>OX596073.1:34356028-34956028 GCA_951394005.1 Protophormia terraenovae
GAAGAAGAAGATCAGAAGAACACCTACTACATATGACACAAATATGTTCGGTTTAATCTAGAGTAGAGTCTACATGTGGGTGTGCATCAGCTTTGCTGACTCCATTAATGTCGATATGTCTAGGAAACCATGTAGGGGTAACCAATTAATGGCTCGCTATCACTTTGGCATTCTGATAAAATATGTTGCGGCACAGAAAAAAATGTGTTCATTTTTAACCCAAAACATTATTATCCAGCAGTTAATTTAGTGGCAATAAACCTGCTTTTAGACGTTAAGATTCATTGGTGTATAGTAACCTGCAGCTTTCCATCGGTTACCAAAGAGCGTATTGGCAATTGCCACTTTACTGACTCTATGGTAATCGGGAAGAAGACGAAAAGAAGATATCAAAAATGTTTAACTGACTCATTTTAACCAGTAAAGTAGTTGTTTGCAGACAAAAGTTACGCTTTGTAGCCGTTGAGGTAATTGTGTATGAAAAAAAGGGCCACCTCGTAGTCGTGGAATTGCCTATTATCACTTTATTGACCCTTCGGTAGTCGTAAAGGTGTTTGTGAGTGCAAAAAAGTGACACCATGTATTCGTTAAGTGGTTAATGGTTAAAGAACTCCTCCTAGGACAAGACCATATTAAAGTGACTAGTCACGTAGCTAATAAAGTGACTAGTGGTACCCTAATGTAGTCGGTTAGCTAACTTGTACGCAACTGCCACTATAGACTGCTGGGTAATTACAACATGCTTATGGTCCTTCGAGCTGAATGGAATTAATTGGCTTTTTAGAACCTACAGTCTTCCACATACTTATATTATAAATTTACTCCACCTTCCAAATCTAAACCGAAATATAATAGCCCACTCCTTAAAATATAAATTCCCCTCTTGGATATATTTCTAAAAGATAATTTTGTACATAGTTTTTCTAAATAAAACAACAAACTTCTAATTCGTTTGTGTTATATTCTATATCCACAACTTTTCTCCTTAATTTCCTTTAAGTCCTTACAAGTTCACTCTAATAAAATCATTAATGGGGGGTGTATCATTGGCAACACGTTGTAGTCATTCCCATACAATGGCTTTTTTTTATTTTCTGTTGTTAAGCTTTTTCGATTTGTTTATTTAAGGGTGTTTTTCTTCTTGATCCTTAATACTCTTCAATGGTTTCTTATGACTCTTGTTCACACTTGGCATGAACGTACGCTAACAAATGGTGGGTGGCCCTCTTGTTAAACGGAAATTTACTAAAGTTATTTTTACGTTTTTGTTCACAGCTTTTGTTGTTCATCTTGTTTATTAACCACATTCATCGAATCCACATGAAACATTTGCCCTTAAGAACCACAAAATAAAAATTGTTAAAAGCAAATAAAACATAATAATCGAATCATTGAATTTGCACTTAAAATGTGGGTGTATGGATGAATTAAGAGATATTTAAGCATATGTATGGTTAAAATTCAATAATGAAAACGGGGAAAATTTATGGAATTTTCATATGAAAAAAAAAAAGAAAATATGTGGAAGTTAATTAAGTTAATAAAGATTATGCATGAAGGTGGACATAGGGAAGTTAGAGTTAAATTTTAAATACTTGTGGGATAAAGAGGGTTAGTTCATAACAATTTAAACTTAAAAGCTATCATAATATAAAAGTGATTTTTTAAACTCATTAGAGAAGTCATAAGGTTATTGATGTTTGAAAACTATGCTAATATCTATGTACATTAGAATGTCTTTAGAAAGTGAATAATAATTTCTAAATTAACTTCCTAAAGTGAAAACAAATTTTAGCATTTCGGGAATAATTTCAAACTCAATTTAAAAAAATAAATTAATTTTTTATTGAACAAATCCCACGACTATCGTATCGCTTAATTATTTGATATTTTATTGGATTTTAAAAGGTTCTTTGTTATTGCTTCCATGTAGTCGTAGTCGGAGACACATTAACACTTTGCAGACTAAATAAAACCTCCCCTTAATTTAATGATTAAGAATAATTAAATAGAGAAAATATTTCGTATTAAACACGTATCAACATCACATTCTCAGCGCAACATGGTTTTTGTCATTGGTCTCACCATGGTTGCCAATATTTAATTGAATTAAAATTAAGCATGAGTAGCCAAACTCCTGGCATAAGAATTTAATTGCAAATATAGACACACGCACACACACAAATACACCCACATAGAAACCAAATTGTCAGTTAATATGAAAAGAAATACAAAAGTCGTTTAAACGACGAGGGAAGTCTAAAAAGGTTACGCGTTAAAATTTAATCATATTTTATTTATATTATTTATTTTTTTATTTATTTATTTATTTATTTATTTATTTATTTATTTTTTTATTTATTTATTTATTTATTTATTTATTTATTTATTTATTTATTTATTTATTTATTTATTTATTTATTTATTTATTTATTTATTTATTTATTTATTTATTTATTTATTTATTTATTTATTTATTTATTTATTTATTTATTTATTTATTTATTTATTTATTTATTTATTTATTTATTTATTTATTTATTTATTTATTTATTTATTTATTTATTTATTTATTTATTTATTTATTTATTTATTTATTTATTTATTTATTTATTTATTTATTTATTTATTTATTTATTTATTTATTTATTTATTTATTTATTTATTTATTTATTTATTTATTTATTTATTTATTTATTTATTTATTTATTTATTTATTTATTTATTTATTTATTTATTTATTTATTTATTTATTTATTTATTTATTTATTTATTTATTTATTTATTTATTTATTTATTTATTTATTTATTTATTTATTTATTTATTTATTTATTTATTTATTTATTTATTTATTTATTTATTTATTTATTTATTTATTTATTTATTTATTTATTTATTTATTTATTTATTTATTTATTTATTTATTTATTTATTTATTTATTTATTTATTTATTTATTTATTTATTTATTTATTTATTTATTTATTTATTTATTTATTTATTTATTTATTTATTTATTTATTTATTTATTTATTTATTTATTTATTTATTTATTTATTTATTTATTTATTTATTTATTTATTTATTTATTTATTTATTTATTTATTTATTTATTTATTTATTTATTTATTTATTTATTTATTTATTTATTTATTTATTTATTTATTTATTTATTTATTTATTTATTTATTTATTTATTTATTTATTTATTTATTTATTTATTTATTTATTTATTTATTTATTAATTTATTTATTACAGGTTGTTGTTTTTGTAACAGCTACAATTACATATCTCTAATCTGGAGGTTCTGCTAGAAGGTAAAGGCCAAGAAATTGCGCCACTTCTACTCGATAAGTTCACAAATCCATTGGACTGAGTGAAGTAGTGTTGGCCGGACAGCTAAATATGTGTCATGGAGACCCTGTCCACATGGTGGGCATATATTGGGCACGGCACGGTGTATGCGAGACCAGTAAGCATTAAGCCTATTGCTCCATCCCGACCTAAGTTGTGCCGGAAACACTACTATTTTCCACGGCAGGTTCTTCTCATTGTCTGCGATAGGCGTTAGACGGCCTCCAAGTACGACGTTCATACGGTAGCTTGCAACCGCGGAATTTGTGGCGTCTCTATGAATTTCGTTCAAAGCTGCCATATACGAGGTGCGATCAAAAGGATCCTGCACATGTCTCTGTATGTTCTCCTCATATATGCGAAGGTCTTTTCTGACATGCCTCGGGAAGTCTCTAACTGTGTGATGTCGAAGTTTGCATGACCCCTCCGATGACATCCCAGGAGGAACTGCTGGCGGTGAGGTGAATACAGGTCAGAGTCTTTGGGGAGAATCGAACTCGCAACATTCAACCTGACAGTCTAGTTCACTATTAACTAGACTACTGGAACACCCGTAATTTCAAATATTTTACTACATTATGAAAGGCAAGAGTATAATAATATTTCAATTGTTAGTACCCCCATAGATTGAAGAACAGTTGAAATATTATATCCCATATTAAACTTATAATAAAGAATTTGAATCTACTTGGATCTAATTTTAGAAGTTTCATACGTTTAAAATTACTTTTCATACTAACCATGTTCATGTGTGTAAACTGAACAATATTCACCATTAATTGCATTTTCAATAGCAGCAGCAAAAGTATCATCGTCGTCATCATCATCATCACCCCCACTGCCTTTGTCATTGTATGATTTCATATAAGAAACACATTTCGAAGGAGAAGGACTAGTTGGCATAATTTTATTTTTACTGGCGTCTCTATATAATCATATCATTGATAATATGATTATATTACGCCAAAGTGGCGACATTTCAGAATTTTTTTATTTATTTATTTATTTTACTACTTAATACTTCTTGTCTCATATTGGGAGGCCAATCAAAAATGTTGGGGTAGAAATTTTTAAATGAAAATGTCACACATATTCAAACATCTAGTAGCTGACTTTATTCATTTGAGTTGCAGGAGAAAGGAAGAAATCGTGAAAGAAAAAGGAAAAAAAAACGGTACAGAAAGTGTATCCCGTTGTCCTGACATGGCAGGGTGCCACTGTATTAAGTGCAAAATTAAATACGTGTAATACTTATATAGAACTTATATAGAACATATGAAATGTTTTGCTATAAATGAAGCAGCTACTAACTAACTTATTGAACTTACAAGTTTAATTTGAAAGCAAAGGTTCATTGAGCTATATCAAGAAGTTGGAGGACAAAATTTATTTAAAATAATTTTTGGATTTAATAAAATATAATATAATTTTTTGTAAAAACTACGTAAAGCAAATAATTAAAAATCAATTAGAAATATTGAAAATTTTAAAATTAAATTCAGATAAAATAGAAAAATTAATTTTTGGATTTGATTATCAATCCAGACAGCTTAATAATGAAAAGAGCTAAAATTTGGGAATATATAACGAGTTAAGATTAAAGCTTTGATTTGGGACTAAATATGGAAATATTATTGCAACTAATTTCAAATTATATAAAACCCTCTGATTGTAGCTATTCCTAGACTTTAAAAAGATCTATGATTGCAGCTAATTTTGAATTGGAAAGAACTACGATTTGACAAAATATAAAAATATATAATCGAAGATAAATTGCGGATATAAAAATTATACGTTTGAAAATTATTTGAGACATTGAAAACCTTAAATGGAAGTTAATTTAAAAATATTAACAAAGCTAAAACGGAAGTTAATTTGAGACAATTAAAATACCTACAATAGAAGATTGTTTTCGACTATATATTTACTAAATACGAAAGCTATTTTAGGATTATATAAATATTCTAGATAAAAGAAAATTTCGAATTACAAAAAACTAAAATTTTTTTAGAGCTACAAAAAACTTAAATGGTGCTAATTCTGACACTATAAAAAGAACTATGATTACATATAATTGGGGAAGGTATAAAGTCCTAAATTGGAATTATTTCGGATATTATAAAAAGTCCTTTGATTGAACATAATTTAGAACACATAAATACTATTTTAGGACTTAATATAGACTCATAATTAACGGCAATTTTGGTGTTACGCGGTGATCTACAACTGAAGCTAATTTTGGTCTATATAAAAACCTCAATAAAGATCTTGATCGAGGTTTATTTGGAACTGTGAATAAAAACCTTATAATAGTAGCTAGTTTTAGAACTATTTATGTGGGATCTTTTAATAAAATACACGTTTTATTGTTTTAAATAGTAATGAAGATTTAAATTCTGTTTATTGAATTAACTTATTTAAAAATAGTTGTAATTTATTTTATTATAAATTAATACTTAAAATAATACACAATATTACACAACTTATAAAACATGGAAACTACTAACTTTTTTTCAACTTTTAATACAATTTATCGATATATCTTTGCAAATTTCACTCTACTTCACAACTCAACAGTTCTTATATAACTCAACTCTCCTTTCTGCAACTGACTATTTTATATTCATGTGATTACTCGCTACTTTTTCCCAATCTACGAGAATGTTCCAAAATATAGTTATATGTTTGTCCTTATCCTATCTTGTTCATTATAAATCCGTTTATGAAAATAAAATTCTCTTCCTGAATGTTCGCAAATTTCTATGTTGCATCTCGTCAAGATTTCGTCCATTCGCCTACGTTATACGTCAATAACTCCATCTAGAAAATTCTGTCGGTTAACAATTTAACCCAAGGCAAATTTCTTTGTCAGGTAAAGTCAGTTAATCAGCTGATTTTTTTTTTTTTACTTTGTTTTGGATATTGCATCTGTCAAACTTTGTTTACGTTTATCAAAGAACAAAGCGGACCGGCAGCCAGTCGCCGCATAATTTTTCTAGCCGTCGCCGACGCTGACTCATACCGGATAGAAAGGCTGAACAAAATACAAATAAAAATTTACTTAAAATTGCATACATATGTTAAACGAAAATATTACTTTTTAGTAATAAACACAAAAAATTTACTTAATTTATGTAATATAATATAAAAAACATTTTGAGCTGACAAATAAGCTGCCGCCGATATGACCTTGTGAAAGTCGCCGCCGCCGACCATAATTGGATACACAGCCGTCGACAATTTTGCGTCGGCTTGGTTCTCTGAGGCTTGCTTTATTTTTTGTTATGTTTACAAATTCACTTTGTTTCTAGTCAGCCGATTTTGACATAACTAACCAGCAAACCATTTAAAAAGTGCCTGTTGTTTTTGTATTGTTGTATTTGTTGTAGAACTGACTTTACCTGATAAATAAATTTGACTTGATTTAACCCTTTAAAGCCCACGTATACCAGATCTGTATTGCGATTCAGTAACGATAATCGAATCGTTTAAAAAATTAAACAACAAAATTATCGATTTTCCTATTCTGTAACACTTTTTAACGACATTCGTTGTCTACTTCTGTTGTTAACTAAACCACAATATTTTTGTGTTGTTTATTTCAACAACAAAACATATGTTTAACATGCAAAAGCAGTAAGTATACATGTACACAATTTACAAATAATTCCCAAATTCTTTTTTATTTTTCCTCCTATTTAAGTATTCGGTTTATTTTTACAGAGATGCCATACGAAAATAAAAGTTTTCTTCTGTTGTTTAAATGTACATAGTGAATCATATAATCATTACTGCAAACAACAAAAGCCATCGACAAATTTATCGATTGTCGAATCGTTAAAAGTTACTGAATTGCACTACTGGTTTCCTGATCAGGCATCCAACAGGGATGATAAATGTGATTTTAGGTTTTGTACTAAATTGAATATAAAATTGTACTTTTTGTGCCGTAATTGTACTAAAATGTTAAGAATTTCTTCTGTTCAAAACTTTACAATATTTATTGATCAGAATATCTTTCACTGCAGTGCTCTAAATAAGCAGATTTTTTGTTAAAAAAAAAATTCAAAACTAGGAGAGCTGTTAAGAATTGGAAAATTGTAAGATTCACGTTTGACTATGCCCTCTGTCTTCATTTAACACCCGAATCCAAAGAAAAAAGACTATTAATGATGGCATTTTAAAAGTAAAGCTCGGAAAATTCGACAAAAAATTTTGAACTAAAAAAGAAAAGGATCTTAAAGTATTAAACTTTCAATGTAAGCTAATGGAAAGTAAAAAGTCTCTGTGCAAGTTGAGTTAAATATACGCATATCCAAAAATAACTTCAAAAAGGATAACATTCGGGTCTAATAATGTTTTAAATACTATTCTCAATAGATTTGTAAATGAATCCAAACATTTTCTAAAGAACTTTTATTTCAAATCAGTTAGAAGATTTATTAGGAAGAAACACTTCTTAATTGTACTAAATTAATCACTGGAGTACTGCTGTACTTTTGGAGGACAAATTGTATTGAAAAAAGTAAAATTTTACTGAATTTATCATCCCTGGGCTCCAATCCCACATTTATAGGTATCGAAAGCTCATTTAAAACAAACAACTGAAGCTAGTTTTGCGAATAAATAAAAAATCCTAATTAAAAATTATTTAAAGACCAATAGTTAAATGATATTTAAAATTGTCTTATGATCTGAAAAAATACTTTAGCATGATAAGTATATGACCTATATAAAGTTTTGACGTTAATTCTTCATAAACAACTGTCACTAATAAATTTTAGGGGAAAAAATTATTTTTTCACTAGGCTGATATTTTTCAACTCACCACCAAAAAAATAAAGATTGTAGTTACAAATTTTGCACTATTACTAAGTGTTAGTGGAAACTGCAAATTTAGTGCACTACCCCAAACTCTGACAACTCTCAGTGGTTCCAAAACGCTTTTTTTTTAAATAATTCAGTAACTAAAGAACTGTTAGAGGTATCTCAATAAAATTTCACATGGTCAGAGCTGGGGTGTTTTTGAGTTGATTTGGAGGAGTACAGACCCCTAGCGGGTCAGGGGGGAAGTGGGTGGCCCCCCAAAGTTGCCCATCTCGGGTATGTAATTTTTTTTTAAAAATCGCCAAAAATTCATTTATGATATGACAGAAAAGAAATTTTACATATAGATAGTCCTTGTAAATCTCTACAAAAATACGCTAACATGTGTAGGCTATCTCTTTTAGTTTAAGAGTTCCCAAGACCACCTAGAAACTTGTGCTCCTCCAAAATAGTTGGAAACTACCTAATGTAACATTTTTTTAAAGTTCCAAATTTAGATTAATATAACTTTTTAACGGATTCATATAATTATATGATTCTTGCAGTATTATTATTTAGAATTTTGTAGGTAATCTGGCAAACATTTAAAAAAAATCTGGGGGAAAAATTAAGCCCGCCAAATTTAAAAAACTAAAAAAAGGCGAGGCTAAAAATGAGATAAAAATTTATTTCGACCCGAATGTCTCTTAAACTAAAAGAGATAACCTACATATGTAAGCGTAAGCGTAGAGATTTACAAGGACTATCTATATGTAAAATTTCTTTTCTGTCATATCATAAATGAATTTTTGGCGATTTTTTAAAAAAATTACATACCCGAGATGGGCAACTTTGGAGGGCCACCCACTTCTCCCCTGACGCGCTAGGGGTCTGTACTCCTGTATTTCCAAAAAAAAAGCGTTTTGGAACCACTGTGCAACTGTTATAAAAAGCTAAATGTTGTTAGACATATTACTGAAAAATATTTTCAATTTGCACTTAAAAACATACAAAGCTAATAAAATGAATCAGAGAATTACAATATTTCTTTACATTTATAAGATGTTAGTTTTATTAGGAAATCGGTTTAGAAATTATGGAGAAAATGTCACCAATGGCAATTTATGTAAAAACAAAAATCTATTGGTGCAAAACATAATATTTTTTTGCAATTTTTTGTGCAAAATTATGCTCTTAACTATAAAATATGCAAAAATATGCCACTTCAATTACTAAAATATGTCCAAAAATAAGGCCTTTCTATGGAAATATGACAGAATATGCTGCTAAACACAGTGGGGTCAAACGCAAATTTTTTTGTAATAAATCTGTATCTCCTAAACTACTGGTTGGATTAAATTGAAATATATGAAAGAGTTTCAGAAGAGAACCTAAGCTTTGAGAAAAATCATCCTGTAGTCACCCTGTGATAACACAAGAAAATCTACAGGGTGTCAAAATTGACTACCTCGAGTATGTAAAAGTTTAAAAAAAATCGTAACTTATACAAATGAAGTCCGATTTTAAAGATTTTTATATTTCTGTAAAGTGCTTGGCAAGATAAAGAAAAAATAAGCTTACTCACCTAAGTTATCTCTTACAGTTAAAAAGATATTTACACTTGAATTTTAAATTTTTGATTTTTTGGCTCGACTTTCTTTCGTTTTTCGAGAATAAGTCCTGAGGTATATGAAGTAAAAATTTTTTAAAAATATTTTGTAATTTGCTATATATTTCAAAATATCATACTGAAAAAATTTTTGGATTATCTCAATGCGTCTAGACGTGAAAAATATTCAAATTCAGCACTCTGAAACTGGTATGAAAAATGGCTATTTTTTGCAAAAATATAATACAATTCTTTAATTTTTTTCTCAAAGTTTCGTTAAAGAAAAAACTTTTTTCTTTATATATTTCAAAAGATAAGACTTCATAAATGCTTAATACAGAAATTTTGATTTGATTTAGGCTTTCACCCTACATCAGGCATTGGTCGAAAATGGTGAATTTTGGAAAAAGTTAAATTTTTATCGATAAATAAAAAAAATGTTACGCGAGCTTTTTTAAATTTTTTGATGATATTTCATAAAGAAATAGATTTAGAACGATTCTACACTAGACTGCTTCCCGCCCGGCCAAAAACGAATGCAGGAGAGCAGATTTCATGAAAAAAGTCAATTTTTTAAACGACTTTTACTAATTGCATGAAAAAGCATATTCGCATGATATTCTCGCCATTATTTCTTAAGTAGTGTATAAAATATATATTGATCTTTCACTCCTGCAAAAATCATTAAAAAAACTTTACAAATATATTTTTGGCAATTATTCAAAAATAAACAATATTTAATAAATGTAAGCGATTATTGCGAATATTATCTCGTTCAACAACCAAAACGTGCCAATACAATTGTTTGTTACGTATACGCACATATGGAAATATTGTAAATCAGTGAATTTGGTGAGAGTTGACCTAAGTTGTCAGTTTTGAGACCATGATATAATGCTTTTAAAACAATCTATATATACATATTATACATCAATGAATTGGTAAATAAGTCTATTTTTATATTCTTGTAATATTTTATTATTTTTTGGAAAATAAGCGGAGTTTTGCTTTACAAAACATTATTTTTTTGGTTTTTATAACTTTTTTATATTTTTTAATTTTGAAAAATTGCCAAAAATTTATTTATTAAGCTTTTTTAATGCTTTTTGCAGGAGAGAAAGATCGATACGTATTTTATATACTACATTAGAAATAAATGTGAAATTATTATGCTGATATGCTTTTTTATGCAGTTAAAAAAAAGTCATTTAAAAAATTGACTTTTTCATGAAACCTGCTCTCCTACATTCCTTTTTGGCCGGGCGGGAAGCAGTCTAGTGTAGAATCGTTCTAAATCTATTTCTTTATGAAATATCATCAAAAAATTTAAAAAAGCTCGCGTGACATTTTTTTTATTTATCGATAAATATTTAACTTTTTCCAAAATTCACCATTTTCGACCAATGCCTGATGTAGGGTGAAAGCCTAAATCAGATCAAAATTTCTGTATTAAGCATTTATGAAGTTTTATCTTTTGAAATATATAAAGAAAAAAGTTTTTTCTTTAACGAAACTTTGAGAAAAAAATTAAAGAATTGTATTATATTTTTGCAAAAAATAGCCATTTTTCATACCAGTTTCAGAGTGCTGACTTTGAATATTTTTCACGTCTAGACGCATTGAGATAATCCAAAAATTTTTTCATTATGATATTTTGAAATATATAGCAAATTACAAAATATTTTTAAAAAATTTTTACTTCATATACCTCAGGACTTATTCTCGAAAAACGAAAGAAAGTCGAGCCAAAAAATCAAAAATTTAAAATTCAAGTGTAAATATCTTTTTAACTGTAAGAGATAACTTAGGTGAGTAAGCTTATTTTTTCTTTATCTTGCCAAGCACTTTACAGAAATATAAAAATCTTTAAAATCGGACTTCATTTGTATAAGTTACGATTTTTTTTAAACTTTTACATACTCGAGGTAGTCAATTTTGACACCCTGTAGATGTTCTTGTGTTACCACAGGGTGACTACAGGATGATTTTTCTCAAAGTTTAGGTCCTCCTCTGAAACTCTTTCATATATTTCAATTTAATCCAACCAGTAGTTTAGGAGATACAGATTTATTACCAAAAAATTTGCGTTTGACCCCACTGTATAAGCTAAGCTATAAGCTCTAATAAATCGTTAATCTTTTTGGTATATTTTAAGTTCAGGAAAAAATATGTTTTAAGATATTTTTGGTTGCCATGTTATTGAAATAATGTAAATACATTTGCAGTCCCTGATACAATATAATCTTTAGTTTTTGATCTGTTTTCTAAATACCTTGTTGTCTCCCCTGACTGAAGGACTTAGGCACTATTCAGCAATTATCTTGATTGATACGTAACTAGTAATTTTACTATTTTCCGATTAATTACATCCCAGCAAAAAAGGAAAAAAAAAAAGAGCTGAAAAAGTCATGAATTTAACATTGTGTTGTCATTGAAAGGAAGTACTTAGTGTTGAAAAATAGCTGCGGAAGTTCTTTTTTTAACCTATGGTTGTCATTGGTAGGATGTTCATTTTTTTTTAAAGTACTTCCCTTAAAACTATGTTTATAACATTTTTTAGCAAAAATTCCGCTTTAGAATGCTTTAAAATTTAAATTCTCTTAGACATTTTTTTCCCGCTAAAAAATCAATTATTTTCACTTTTTTGGAAGCAATTTCCAAAAAAGCAAATTCCAAAAAAGTTCAAAATATGCACTATGTTCTACTTTTGAAGTGGTGAAAATGTTTTTTTTTTTTTTGGAAGCTCTTGATCGTTTTTTTGCTGGGATACCTTCACATTAAAAAAAACAAGCGCGAATGTTATATTCGTCCCGGCCGAATCTATATACCCAACATCAACTTTTCCAAATTTTACGTTATATGGGAGGGGGCGGTAAAATGGGCGGACCACTCCCATTTTTTTGTTTCTGAGTTTACATTGGTCCTTGAGCTATTTGAACACAATTTCACCTTATATGGGAGGTGGGCGTTAAAGGAGGCGGACCACGACCATTTTTGGTTTCCGAGATTATATCGACTCCCAAACTATACGTACAAAATTTCGTTGTCGCACATGCTGTTATTGAAGAAATATCAGCAAAAAAGTATGAGACGGACACCCTGTGTTTCTAGTTTTTTTTGTTTATTAACCGATTTTGCACGGACATAGCTATATCGACTCAGAATCTAACCAGGACCCAGAAAATATATACTTTATGGGGTCTTAGATGATTCCTTCGACATGTTACACACGGAAAGACAAAATCAATATACACCCCATTTTTTTAATGGTGGGTATAAAAAAGGAAAAAAATATTTTACAAAAGTCTTATGATAAAAAATAGCACAATATAATTTAATTATATTTTATAATTATATTTTATATAACCAAACACATGATTACTTGGGGATCTTAAATTCATATTTATATTTTGCTTTTTATTTTAAACATTTTAAATTAATAACATATTTTTCTTGAGATCACAGTTATAGTTTAAAATTCATTAAAGTTAAACATTCTCAATTTCAATATTGAACTTTATTAAGTCCTACTATTCGCATAGAAAATATATAGTTGTAGTGAACATAATCTAAGAGCAACATATTATGATTGGAACAAATGATCATAGCGAAGAATAGAAATGATTATAAGTAATAATAATTATGATTACATTTTATCATATGGTATTTGATAGTCTGATAGTTTTTCATATAAGTAATACAGTCACTATCTTACACCACTATCCCATTCTATCAGTTTATGATTTGAAATTATTATATTATTATAACAATTTCTCATATTATGATTCCATTTTATAATATTATTATCTCATTCTTCATATTATTATTAAATTTTATCATATTATCCCATTTTATCATATAGTTATTCAATCTTATTATATTATTATTTTATTTTCTCATATTAATATTACATCTAATTATATATTAAAATATATAAACATATTAATTAAAAAAATATATTTTTTTTTTTAAGTTTTTTATTGAAAGTAACAGAGAAGTTTTCGTTAGCCAAAAAATAATAATTATTTAGTTATAATTAATTATATTAATTTGTACCACCATTTTATTGTTATGGGAATAATAATATAAACATGGCTTAAAAACAGAATATGGTTTAAGAACAAGAAAAAATACTGCAAATATTTATTGGTTGTAGAAGTAATGATATTTTTCATTAAAATTTTGTTTCTGTTAAAAATATTCAAAAACATATAATTTTTCTAATCAATCATATTAAAATTTTTATTGAGTGTAAACATTAAATGATAAAATTTAAACAAAAACATTGTTGTCATGAACATGCAGTTTTTAAAATTCAATAAAATTATCAATGAGAATATAATATTATTGTAGGGATAATGCTACAATAATATTATATTCTCATGTTTTTTTCTCTGCGTGCACTTTTATTAGTATTTATAACAAGTACAAATGATTAACAGTAATGACAGTTATAATTTTTTTTTATATTAAAAACTTTTTTATGATTATTATTATTTTTTTTCACTTAACCTCCAATGTTCTCTAAATACATGTTTAATATTTTTCATGTATTTTTAATGTTGTCATTAATTCTATGCTGTATTTTCTATAATGTTTTTCTGTTTTCCTTACATTTTCTTCTTTTATCATTAAAAAATTATTTATTAGTGAAAATATAACATTAATTACCTGGTATAAAGCCTTAAATTGTGCTTCTGTTATTTATAAGATGCAATTAAAAGCAGCAAAATAAAAACTAATAAATTCATGAGTGTAAATTTATGAGCAAATAAAGGAAAATAATAATAATAATAAAATAAGGGGAAGGTTGCCTTGTGAATTAAAAAGATGATGAAAGGAGTTTATTAAGAAGACTTTAGCTATAGTTTAAAGTGTGAGAAAATCATCATATATGTACATATTAAACATAATTTACAAAACTAAAGTATAATGGAAAATTTACATCTCTAGCGATACTAAATAAGTATTTACTTCCCTTGACAGGATGTTCTTGTTTGTATTGGTGTAGTTGTGCATTTTCCATTGCATTAAATTTACACCAACCAACTATCAGCAGCAGCAGCTTCATCATCACCAGGTATAAATTTTCATTATTTGCTAAATAAAATCTTATTTAATTAATAATTAATTGTATGATGCTGAAATGAAATGTGAAAATATAAACTACAGCTTCTGTTTAATTTCCAACAACTTTTTTTCGTTGTTGTTACTCGCATTTTTTTTTTTTTTTTTTTTGTGCTGGCCATACCATATTAAAAGCGTTGAAGGCACAAACATAGCCAATGATGAACGCACAGCAAGTGGCAATAAAATGGTAACCAGGAAAACAACAAATTCCATTTAATATAAAAATTGGAAAATATATTTTCCATTGCTTTTTTTAATTTGTATATTAATGCAATTAAAAGAAGAAGGAAAATGTTGAATTTTAATTAATAAAAAAATTGAAATAAAAGTAATGAATATAGTTGAGGTTAAAGGTTTAAATAAGAATTTTGTTTGTATTGTGAATATGAAGTCCTTACAAAAAATATAGCTATGTTTAAAATAGCTGAATAAAATATCAAGGAATTATATTATTAAGAAAAAGTGCTTAACCGTTCAATACCCAGCAATTTATTTAGTGCCAATTAACCCGCTTTTAAGATTCATTTGTGTATTCTCAACTCTCCATCAATCAGTCAGTCGCACTGATCGATAACGAACAATTCACCAAAATTAAATATTATTCCCAACTCTAGTATTTTGTGAAATACTTGAGTATTATTATAATTTGGAACTGTATAAAGGCCTAAATTAGAACTAGTTTAAATACTATAGAAAGTTCTACGATTAAGCATTATTAAGGAAAATATAAAGGCCAATAACACCGGTCGTCAAAAAAAAAAAAATGTTTTCGTCCTCCTTCAAAATGAAATGTGGGCTAGATGGAATTCGACATGCTAAATACGAATCTGCTTACAGTTTTTTTTCCATCAGGTAGAGATTTGTTTATAGGCGTGGCTAATATATCTTATATAAGTCGATATGCGGAATAAAATTGGCTTTAAGTCATTCAAATTTCTATTCGCTCAAAAGTTTCGGAGTTATTACGAAATAAGTGTTCGAAAATAAATTTTCCACGAAAAAAAAATTAGTACTAAAATCAGATAGAAAAAAGTGAAAGCAGATTCTTGTTTAGCTAGTCAAATTCCATCTAGTCCACTTATTTTGTTTAAAGAAGAAAGAAAAAACATTTTTTCCACCACTGTGAAAATTTTAGTAAAAAAATGTTTTCGGACATTAATTTTGAAACAACTCCGAAACTATTGATCACATACAAAAATGATATTAAGGTGGCTTGAAGATATTTTTAGTCAGCATCTTTTGGTATCACTTATGTTAATCGTGCGCATCCTGAGTTAAGGTGAAATATACTAGAGTAATAGCCATATTATCCAGACCATTATATAAGAAATAATAGTGAAAATGTTATGCTAACATGCTTTTCTGTATTATTAAAAAAGGTCGTTTAAAAAAAATTACCTTTTTCATAAAATCTCCAGTCTTGCATTCGTTTTTAGCCGGGCGGGAAACAATTAAGTGTCAAATTGATCTCAATATATTTTTTAAGTAAATATCGTCAATAAATTTAAAAAAAAACTCGCTTGACATTTTTTTTATTAATCGATAAAAATTAAACTTTTTTCTAAAATTTACCATTTTTGACCAACGCTGGATTTAGGGTACAAGCCCAAATCAGTTCAAAATTTCTATATTAACCATTTATGAAGTCTTATCTTTTGGCCGGACGGGAAGCAGTTTGGTGTCAAATTGTTCTAAATCTATTATATTATTTTAAAATATATAGCAAATTACAAAATATTTTTAAAGAATTTTTACCTCATATACCTCAGGAATTATTCCCGAAAAACGAAAGAAAGTCGAGTCAAGAGATAACTTAAGCTTATTATACCCTACACAACCATAGGTGGTTGGGGTATTATTAACGTGACCAGAGGGTTTTTGTCAAAAAGCGGGACCCGAACGATTAAAAAGCGGGATTCTGAACAAAATTTTATGGAAAAAGCGGGATTTTGAAAAATTTAGTAAAAAAAAGAGGGATTTTCTTTCTATATCTTTTTCGAACATGTTTGAACAACAAATATCCCTATAAACTCAAAAATTATAACTTTAACGTGTTTCTCGAAATGTTTTCCAAAAAAAATTCTAGTTAAATTTCTATTTTGAATTCAAATTCGGATTTATAGAAAAACATGATACTTTTTACTTTGCAAGCAAGAGTTTTTCTTAAATAATTCTTAGGCCCGTTTAACACTAACATTCAGTTAAAACAAATAGTTAAAATAATATCATTAATTCATGGTTTCCGTTAGCACTAACTTTAAGTAAATTTGATGGAAAAGAATGTTTACTGTTATTTTTTAACTTTCAGTGTATACAATAGTGCTGTGCAAGTATCGAGTATTTTCCTTTTTTTTTTTTTTTTTTTTTTTTTTTTTTTTTTGGGTACTCAACATTGTAAAGTAAGTAGTTACCCAATACTTTCAAAGTTTAATTTTTAATGATATCTTGTTAAAAATATAATGGATAATATACAACTCTGTTTAAAGATACTAGTAAATTTTTAAATATATGAAAATAATTTTATTGATTTTATTAAAGTTGAATTTAAAGGTTTTATTTATTTTGTGTTTTATATAAACAAATTTTCAAAATTTAATGCCGATCGGAGGAATATATATTTTTTTATTTCAAATAAAAGAACATTTATTAAAAATTATATTTCAAATTAAAGAATCCGTTAAGTACCCTGCGGGAAATCTTTAGCAATTGGTGCAATAGTTCCGGTCCCTCAGTACTAGTTGGTTACCAATTGACACCTAATATCCACCCAAGTTTCAGTTGAGTACTAATTGACACCAAACAGCCACTAAAGTTCCAGTTGAGAACCAGTGAGAGCTTTTAGCTTGATTGTTAAATGCGCAATTAGCAATATGCGCGCAATAACTATATGTGGCTGAGTTATAAGCGTGTAAGACTATAAAACATGAGATAAGTGGATTCGATTCGGGGTGCCCCAAAACTGGTTAAAAAGGGTGAATTTCTCCCTACTACGAAAACACCATGTTAAAGTGACAAGTGCATCTCATATTATACAAAAATAAAATAGAAAGTCAATCCAACTCTAAACAAAGGTACTTATTAAAAGTACAATACGAAAATATTCCTGGTCTGGTCAAAACATCTTTTATAAATGACACATTTTGGTAATAAAAATTGGTAAAAATGATTTAAATAGCTCACATACAAATGTTCTCCCGGAAAGAGTTTTTAAATCTAAAAAGCTCTCTGCAAGAACATAATATCTTCCTCCAAAAATGTATATTCTATTCTAACATTCTTGAAAATAATAAATGTTTTTTTGTTTGAAAAATTATGTTTCTTTCTTAAATTTTCAAAAGGTTATTCGAAAATGGAACAAAATTAAATTTTAGTAAATATATCTTGTAGGTTTTCCTGCATCGAAGCCATCAAAAAATATACACAAAGTACATTTAAGATCAGTCAGTAGAGAAGTAGATCATAGTAACTTCTAATTGTCAAAAACGATTATCAAATTTTCAGTGGAACAAATATTTTTTATTATTAAAAATATTGGTAAAAATGTTATAGAAAACATAAATAAAGAAATAGAATAAGTAACTCTTAAAGCTAAAAAAGCGGGATTTCTTTATAAAAAGCGGGAAAAATATTTCAGGCGGGATTGAAGTTTAAAAAGCGGGATGTCTGGTCACGTTAGGTATTATGCGTTTGTGCTAATGTTTGTAACGGATAGAAAAAGTTATCCAACAGCCACCTTAAAGTATACCAATCGACTCAGTATCAGTTTTTAAATCGATCTAATGATGTTCGTCCGTCCGTCTGGCTGGCTGGATGGCTGGTTGTCCATGTAAACCTTGTACACAAAGTACAGGTCGCAATTTTGAAGATAATGCAATGAAATTTGACACGTGAGACTTTTACGATGCAAGGACGAAATTGGTTGTGAACGGAATAGAGATTTAACACTCAAAAATGTCTTAAAAATATGAATATTTTAATGAAATTCTGGGCAACTCTTTGTACCAAATTTTAAGAAGATCGGTTCATAATTGACCATAGCTCCCATATAAACCCCTCTTACGAAAATCACTTTAATGTGCATAAATCCCATACGAATGTTAGTATCAAGTTAATATTCAACACAAATAAGTTTTATATAAGTAGAAAAAACATTGCCAAAATTTATAGGAATCGATTCATAACTTACCATATAAACCCACTTCCGGGAATCGCCCTAAAGCGCATAAAATCATATAACTAGATCTTAGTATCAATGCATTGCTCTGTATTTGTATAATTTATTTTACATTTACGATTGGCCACAGGTCTAATTTTTAGCTCATACACAATGGTGTAGGATATCATATGGTCGGTCTTGACCGACTATAGTTTCTCTCTCGTTTTTTCTTTATCTTGCCAAGCACTTTACAGAAATACAAAAAATCTTTGAAATCGGACTTCATTGGTAGAAGTTACAATTTGTTTAAACTTTTACATACTCGAGATAGTCAACTTTGACACCTTGTAGCTTATCTCATGTTATCACAGGGTGACTACGAGATGATTTTTCTGAACTCTTCCATACATTTCAATTTGATCTAACCAGTAGTTTAGGAGATACAGATTTATTACCAACAAATTTGCATTTGTCCCCACTGTGCATCATTTAAGTATATCATGCGGAACAAAAGTACTATATTTTTTATTTCAAAATGGATAAAACTATCAAAATTGTACTACTTTTATGGTTAAAATGTTAAAAAGGTGCATTGAAGTAACTATGGCCCATAAGAAATTATTTTCAACAAAATTGTTCATCAAAATGGGGAAAATTTTAAAAAAAAATTTCTTCTTTAACAAGCTTGAAATTACGATTTTTTTGAAACCTATTTCACGAAAAATCTCGATATTTGTTTTTGGCCAAAATATACTAGACTTGGAATTTTTAATTTTCTTTTTTTTTCCCATATTCAGCTCATAAATACGCATCGTTTGAGGGTCTTCCTACATCGAAATCCCAAAAAACGTTTCCATGGGACACTCTAATATACAAACAATATACCAAATCATATTAAAGTTCTAAAGTTCGTGTTATGTGTGTAAAAAACCTTAATTGATTTTCTAGACCACTTAAACTCCCTCTATAAAACTACTCTACCACTTGACCTAATCTCTTGTGACCCTTATGTACCTCGTACATTATACAAGACCCCCAAGCTCAATTACAACAGTAATAAAATCATTAATTTAATGAAATTGTGGTCAAATTTATTTCAATTCCTCAGTATGTTTTGATTTGTTTTATTTACGTATTCATATATAGAGAAAGAAAAAAAAGAACACAAAACAAATAAATTTAAGTTTATTTTATTTAATCAAAAGCAATTGTTCATTTCAAGTTATTGTCTCTGATGAACTGACAAATTTATACAGATTGCACCAATTACGAGGGGATTTTGTTTGTTTTTTTTTATTATTATTATTCGGTTTGCTTTAAAAACATTAAGAAGGGGGAGCTCAGTCACTCATCATTAACATTATCGTTGTCATCGTCATCAGTATCATTATTGTTGTCGTTATCATCAACAACATTTTCATCATTGTCATAATTGGATTTATTATCATCATCAACATCAGCCAGAAAAGATACAAATTTCAAAATAATAAAAAGTAATACTAGGCATGTGTGGCAAATTTGTTTGTAGTTGTTTTTTTTTCGGTTTAAGGGTAATTTTCGTAAATTACGATTATTTTATAAACATTTCCTTGGAATTGTATTTTAATACTTGTGTATGATATATTTTTTATGGTACTGTAATATATTTAGTAAATATTTTTAAAGGAAAGTATTTTATGAAAAGCTTTTCTTTTAATGGAATTTTTGTGGGTTGATAATTGGTTAAGACATTAAAATAATTGAGTTAATGGGTTATTAAATCAAAAATAAAGTTATAAAAAAGTACTTCAGGGAATTTAATTTAATAAAACCTAAATAAAAAACTTGAATAATATTATTAGGTTAGATTAAATTTTACGATTCCTAATTCTTACAATGAGGGAAAACTTTCGATAAATGTTATGGCCACATTATATAATAATTTTAAAATTTTTTTAAACCACTCTTTTACTATTTTTTTAATATAAGGAATATAGTACAATATATAAAAATAAAAATTATTTACTCTTAGCTGAGAGCCATGATTGGCAAATGGTTCTAAGTGGAGTGCTAAATCGCTTCTACGAAGCCTTGTTTGGGATTAAATCCATTCACAGTGGATAAAAAAAACGCTAGAAAAAAAAATAAAAAAAAACGCTGAAAGTAATAATTTGCCAAAATGGCCAAATAAAGTTGACTAAATGAAAAAAAAAGTAGAAAGAAAAACTTCCAAATAAACAAAACTCGCCAAAAAGAAAACAAGAACTTATAAAAAATAAAAGCAACCAGAATGAAAAAAATAACATAAAAAAGGTCCCAAAACAAAAACAAAAATCGCCTAAAGAGGAAGAAACGGCAAAACAAAAAATCGCCAAAATAAAAACAATCAAAAGAACGCTGAAATTAAAAATTCGCTAAAACGAAATAAGAACGCTAAACCGAAAGAAACTACAAAAAAAATAAATCGTCTAAATGGGCACAAAATCTCAAAAATAAAGAAAAGCAACCAAAACGAAAAAAAAAAGATAAAACGAAGACAACGCCTAAATAAAAATTCGCCCAAACGGGGAAGAAACCCTAAAACCACAAATCGCCAAAGTAAAAACAAACATAAACAAGCGCGAATGTTATATTCGGCTCGGCCGAATCTATATATCCACCATCAACTTTCACGTTTTATGGGAGGTGGGTGGTAAAGTGGGCGGACCACGCCTATTTTTTGTTTCCGAGTTTACATTAGTCCTTGAACTATTCGAACACAATTTCACCTTATATGGGAGGTGGGCAGTAAAGCAGACGGACCACGCCCATTTTCGGTTTCCTAGTTTATATTGACCCCCAAACTATGTATACAAATTTTCCTTGTCGTACATGCTTTTGTTTAAGATATATCAGCAAAAAAAGTATGAAACGGACACCCTGTGTTCCTAGTTCTTAGCCCATAACTTTTTTTGTTTATTAACCGATTTTGCCCGTTTTCAATACCAAACAAACCCTATATAAGACAAATATTTGTGTCCTATCCTGCTTTCAACAGACGGACAGACGTACGGACATAGCTAGATCGACTCAGAATCTAACCAGGACGCAGGGTAGGGTCTTAAACGATTCCTTCGACATGTTACACACGGAATGACAAAATCAATATACCCCCCATCTTTTTGATGGTGGGTATAAAAAGACGCCAATAGGAAGAAAACGCTAAAACGAAAAAAGATAAAAATATTGCCGAAAATTCAAGAAATCTTTGGCGAAAAATATGCTAAAATAAAAAAGCCACCAAAATTAAAATAACATATCAAAACTGTAAAAATAAGGTAGTCAAAATAAAAAATCGCCAAAACAAAAAAAGCTTAAATTACAAAAATTGCCAAAACGAAAAAAAAAAAATTAAAATATTCGAAACCAAAAAATTGCCTAAACAAAAATATCTCCAAAGTAAAAAAAAAATCACCAGACGAAAAAGAAACCCTAAAACAATAAATCTTCAAAATAAAAACAAAGAAAACAAAAATTCTGAAATTTAAAATTCGCTAAAACAAAAGAAACAACAAAATAAAAAATCGCATAAATGAGGACAAAATCTCCAAAATAAAAGAAGATAAAATATGAAGAAAGCTAAAATTTAAAAATGCTAAAACGAAAAAACGCCAAAATAAAAATAACGCTAAACGAAAAAAAAAAATAAAAAATTTTCGGAAATTCAAGAAATCGCCGAAACAAAAAAAATGCTAAAATAAAAAAATCACCAAAATTAAAAAAAAAAATCATCAAAACTTAAAATAAACAAAATAAAAAATCTCCAACACACAAAAAAAGCTTAGATTACAAAAAGTCATCAAAACGAAAAAAAGTCACCAAAACGAAAAGAACGCGAAAAGAAAAATAAAAAAACCAAAAACAAAATAAAAAACTGCCAACTAAAACATAAAAAAATGCGCTAAAATTCAAAAAATTGCCAAAACGAAAAAGCGCTAAAATAAAAAAAAATCACCAAAATAAAAAAATCATAACTGTAAAAGAAATTCAAAAGAATAATAATCTAGAAAATTAAAAAAGCTTAAAATACAAAAATCGCAAAAAAATCTTCAAAACAAAAAAAAAATGCCAAAATAAAAAAGTCGACAAAACGTAAGGAACGCTAAAACGAAAACAAAATAAAAAATTGCCGAAACGAAGAAAAAAATACGATAAAATTCAAGAAATTGGCGAAATGAAAAAAACGTTAAAATAAAAAATAACCAAAATAAAAACTGTAAAAATCTTAAAAATAAAAAAGGCGCCAAAACGAAAAGAACACTAAAACGAAAACAAACAAAAAATTGCCTAAGCCGAAAAGAAATGACAAAACAAAAAAAAAAAACTAATATAAAAAAATTGCCACAACGAAAAAACGCTTAAATTACAAAAATCGCCAAAACGACAAAATAAAAATCTTCAAAAAAAAAAAAACGTCAAAATTACAAGATATAAAAATCACGAAGACGAAATAAACGCAAAAAATCGCAAAAATTTTGAAATTGGAAAAAGGATTGCCAGAATGGGGAAGAAACGCCAACTTTTTTATATCAATACGATAGGATAGCAAAGCACACCCGGTATAATCTAGTGTATTTTTACACTTAAACAATTTTAAGCTTATTTATTCTTTTAACTAGTTTCTTATCGTTAATATCTTTATGAAAAATTAGTTTTCTAAACATATTTCTTTCATGTCAATTTATGTGAGTGCTTTTTTCCAAAAAAAAAAATAAATTCTATTTAATATTTTTCTAAAACAAAAATTGAATTCGTTACGCTAATAATTCTTAACTTGGCTGCTTAAGTTTTTGACACCTTTTTTCGTGTTTTGCTGGCCAGTGTATGTGTGTTTGTGTAGCATAGCCAAGGGAAACCCCGGCCGTCACTCAATAAAAGTATTTCCTTTCAATGCTGATTTCATGGTCTTTGGCAAAAAAAAAAAAAAATAAGTAAAACACTCGTACTCACTCTACAGTAGTAAAAAACAGTAAATCCTTGCATGTTTTTTAGTAATTCGTCATTAACTGCGGGTTGTCTATTATTTTGTTTATTTCTGTGTGTCCCTAATTTTAGTTTTTTTCTTCATTTGTTTTTCTTCGTTATTTATTTGTGGAAAAAAATAAAAAACAACGTAAATATTTTGCCATCCAAAGGCTTTATTTGATATTTTTAGACACTCTCTCTCTCTTACTTACATATATACTTATACAACATTGATAAATTGATTTAGTAATTCTTTATATTTGTATTATAATCAATTTAGATTTTGATTATAATATTTTTATTTTTGTTTAGTTTGAGTAATAAATTACTTCAATTTATATAATAAATTAGTTAATATTTTCTACTTTTTTATTTTGAAATAATAAATGTTTAAGGATATAGTAATAGAATTTTGAAAATATTTCCGTTTAAAGTGTTAGAATAATTAATATAGCTTGAAAAAGGAGTTTAAGGTTCCACACTCTTAACAATAATACTAATAGCACTGTTCAACAAAAAAATCCTCCCCCATAGACGGATAGTTGGACTTGATGTATTTTGATGCGCTAAACACGATTCTGCTTTCAGTTTTTTTCCATTAGGTCTGGATTTTTTTCATGGGCGTGTCTAATATTTCGCCCATAGCACTATGGTTTCACCGACCACTTTTCTTGGCCAAAACTAATTTTAGTAACATTTTCTATTTGTGTTTTAAATATTTTAGTTTTGTAGCAAACACTTCAAAATGCCAAAAAATTAAGTCTTTTCCTACTTTTACTATTTTGTCTTCATAATACAACAGGTCAAAGTTCAGTTTCTAAAGCAAATTTAAAATATGTATAAAAGAGGTGCCTTTTTTCAACGGTTTTCAATACTTTATAATTATTGAGTACAACAATTGTTTAAATAAGTATTTTATGGAAAATAGATCTTAGGATAAGTACTTTTATAATTGAATATAAAATCAGTTAAAACTTCTTGTCATCTTTGAAAAATACAGTTTGTTTTACAAAACCCAAAATGAAATTGGATTCGTAAGAAATTTTGCATTTCATTAGACCTGCAAGTTTTTGGTGAAAATTGGTAAAGAAAAACTCAACGGAAATAAATAAACATATATCTGGGTTATATTTTCCATATTCCTCATAACGATTGACATAAGTGATACACCAAAAGACGCGTATTAAAAATATCTTCAAATCATCAACTTAATTTTTTTATGTGCTCAAGAGTTTCAAAGTTATTTTGAAATAAGTGCCCAAAAAAATTATTTTCATGCCAAATTTTAGATTTTTTTTTTTTGTTACTAAAATTTCTTTTAATAAATAAAAAGATCAAAAATGTTACAGTTTATCACCTTTATTTTAAAGCTGCTAATGTTGCGAACAAAATAAGGTATGTATCTTCAAAATTGATGCACAAATCGTGATTTTATTCACAGTTAAGTAAAAATACCCATTTATACACACAATTGCGTAGAAATATAGTGATGGGCAAAAAAATAAAAAAAAATTATTTTTTCATGAAACAAAAATAGGTGGACTAGGTGGATATTGACGAGTTAAACAAGAATCTGCATTAAATTTGTTTCTATCACGTACTGATTTTTTTTATGGGCATGACTAATATCATCACCTTATTCAGCAGTCACACTATAAAACTCAAGAATAGATTGTCAAATGATACATCGAAATATGCATTCGAAAATTGTCTTCAAGGCATGTCAACAATATTTTTTATTCGATCAAAAATTTCAGAGTTATGGATCAAAATTTTCGCGATTTTTCCAAAAAAAAAATTTAAATTTTCGCTACTAATTACCGAATAACTACGGAAATATTAACTGGATAAAAAAATTAAGTAAATTCAGCTCAAAGACAATTTAGATTACTATCTACTGGAGTTTAATTTATCTTAATTGGACAAACAGTTCTCGAGTTATACAAATGTGACTGCCTAAAGGCGGGGTCATAGCAGTCATGCCCATAAAAAAAAAATCAATACGTGATAGAAAAAAAGCAAAAGCTGATTCTTATTTAGCACGTTAAATTTCATCTAATTCACCTATTTTTTATTTAAGAAAAAAAAAATTTTTTTTTGCCTACTAGTGTATTTCCACTTAACTGTAGGTATGCATGGGTATCCTAACTTAACTGTGAATCCAATCAAGATTTGTGCATCAATTTTTATGATATTTGGCTTTATTTACCAGCTTTAATATAAAGATGATAAACTGAAACATTTTTGATGATTTCACTTCTAAAAAGAACTTTTAGTAATAAAAGGAAATCTTGAATTTAGCACGAACAAATTTTTTTCGGACACTTATTTCGAAATATCTTCAAAACTATTGAGCGGATAAAAATTTGTCAGTAGAATGATTTAAAGCCAAATTTATTCCGCATAATTTTGTGTATAATTTATATAAATTGTGCATACCGTTCTCGAGTTATAGTGAAATACACTCGAGTAATCGGCTTATTTTGGGCGCAATATTAGCCCATAAAAAAATTCTCGACCTGATGGGAGAAAACTGAAGGCAGATTCGAGTTAAACATACGGAATTCCATCTAGTCCACATTTTTTTGAAGAAGCACGAAAAAAGTTTTTTTGTTGGCCAGTGTAATAAGTCACGATTCGTGCTTTGGGAAAAAAGTCATAATTTTTACAATTTTCAAATTCAAAATCGTTTATTTTTGGATTCGGTAAAGATATCGACTTAAATTTTTTTTTTCTTTAACTAGTTGAAAAAAAAACTAATAAAATCGGATGGAAATACTAAGATATATATGAAATATTTGAAAACAGACGAGAAACAAAAATTTGGCAAGCGATTAAACAATTTTTATTTCAGAGGTACCCTACTTTGAGCCCCTTTAGCTCCGCCTATTAGGCCCCCTTCCAAACGTAACGTTTTACACTCCTCTGCTACACCTATACCAAATTTAAAGCAAATCCAACCAGTTGCAGATTCTGCCCCACTGTGCAATGTATATTTTAATATTTTAATGAAATTTTAGACAAATAATTATTTTAACATAATGCCGATATCTAACCCAGCCCCCATACAAATGTCCCCCCGGAATAAGATTTTAATACTCATAAATTCATTAAAAATATTTAATTGAAATTTTAATGAGATTGCACCATATATTAGAAGATATCTCAAAAACGATTTGTCTGATTTGATTTAACAAAATACGAAAAGATTCTCATTTGAATTACTTTCAATTTACAGGTACTAGCATAATTTTTTAAACTGATAAAATAAGATATTAAAGAATTGGTTAATATTTCTTAAAAAAAAAACATCCCAGGAAAAATTGTATTAGTTCTACAACTGGTTCCAGAACACATGAAAATATCCTGTACTTGTTCTACTTTGGCGTTACGACCAATGATTTTTGTTTGAAATTGTCACCTCCAGAACTAGTTCTGGGCAAGTGTTAGCGAGGCAGTACCCATTCTATGAAACGGTTCTAGAACTAGTTCTTTAATCAATGATTTTTGTTCGAAATTGTCACATTCAGAACTAGTTCTATAGAAGCGTTAGGGAACGGTTTCAGAACCTGTTTTTGGGCTATTTCCTAAGGCCGCTTTTAAAATCAATTTAATTTTGTAAATACTGTTTTTTTTTTAATTTTTGAAGTTTTTTATACAAGTTTTTTAAATAGTTCTAGGAAGTCATTCGAGAACCAGTAATTTGTTCTTAGAAGTGGTGTAGAAGTCATACAGAATTAATTCTTAAGCACTAGTTCTCTAAAACATTCCTTAAAACGAATTTAGAATCATAATAAGGTTCTACTCCATTAGTGTCAGAATTAGTTGTAATACCACTAGTTCTGAGGATGTTATTAAAGAATCTGAAGTGGTTCTGATTACACCAGTTCTAGAACTAATGATTTTAGAACATGTTCTAAAATTTTTCCTGGGATATTTCATTCAATAATTATGTTTTTATTGTTGAGCTAAACAATTATTTTTCCTAAAAAAAAACTTTCAACACAATTTTTCATTCAAATCTATTTACCTTTTCGTTTATTGCGAAATATCACTTAAATGAAGAATTGATATTCATATCAAAGGTCATGAAATCATATTGATAGGAAATCAAATAACAACTCCAGGGGTGCCAATACAAACGTAATAAAAAAAGAGTGTAAAACGCAAAGGCCACAAGGAATGTTAGCAAAGGTAAAATTGTATGAAACCATGATGACAAAATTAATAAAAAGGGGAAAGAGAAGTTAAAAAAAAAAGAAAATAAAAATATTTCCTGACACAATGTAAAGAAGATGATGCTGCGTGTAAAACAAAATGATGCTTAAAATCTGATGGTTGATGCTAACGATAACGGTGACGACAGAGACTGGGAACAAAAAAACAACCATGAAGCACCACAACAACATGCATTTTGTCACCTTTAACAAACGAGATGTCAATAAATTTAACACTTCACTTCTTTTCCTATTGACTATTTATTTTCGATAAGATGAACAACTACAGCCACAAGCAAAAAGGATAAAAAGGTAAATTAAAAGGACCTTTATATTTTAACTATAGTCCACCATCTTTCATAACTATAAACGCACGTGCTAATGGCTGGAAAATGTTTGTGTCCTGTTTTTAATACATACATTTTGTAATAGAGAAGATGGTTAAAGGAAACAAAAATAAAATAATTTTATAAGGATCCTTTTAACATTTTGTTCATATTAGATGGCTCATTATGTTAATGAATTTGTTAAGTTGTAAAGAAACTTTTTCATAGTTTAGGTATTTTATTTTATGGAAATTTTAGTTTCAAAAATACACTCAAAGAAATCACAAACATTTTATAATATTATTATTCTACTCTTTGGAATATTAAGAATTATCTTAAATTTGCTTAATTTATTTGTGAGTGTATAAATTTAAGAAGGACTTTAGTTTTTCATTTGAAAAATCAGTTGGTGGTCATGTTCCGCTCAGCAGCATAACATTTAACCTACGTATCCTTGCAACAAACCTTAATTTGTTTGCTTATAAAAATATTGTCATATTTACCTTAAAATTAGTGGCGTATTTTATTATTATTCTCTTGGCTCTAAAATACATTTCATAGTTGTGTTAAATAGTTTCTGGTTTAGTTTTGTGGACGTTTTACAAATTTATCGTTTAAAACTATTTTTAACACACTCGTATGTTTTACTAATGATGTAGATAACCAGCATATAATTTTATTTACACCTTTTTTCTTCTATAATTATTATTTCTATTTTAAGCAGCTGCTAATATATTTTAATTGTAGATGAGATATTAAAAGATGATGGAATCGTAGTTAGATAAGATTATTAGCACAAGATAATTGTTATGAGGATGAAAATGTGTAATAAATATTAAGAATTGTTTTTCACTTATATTATTCCACAAACAAGAAGGAATATAAAAGAAATAGAACAGAAATATAACTAAATTATAAAAGGAATAAAACTGAACCAAAACTTAAGTAGAACCGAATTAAGATGGAACTTACTGAACTAGAAGTGAAATATAACTGGAATAAAACTGAACTAGAGCTGAAAAAGAAGTAAACTAGTACTGAACTAGAACTGAACTGGAACTGAACTAGAGCTAAACTAGAACTGAACGAGAACTGAATTAGAACTGAACTAGAAATGAACTAGAACTTATCTAGAACTGAACTAGAACTGAACTAGAACTTAAGTAAAACTGAACTAGAACTGAATTAGCACTGAAGTAAAACTGTACTAGAACTGAAATAGAACTCAACTAGAACTGACCTAGAACTGAACTAGAACTAAAATATAACTGAACCAGAACTGAACTAAAAGTGAACTAGAACGGAAATAGAACTGAAATAAAACTGAACTAGAACTTAAGTAGAACTGAATTAGGATGGAACTTAAACTGAAATATAACTGGAATAAAACTGAACTAGAGCTGAAATAGAATTAAACCAGTACTGAACTAGAACTGAACTAGAACTGAACTTGAACTGAACTAAAACTGAACTAAAACTGAACTATAACTGAATTAGAACTGAACTATAACTGAACTAGAGCTGAACTAGAACTAAACTAGAATTGAACTAGAACTGAAATAGAACCGAACTGGAACTGAACTAGAACCGAACTAGAACTGAACTAGAACTGAAATAGAACTGAAATAAAACTGAACTAGAACTTAAGTAGAACTGAATTAGGATGGAACTTAAACTGAAATATAACTGGAATAAAACTTAACTAGAACTGAACTAGAGCTGAAATAGAATTAAACTAGTACTGAACTAAAACTGAACTATAACTGAACTAGAACCGAACTGGAACTGAACTGGAACTGAACTGGAACTGAACTAGAACTGAAGTAGAACTGAACTAGAACTGAACTAGAACTGAACTAGAACTGAACTAGAACTGAACTAGAACTGAAATAAAACTGAACTAGAACTTAAGTAGAACTGAATTAGGATGGAACTTAAACTGAAATATAACTGGAATAAAACTTAACTAGAACTGAACTAGAGCTGAAATAGAATTAAACTAGTACTGAACTAAAACTGAACTATAACTGAACTAGAACCGAACTGGAACTGAACTGGAACTGAACTGGAACTGAACTAGAACTGAAATAGAACCGAACTGGAACTGAACTAGAACCGAACTAGAACTGAACTAGAACTGAAATAGAACTGAAATAAAACTGAACTAGAACTTAAGTAGAACTGAATTAGGATGGAACTTAAACTGAAATATAACTGGAATAAAACTTAACTAGAACTGAACTAGAGCTGAAATAGAATTAACCTAGTACTGAACTAAAACTGAACTATAACTGAACTAGAACCGAACTGGAACTGAACTGGAACTGAACTGGAACTGAACTAGAACTGAAGTAGAACTGAACTAGAACTGAACTAGAACTGAACTAGAACTGAACTAGAACTGAAATAAAACTGAACTAGAACTTAAGTAGAACTGAATTAGGATGGAACTTAAACTGAAATATAACTGGAATAAAACTTAACTAGAACTGAACTAGAGCTGAAATAGAATTAAACTAGTACTGAACTAAAACTGAACTATAACTGAACTAGAACCGAACTGGAACTGAACTGGAACTGAACTGGAACTGAACTGGAACTGAACTAGAACTGAACTAGAACTGAACTAGAACTGAACTAGAACTGAACTAGAACTGAACTAGAACTGAACTAGAACTGAACTAGAACTGAACTAGAACTGAACTAGAACTGAACTAGAACTGAACTAGAACTGAACTAGAACTGTACTAGAATTGAAATAGAACTAAACTAGAATTGAACTAGAACTGAACTAGAACTGAACTAAAACTGAACAAGAACTGAATTAGAACTGAAGTAGAACTGAACTAGAACTCAACTAGAACTGAACTAGAACTAAACTGTCTAGTAGAACTGAGCTAGAAATCAACAAATAAAACTTAATTCAAACAAAAGGCAAGTAAGTCCTTTATTATATGGAAAAATTTTGATTATTCCCCTGCAACAATCAACTAAACATTATATGAAATTTATTTTTCTAAATTTGAGACACCTTTTCATCAAAGTCAGCAAAAGAGCGGGCAAATACAACAATTGCAAAATTTTTTTAAATGAAATTTTCAAAATTTAATAATGTTTTATTAACACCACAGGACACATACTCCAAAAGAATTTTACGCCTCTTTAACGAAATTTATTAAAATAACTTTTTTCTTTGTTGACGCCATTTTTTGTTCTAAAATTTAACAAAAAGAACTGAAAAATTTCAACATATGTGACACACAATATACAAAATTTCGCGCTCATAATATCAAATAAAAAGTAAGAATAAAATACGCAACAATGCATTTGGTTGGTTGCTTCATTATTATTGGAAGCTATAATTACATTTTATAAATAATAATAACAACAACAAAAAAATCTAATAAAATTTTGGTTGCCACCACAACCACGTTTACTCGTGCTAACCCTCGTACTCAATGTAAATGTATAGATGTTGACTTCATTTGTACAACATCAATAACTACTATAGTAACAACATCTGAACAATTGTTGCTGCTACCATTAGAAAGAATATTCGTAGTTTCATATTAACATCATCAAAATCTTCATCATTATGTTTATCGACTTCATCATTATCGTCATCAATGCCAAACCCCCCATTGATGTTGCTAAAAAAGCATTTCAATGTTTTGCCAGCCACCATGTAAAAGTTCACCTGGGGCGTTCACAAAACAGAACAAAAACAAAATGTTTAAGAAAATATTCAGCCAGTTTATGAAATAATTCATTCCCTTACTTGCCAATTGATTCGCATGTTTAATATTACTCGTATCCTTTTTTGTTTTTTTGCTTCCTTGTAAAATCTAATGAATTTGTATGCCCTACACATTTATCAGATTCAATTACGATTTTGTAAGTTAATGATTTTAGGGAATGATTTATTTATGAATTAACTAAAAGGGGACCTAAATTGAATTAGAACTCAAAGAAAAATCAACTAAAATTGAACTAAAACTGCAGTAGAACTAAACTAGAACTGAAATAAAAAAGAAGAGGAACTGAAGTAGAACTGAATTAGAACTGAACTAGAACTGAACTTGAACTAAACTAGAACTGCACTTTAACTGATTTAGGACTGAACTAGAACTCATCTAGAACTGAATTAGAACTGAAATTGAGCTAGAACAGAACTACAAGTCAAATATAACACAACTAGAACTTAGCTAGAACCAAACTTGAACTTTAATATATATCTGAACTTGAACATAACTACAACCGAACAAAAGCTGAGCTAAAAGTGAATAAGAACTGATCTCAAACTAAGAACTAAACCAGAAACCATAGAAATTAGTTCTTCCAGAGTTAAAACTAAAGTAGGGTATTTTTTATATCGTGAGTTTTAAAGAATGAAATATTATTTTTCATTAAACCCCTTTCATTACACTTTCAAGAGTTTTTTGCTTCCGTTATTGTTACAACGTGTTGCATTATTTTTTTTATATATATTTTCAATAAAGTTCTCGTATAAAGTAAATAATAACATTTTGGTTTGTGGCATGAATGACTCCATTTACCTTATAATACATTGTTATGATTTGAGTTTTTTTTTTACCAAAGAACTCTTGACTATTGTTCTTCAAATTTTCAATTACGATATTTTAACAATAGCTACAACTTATTATAGAAAACAAAAATCATTTAAGAGTTTTTCATTCCATTGTTTATCTAGTTGACTAATTTTTGAAGTAGTTTAGGAGATATATTTAAAGATTATTATAAAATAAAGCTGCTAAAATTAAAGAGTCATGTGGTTTCAGTAAAATGTATTTTTTTTTTTTTTTATTTTTTTTAAATACAATATTCTATTAAATATCATCAATTTTTTATAATAGATTATAATGACAGCTGAAATTTTTGTTTATTTGTTGAGGAAATAAACTAAGATTAGTTATACAATTTAGCAGAATCTTTTTAAGGTGAACATTACCTAGACCTGTGCTCAAAACTAAAACTGAGCTCAACTAGTACAAAAATAGTTCTCGCTATTGAAAACCTGAATAATTATTGTACCAAAAATATCTGCAGACTCCTACTCCTTCCTAATCCCTCAACTAAACATATTGCTAAAAGTTCTTTTGTTAATAAATCATTAAACATAAATCTGAAGAGTTTAAACATTTAAAATGATTGCATTTAATCGTTCAACTGTCACATTTTAATAATTTCATGGTGCGATCAGTGACCAGCCCCCAATGGCGCCCTTTGGCTAAAACTCATCAATAAATCTCAGGCTAAACTAACAACGACAACAACTACTACAACAGTAATAACAAAAAAATATTATATAGAATTTTGTTTGCAGAAGTAGTAACGCAATCCATATTCAAACTACTTTTATACGCAATGACCAAATGGTCACAAGAACAACTGCTTATGGAAAGGACAGACAAAAATAATGTTTGCAAGCTGGATGCTTTTGGCTGCTGTTCATTGCATTGGAATCTTGGGTATTAGTTCAGTCAGTAAAAGAATGTAAGCACTAGAAGTAGGGGTTTCAATTCAAGGGAAATGCATAGGAGAAAGATAATTAGAAAAGCGCTCATATAGAACAGAACTAAAAGAAAACATGAAAAATAATATACCAAAATTAGAACTCAACTAGAACTGAACTGGAGAACTAAAACTGAACTAGAACTGAATGAAAACTGAACTAAAACTGAACAAGAATTGAACTAGAACTGAACTAAAAATTAACTAGAGCTTAATCAGAACTGTAGTAGAACTGAACTAGAACTGAACTATAACTGAACTAGAACTAAACTAGAACTGAACTAGAACTAAACTAGAACTTAACTAGAACTGAACTAAAACTGAATAATAACTGAACTAAAAATGAACTATAACTAAATTAAAAATTAACTAGAATTGAACTTAACTTGAACTCTAACTGAGCTTGAACTGAACTAAAAATTAACTAGAACTGAACTAGAACTGAACTAGAACTGAACTAGAACTGAACTAGAACTAAACTAGAACTTAAATAGAACTGAACTAAAACTGAACTAAAACTGAATAATAACTGAACTAAAAATGAACTATAACTAAATTAAAAATTAACTAGAATTGAACTTAACTTGAACTCAAACTGAACTTGAACTGAACTAATTAGAAGTGAACTAGAACTGAACTAGAACTGAACTAGAACTGAACTAGAACTGAACTAGAACTGAACTAGAACTGAACTAGAACTGAACTAGAACTGAACTAGAACTGAACTAGAACTGAACTAGAACTGAACTAGAACTGAACTAGAACTGAACTATAACTGAACTAGAACTGAACTAGAACTGAACTAGAACTGAACTAGAACTGAACTAGAACTGAACTAGAACTGAACTAGAACTGAACTAGAACTGAACTAGAACTGAACTAGAACTGAACTAGAACTGAACTAGAACTGAACTAGAACTTATCTAGAACTGAACTAAAACTGAATAATAACTGAACTAAAAATGAACTATAACTAAATTAAAAATTAACTAGAATTGAACTTAACTTGAACTCTAACTGAGCTTGAACTGAACTAAAAATTAACTAGAACTGAACTAGAACTGAACTAGAACTGAACTAGAACTGAACTAGAAATGAACTAGAACTAAATTAAAAATTAACTAGAATTTAACTGAACTTGAACTCTAACTGAACTTGAACTGAACTAATTAAAAGTAAACTAGAAGTGAATTAGAACTGAACTAGAACTGAATTAAAACTTAACTAGAACTGAAGTAGAACTGAACTAGAAGTGAACTAGAATAGAAATACATCAAAAGAATAGCAGTAATATTCCCCTGTTCTTCGTTTCAAACTGCTGACATTTCCTATCCCAACTTTTAGTCTCCATTTCCCATTACCAAAACCCTGCCTGCATAGTTATGTGGCGTCTGAGAAACTAAAGATTATGATTTGTTTTCTTTTTGCTTTAAAGCTGCTATTAAAAGCGAACAGTAAGTAGTTTTGGTACGTTCACAAAATCTTGTAAAACTTAAGTGTTAAACAAACAAGTCCCTTTTCTTAAGCTGTTTATTTTTTTTTTCATTGCCATTTTAGTTGTTGCTATGTATGTGATGCCTTTGTGGCCATTAAAAACTGCAGGCCAGTGTTTTTCAAATGTTTACGATTACTCATTTCTCTGCTCTTTTTAGCCAAACACATAGAGTATTGGCTAAAAGAAAAAATCCATAACAGACTTTTATGTTTTCTCCTTACGATATATTATTTATCATTTCTTAAAGCAATTTTTCATGTGATATACATTTATAACAAGAAGACAAAATACAAAAAATACAAACAAAAATCTTCTTACTGCAGCAAACATTTTGGTCCAGTTCCAATATTAAGAAATATATTTCATAAGGAATAACAGAGGTTGCCAAATATACAGTATGATTATTTTACTATAAGGTATGTTTTGTGCTAGGTTTTAGGAAAATTTTTTCCAAATTGAAAATTAAATTTTATAAAATATTTTTATAAAGCCTTAATGAGTTCTACGATTCATAAAAAATTTGTAAACCCTTTAAAGAGTATATTTGTTTATGGAGAGCTTCTATCATAACAGACTTTTATCGTACATTTTCTATCGTACCAAGTTGTTGATGGTAAAAATCATTAATATGGCAACTCCGATAACAAAATCCAATCTTATTATTACGTTGGTGGTACACTACCATCCTGTTTCCTTAGGATTTCATTATTTAAAAATCCACTCTGTCTTTTTTTTATGGTGAAGATGAACTCATAAAACTTAACGTATTGTACGAATAGTATGTGATAAATATATTCCAAAAACCAGCAACAGAAACTTTAACAAAAAAATATGCATTTCGTTTAAAGACTTCTTTCTTTATTTCCAAAAAATAAAAAAACAGTTTTTTTTTTTCTTAAATTTTTTTTCTTCGTTTATATGTTTGTTTATACAAGTTGCGTGTTTATGGCCCATAATTCACTATTTCGTTGATTTCACCATACAATTCATATAGTTCGGGGTGAAATAAATATAAATGTCAAAAAATGCCAAGTTATTGGCAGAACTTTTATATGAATTTGTACTTTATTTCTCATTTAGAATTTTCTTAATAAAATAAAAGAATGGGAACTGAATATCATCGCATATGAAAAATACTAAATAGAATTTGAATAGTTTAAGAACAAAAACTAAACGTATAAAATTTTAGCAACTCAATTTTACGAAAATAAAAAAAAAGTTATATTGAAAGCAATGCTATTATAAAAAATTGTCAAATTGAGGTCCAAAAAAGTTCGATTTTTTTTCTTTGAACTGCGAGGAAACGAATGTTTCGATTATGACACAGATTTCTGTCCTCTTGGCTTTATCTCTGCTGGTTTAGCTTTAAAATTAACTTTTATGTTTTTCCTATAAAAATCGATTTTTGGTATAAAATATGAGTGATCACAGACTTTTGTCCTTTTGGCTCTTATTATTTATGTTTTTTGTATAAAAATCGATTTTTAGTATAAAATATGAGTGATCACAGATTTTTGTTCTTTTGGCTCTATCTCTGCTGGTTTAGCTTTAAAGTTGATTTTTATGATTTTCCTATAAAAATTTATTTTTGGTATAAAATATGAGTGATCACAGATTTTTGTCTTTTTGGCTCTATCTCTGCTGGTTTAGCTTTAAAATTGAGTTTTAAGATTTTCCTATAAAAATTGATTTTTGCTTGAAAATATGAATGATCACATATTTTTGTCATTTTGGCTCTATCTCTGCTGGTTTAGCTTTAAAATCAATTTTAATGTTTTTTGTATAAAAATCAATTCTTGATATAAAATATGAGTGATCACAGATTTTTGTCCTTTTGGCTGTATCTCTACTGGTTTAGCTTTAAAATCGATTTTTATGTTTTTTATATAAAAATCGATTCTTGATATAAAATATGAGTGATCACAGATTTTTGTCCTTTTGGCTCTATCTCTACTGGTTTAGCTTTAAAATCGATTTTTATGTTTTTTGTATAAAAATCGATTTTTGATATAAAATATGAGTGATCACAGATTTTTGTCCTTTTGGCTCTATCTCTGCTGGTTTAGCTTTAATGTTTTTTGCATAAAAATCAATTTTTGTTATAAAATATGAGTGACCACAGATTTTTGTCCTTTTGGCTCTATTTCTGCTGGTTTAGCTTTAAAGTTTTTTTTATGTTCTTTGTATAAAAATCAATTTTTGGTATAAAATATGTGTGATCACAGATTTTTGTCCTTTTGGCTGTATCTCTACTGGTTTAGTTTTAAAATCGATTTTTATGTTTTTTATATAAAAATCGATTCTTGATATAAAATATGAGTGATCACAGATTTTTGTCCTTTTGGCTCTATCTCTACTGGTTTAGCTTTAAAATCGATTTTTATGTTTTTTGTATAAAAATCGATTTTTGATATAAAATATGAGTGATCACAGATTTTTGTCCTTTTGGCTCTATCTCTGCTGGTTTAGCTTTAATGTTTTTTGCATAAAAATCAATTTTTGTTATAAAATATGAGTGACCACAGATTTTTGTCCTTTTGGCTCTATTTCTGCTGGTTTAGCTTTAAAGTTTTTTTTATGTTCTTTGTATAAAAATCAATTTTTGGTATAAAATATGTGTGATCACAGATTTTTGTCCTTTTGGCTCTATTTCTGCTGGTTTAGCTTTAAATCGATTTTTATGTTTATTATATAAAAATCGATTCTTGATATAAAATATGAGTGATCACAGATTTTTGTCCTTTTGGCTGTATCTCTACTGGTTTAGTTTTAAAATCGATTTTTATGTTTTTTATATAAAAATCGATTCTTGATATAAAATATGAGTGATCACAGATTTTTGTCCTTTTGGCTCTATTTCTGCTGGTTTAGCTTTAAAGTTTTTTTTATGTTCTTTGTATAAAAATCAATTTTTGGTATAAAATATGTGTGATCACAGATTTTTGTCCTTTTGGCTCTATCTCTGCTGGTTTAGCTTTAATGTTTTTTGTATAAAAATCAATTTTTGTTATAAAATATGAGTGATCACAGACTTTTGTCCTTTTGGCTCTATTTCTACTGGTTTAGCTTTAAAATCCATTTTTAGGTTTTTTATATAAAAATCGATTTTTGATATAAAATGTGAGTAATCACAGATTTTTGTCATTTTGGCTCTATCTCTGCTGGTTTAGCTTTAAAATTGATTTTTATGTTTTTCCTATAAAAATTGATTTTTGCTTGAAAATATGAATGATCACAGACTTTTGTCCTTTTGGCTCTATCTCTGCTGGTTTAGCTTTAAAATCGATTTTTATGTGTTTCCTATATAAATCGGTTTTTGGTATAAAATGTGAGTGATCACAGATTTTTGTCATTTTGGCTCTATCTCTGCTGGTTTAGCTTTAAAATCAATTTTAATGTTTTTCGTATAAAAATCCATTTTTGGTATAAAATATGAGTGATCACAGATTTTTGTCCTTTTGGCTCTATCTCTGCTGGTTTAGCTTTAAATCGATTTTTATGTTTTTTATATAAAAATCGATTCTTGATATAAATTATATGAATTATCACAGATTTTTGTCCTTTTGGCTGTATCTCTACTGGTTTAGCTTTAAAATCGATTTCTATGTTTGTCCTATAAAAATCCTTTTTTGGTATAAAATATGAGTGATCACAGATTTTTTTTGCTTTTGGCTCTATCTCTGCTGGTTTAGCTTTAAAATTGATTTTTATGTTTTTCCTATAAAAATCGATTTTTGCTATAAAATATGAGTGATCACAAATTTTTGTTCTTTTGGCTCTATCTCTGCTGTTTTAGCTTTAAAATCGATTTTTTTGTTTTTTATATAAAAATCGATTTTTGATATAAAATATGAGTGATCACAGATTTTTGTCCTTTTTGCTGTATCTCTACTGGTTTAGCTTTAAAATCGATTTCTATGTTTGTCCTACAAAAATCGATTTTTGCTATAAAATATGAGTGATCACAGATTTTTGTCCTTTTGACTCCATCTCTGCTGGTTTAGCTTTAAAATTGATTTTTATGTTTTTCCTATAAAAATCGATTTTTGCTTGAAAACATGAGTGATCACAGATTTTTGTCCTTTTGGCTCTATCTCTGCTGGTTTAGCTTTAAAATCAATTTTAATGTTTTTTGTATAAAAATCCATTTTTGGTATAAAATATGAGTGATCACAGATTTTTGTCCTTTTGGCTCTATCTCTGCTGGTTTAGCTTTAAATCGATTTTTATATTTATGTTTTTTTCGATTTCTATGTTTGTCCTATAAAAATCCTTTTTTGGTATAAAATATGAGTGATCACAGATTTTTGTCCTTTTGGCTCTATCTCTGCTGGTTTAGCTTTAAAATCAATTTTTATGTGTTTCCTATAAAAATCGGTTTTTGGTATAAAATGTGAGTGATCACAGATTTTTGTCCTTTTGACTCCATCTCTGCTGGTTTAGCTTTAAAATTGATTTTTATGTTTTTCCTATAAAAATCGATTTTTGCTATAAAATATGAGTGATCACAAATTTTTGTTCTTTTGGCTCTATCTCTGCTGTTTTAGCTTTAAAATCGATTTTTATGTTTTTTGTATAAATCTCGATTTTTGGTATAAAATATGAGTGATCACAGATTTTTGTCCTTTTGACTCCATCTCTGCTGGTTTAGCTTTAAAATTGATTTTTATGTTTTTCCTATAAAAATCGATTTTTGGTATAAAATATGAGTGATCACAGATTTTTGTCCTTTTGACTCCATCTCTGCTGGTTTAGCTTTAAAATTGATTTTTATGTTTTTCCTATAAAAATCGATTTTTGCTATAAAATATGAGTGATCACAAATTTTTGTTCTTTTGGCTCTATCTCTGCTGTTTTAGCTTTAAAATCGATTTTTATGTTTTTTGTATAAATCTCGATTTTTGGTTTAAAATTGAATGATCACAGATTTTTGTCCTTTTGGCTCTATCTCTGCTGGTTTAGCTTTAAATCGATTTTTATGTTTTTTATATAAAAATCGATTCTTGATATAAAATAAGATTTTTGTCCTTTTGGCTGTATCTCTACTGGTTTAGCTTTAAAATCGATTTCTATGTTTGTCCTATAAAAATCCTTTTTTGGTATAAAATATGAGTGATCACAGATTTTTGTCCTTTTGGCTCTATCTCTACTGGTTTAGCTTTAAAATCGATTTCTATGTTTGTCCTATAAAAATCGATTTTTGCTATAAAATATGAGTGATCACAGACTTTTGTCCTTTTGGCTCTATCTCTGCTGTTTTAGCTTTAAAATCGATTTTTTTGTTTTTTATATAAAAATCGATTTTTGATATAAAATATGAGTGATCACAGATTTTTGTCCTTTTGGCTGTATCTCTACTGGTTTAGCTTTAAAATCGATTTCTATGTTTGTCCTATAAAAATCCTTTTTTGGTATAAAATATGAGTGATCACAGATTTTTTTCCTTTTGACTCCATCTCTGCTGGTTTAGCTTTAAAATTGATTTTTATGTTTTTTCTATAAAAATCGATTTTTGCTTGAAAACATGAGTGATCACAGATTTTTGTCCTTTTGGCTCTATCTCTGCTGGTTTAGCTTTAAAATCAATTTTAATGTTTTTCGTATAAAAATCCATTTTTGGTATAAAATATGAGTGATCACAGATTTTTGTCCTTTTGGCTCTATCTTTACTGGTTTAACTTTAAAATTGAGTTTTATATTTTACATATAAAAATTAATTTTTACTAGAAAATGTGGGTGATCACAGATTGTGTTTTCCTTTTTTAATACTCTCTTTAATACATTTAACCATAGATAAATATAATAAAGTCTTTTTCAATTGACAAAAATGTGTTTTATTAAGAACCCTAACAAATTTCCACAAAGGAATTTTAAATAAAAAATTACCATTCAAATTTATTTATAAAACTAATTTTATTCCTTAAATATTTTACAAACTAATTTATATTCTTAAAACAGCTGCTAATTTAACTATCGTGCTGGTCTTTTTTCATTTTGACCTTACCAAGTGCCAAAAAATATTCATACACAAAAACTCTTTATTTTTGACTAGTTTTATGCTCAATTGGCCATAAAATCAAAAATGAACAAATAAACAATTTAGACAATTTAAACAATATTCATTTAATACTTATTGAAGATTTCCTTCCGGTTTCCTGGTTGGTTTTTAGTTTAAAGTGTGCTGTTAAGTTAAATACATTTTGGCTCATTCCAAGATAAAATTCCTGTTAAATAACCTAAATTTGTGTTTGATTTGTAGACAAAAAAATATAATTTACACCTTGTTAAAATTTTGCAACCAACAGGATATTTCGCACATGCCACAAACTGCGCAATTATGGCTTTGTATTCGACAGTATGCCCACTAATACCAGCAACAACATTACACATTTTCAAAGCCAACTATTTGACTCATTCTCAGTTCCATTGTGTACAAGAATAAACGAAGAATGGCCAACCAACCAGTCAAATGAAGTAACAACCAACCAAGAATCATAAACATTTTCTTTTTAGCACGCCTCTGCAAAAATACAACAACACATACAATAACAATTTACCATTAGCTCATACCCATTTGAAAACCAGACTGACTCTATATGACCAAAAACAACAGAAAAAAAACAAAATTGCAGCCAAAACACCCCAGCTAAAAAGAAGCTGTCTTCTTTCTTTACGAGCAAATTTACTGGATATTATGGGCAAAATGGAAATTTTGTGTGTGTTTTGTCTCACTTCTCATGGAAATGACGCACGCGTTTCATAGCGGGTGTTTTACTTATATGTTTTTCTTTTCCTTTTTTGTTTGTTTCTTTATTAACTGGTGGAAGTGTATGAGTGTTTGAATGCATTGGTGTTTGTCAACTCCTTGCAATAAACAAATCCTTGTGGCGTATTACTAAATGAGGGACATAAACAAACCTTTACAAAACAATTGTTCCATTTCCGTTTATATTCGCAAAATGATTTGTTATTTCTTTTATTTGTTGGTGCTTCTATCATTTGTCATACAAATTGTATAATTTTTCATTTTATTTTAATTTAATTTTCAAAAAAAAAAAAACTAAAACGAGCTGAGATAGAGCAACAAGAACGAAAATATGTGATCATTCCTATTTCTTAATAAAAATCGATTTTTATAGGAAAAACATAAAAGGACAAACATCTGTGATCCCTCATATTTTATATCGAAAATATCTATTTTTATATGAAAAATATAAAATTACATTTTAAAGCTAAACCAGCAGAGATAGAGCCAAAAGGACAAAAATCTGTGATCACTCATATTTTATACCAAATATACCAATTGATTTTTATGGGAAAAACATAAAATTCAATTTTAAAGCTAAACTAGCAGATAGAGCTAAAAGAACAAAAATCTGGAATCACTCATATTCAAAAACCAAATTTTATAGAAAAAACATAAAAATCGATTTTAAAACTAAACCAGCAGAGATAGAGCCAAAGGGACAAAAATCTGTGATCACTCATATTTTATATCAAAAATCGATTTTTATATGAAAAACATAAAATTGGATTTTAAAGCTAAACCAATTGAGATAGAGCCAAAAAGATGAAAATCTGGGATCACTCATATTTCCTACTAAAAATCGATTGTTATATAAGAAACATTCAAAACGATTTTAAAACTCAACTAGCAGAGATGGAGTGCTTTCAACAACGTCAAGCCCGACTCAGTCCTTGACGCTATGAGACAATTGAGGATTGACCCAGTGGTCATCTCTTTCGTCAGCAAACTACTTAACCGAATTGGGCGCCTTTAATATCCAGAGAATAGCAACTAGAGGCACATCACAAGCTTGTATACTATGCCCATTGCTATGAAATCTAAATAGTAACACTCTACTTAACCCATTTCCGACTGCTGTTATGTTTTCGCATCAATAAATTTAACATCGCCTAATTAACAAATTATGCAGTTAATGATATTTTTTTTTTTCAGTTATTAGGTTAATATGTTGTCTTAAAAATAAGAGAAAAAAATTGAATTTTTTATAAATAAATTCTCCAAAATAAGGCGTTAAAACGTTAGTGTTGAGAAAACGCATCAGTGGTCATTTTGGCGATATTTTTAAATCCGCTTTCCGAAAAAGTGCTTTTATCCTATGGGTGTATTCTTAGGATAAATAGCTTTAGTTTTCATAATGTTGTTCAGAAAAACTTTCTGAGTCCAAAAATGGTACGATTTCTGAAATTTTCCAGGCCCTGTATTTCGGAATGAAAAATATCTATGCGTTCAAATCTTCTTAATTTGTTATCACTATCTCAACTAAATCGGGTAGTGGTCAGAAATGGGTTAAAGCCATGAAAAAGACCTGCTGCAAAAATATTGCATATGCGGATGATGTGATGGTAGTAGCTATTGGCAAGGACCCAAAACTTCACTCGGTAGTACTGGAATCCGCACTGAATTTACTAGTGAAATGGTGCAAGGGCTGTGGTCTGGGAGTCAATCCAACCAAAATTGAATTGATACTATTTGCTAGGAGATATAAGATCCCGAAATTTATTACTCCTAAGATTAACGGAGTCCCGATCTAATAAATCCAAGCATTTGGGATTTATTTTGGATAGTAAACTAAATTGGTATCTGAATACTATTTTAAGAACCACAAAAGCAGCCTCCATGTTGTATTGCTGCAAAAAGGCAATTGGCCTAAACTGGAGACTGAACCCTAAAAATGCATAGTGATTTTGCAATTGTGTAATCAGACCAATTCTATTTTACGAAGCAACTGTTTGGTGGCCAGCCTTGGAGAAAAGGAACCAGCAAGCAAAGTTCGAACGTTTAATGAGAATGATGTCGATCATGATAACAGGTGTCCTTAGAACTACCCCATCAAAGGTATTGTTGACTGTACTAAATTTGCTATCACCAGATATCGCAGCCATAAAGATTGCTGCACATACAGCGATAAGACTTTGTGCAACTAAAGCATTGAAATACCAAAGATATGGTCATGCAACCATTCTCAGTGACATATATAGAGACTTTAAGGTTGATTTTTCAACACCAATACCATTGTTCGATCCTGGGTTCATGGTACACATACCGGAAAGTATATACTATGATAACAGTCACCACAAATAAGTGATTGAAATCTTCTTAGATGGTTCTAAAACAGGAGATAGGGTCGAAATTTACATCTTCTCTGTACAATTGGACCTGAGACTGTCCCACAGGCTACCCGAATACTGTAGTATTATACAGGTCGAAGAGATGGCCATAAATATAGCCGCATAATGGGTGCAGTATAATGGAATATGAAATAAGGATATTCGCATATTTACTGACACACAGTGGTCCCAAAACGAATTTTTTTGGAAATAGTTCTGCAACTTTAAAACTACAGGATGTATTTTAATGAAATTTCGCATGGACAATTTTGAGGTGTATTCTAATTGATTTGGAGGAGCACAGGTTCTTAGCTGGTCTGGGGAAGGGGGACCTCTAAAGTTGGTCACCTCGGGTATGATAATTTTTTTAAAAATCTGCAGTTTCATTTATGATTTGATTAAACAAAAATTTGCATATAGATAGTCCTTATAATTCTGTACAAAAAATACACTTACATGTGTGGGATATCTCTACTTTAAGAGATATTTGGACCAAAATAAAACTTTTACCCATTTTTGGACATGTTTTTTTTTCAGCTTTTTAACTTGGCGAGCTCAATTTGAGTACTAAAATTTTTCTAAAATATTCTCTGGATTCTGTACAAAATTGTAAGTAATTTTCGTGCAATGCAATCATATACCTATGTGGTTTAGATAAAAAGTTATAAATATAAATTTTGAAAAAAAAATGGATTTTTTGTGATTTTTTTCAAAAAGGTGGTAACATTTTCTCACTTTAAAATCCATTATTTTCCTTCGGACCATACATTTTTTTTTCATGTTTCTAAAAGAACGCTTAACATAAATGCATGTAAAAAAAATACGAGAGCAGTTGGAGTAACAGTCTCCCCGCTAGCCCTATCAGAATTTCGTTAATTTTAATTTTTATTGTTATAGCGTTTTGTGGAGCTCAAATATGTAAAAGCTGAAATTAAAAAAAAAATACCTTGATTACATACCTACATATGTTGACTAAACACACAAAAAATATTTAATAATCCACGCCTCTTATAACAACAGGGTGACCATTTTACTGAAAAAAGTCAACTTTTGAATCAAACTTTCCCCGAACTGGAATTTTAGGTATTTTGGAGTAATAAAATGGGAATCTATTTATTCCCTTCTTTTAAGAACAAATTTTTTATATTATACTAAAATTTCACAATGATAGTTTAATTAATGTAGATTTTATTTAAGTTCAAATGTTAAATATTTAATTGAAAAATAACACTAAACACGAAAATTTTTCATTTTTTGATCAACTTAATGAACAAATTTAGCTCGAATACTTTATTATTTATATATTATTATTTTTCAAGTAATAACCTTTCCAATGACACCAAATACTTGCATAAATGCTTTACACAATTGTTTAAAAACTAACTGAAACTTGACCCCCCTTCAGCGAAATGTGCACATTTTCCTTAATTTCTATAGTAAATGTGTGCTGCAGCATTCTAAATACATAAGTGTACAGCAGTTTCAATGTGTTTTTTTTAAATAATTCTGTGTAACTTTTGAACCGTTAAATATATTTCAATAAAATTTCACATACTTATTACTGAGGTATTTTTCAACGGTTTTGGAGGATCTAGCTGGTCTCGGCGCAGGGGGGAGGACCTCCGAAATAGGTAACCTCGGATATTATATAATAAATAATTAAAAGAGTTGACCACTTTAGGAGGTTCTCCTTCTGTCCACAGACCAGCTAGATTATTGTGCTCCTCCGAAACAATTGGAAAACACCTCAGAAATAAATGTGTGAAATTTCATTGAAATATACGGTTCAAAAGTTACACAAAATTATTTAAAAAAACACGTTAAAACATACATACATAAGATATTTATTTATTTAAATATATTTCAATAAAATTACACACAGTTATTGCTGAGGTGTTTTCCAATTGTTTTGGAGGAGCACAAATCAATTAGAATACACCTCCGTATCATCTATGCAAAATTTCATTGAAAAACATCCAATAATTCTAAAGTTACAGAATTGTTTACAAAAAAATCGTTTTGGGACCACTGTGTGATCCCAAACAAAAATATTAGCAGAAATTTCATTCACAAGTCCTAAGTGTCATTCCAGCTTAACGACCCCTAACAACTAAAGAGGTAAACATTTAGAAATAATATATATATTTTTTTTCATTTTTGAACACTCGTTCTCTATACAATTATAAATATATATGTATGTATTTTAAAATTTCATTTTCAATTAAGGATAACCAAGGTTAATATTCTTCTTTATCCTTAATTACAATAACATGAAAAACTAATTACATTTGTATTAAAAATAAAACCCCCATCACTAAAGGACATGGGTTCAACTCAAAAGAAATCCTAATGAAATGACAAAAAAACAACAACAAAGATAAAAAAGAAAAAAAAACAAATTTAGCCAAAACAAAACATCCCACAGCGACAAATTACAAGAGACAGCAACAATAACTCAAATAAAAGTAATCACACACAAACACACTCTAACTCATACATAAAATGCAAAGGGAACAAGGTTAAAATAAAAGAACAAAAAATTATAAATGACAATAATAAAGATGACACAAAGAAACTTGCAAAACTGCGAATATTAGATCATGCTGAGCAATAAATATGTCAACGCAAACATGGGTTAAACAAAATCATAAACAGCAAGAGCCACACAAGAAAGGAGAAAGAGCCAAATCAAAAAGAGAGTTAAATATAAAAGAAATATACAAATGTAACTAAAGAGAAAGAGTGAGAAAAATTAAAAAAAGGAGCGTTAAAAGGATACAGATAAGGTATAAGGATATGTTGTGTGGTAAGTAGATGAGAAGTGATAATTATTAGCATGAAGGTTGACAACTTTCTGTTTTATTTTTTAAGTATTTTTTGTAGTGAGCATTAGATAACATGTTTTTAATTGGTTTTTTTTTTTTTGAAATAGTTCTTATTTGGCATAAAAATCGCATTAAAACTTAAATGTCTTTTTAATTAAGAAAAAAAAAAATGTTTTCTAAAATCATACAAATAGATATTTAAACGCAATTCGCTTTAGCTATTATCATCCTTCTGTAAATTTTAATTAAGTATTTAAGTATTAAGTATTCTCTATAGATCGGACAGTATCGCAAGTATAAGATTCCATGAAATGTAGTTAACAAGAGTAAGGGTAAACCCAAGGCTTATTTACTATTAGGTTAGAGCAATTCTACAACAAATACAACAATAAAAAAAAGTTCTCTCATTTGTTTTCGTAAAATGTCAAATTTTGTACATTGAAACAATAACAAAAATGGTATAAAAAATGTAAACAAAACACACATAGAAACAAACATCATATAAAAAAAAGATTTGACAGTCATCACATATAAAGAAAAAAAAAAAGTCAGCTGTGTTTTTAACTCTACCTAATAGTTAATATACCTTGGGTAAACCTAAATTCCAATATTACAGATTACAGAAAAATATTACTTTAATAGTTCTAACTACTACTTATGAACTCGTGGACCTTTTTTTTTAACCTTCCATTAGAGATTTTATTGTTGTTTCAAACACTTTTTTGGAACAGCGTACACATCTTCTTTTAAAATCTTCAGTATTTTGGGACACCTTTTTTGTGCTCTTCAATTCTCTTTTCAAAAGAGCCCAATATCTCTCCACTGGTCTTAGCTCCGGACAATTTGGAGAATTGACCTCTCTTGATACAAAATGTATGTTATTGTTTTGGTACCACTACAGAGCTTTCTTACCGTAGTGAGATGATGCCCAATCGGGCCAAAAATGTCATGACACATTGTGCTTTCTTATGAAAGGAAGAAGTCTTTTTTGCAAACATTATTTAATGTATATTTTGGTATTTATAGAGCCGAATGTAACTTTATATGTTTTCAACTCCGCATTAGCTTTAACTTTTAGCACCAAATAGTCAAAGCACTGAGCTAAACGAGATGTGTTTGGAGTTCTTTTCAATATGCTTTCAATTTTCTGGCCTTCCCAATATCATGTGGAGCTTTTTTTCTTTCCGAACCAGGTTTCCTATCAATGGTCAAATTCTCCTGATACTGTTTAATAACATTTGAGACAGTTTGACAGCAGAAATTCAATTCTTTGGCCAATTATTTGTAGGACCTATTCGGATTTTTTTGAAATTTTTAATAATTTGTAGCACGTATGTACATCTTTTTCGTCACTAATTTCGATCAAAGCCACAACAAATCAACATGGTTTTCATTAAAAATAATAACTGACATATTTTTCAATAATAACTAGATCAAAAATAATTTTAATAAACGTGTGTTTATTCCACTCCTTAGTTGGAACCCGCACAGTGATTCCAAAACGCTTTCTTATTTTTTTTTTTGGAAATAATTCTGAAACTTGTGAACAGTTAGGGATATCTTAATAAAATTTCCCATGACCAAAGGTGAGATGTTTTTGAGATGATTTGGAGGAGTACAGATTCCTAGCGGGTAAGGGGGAAGAGGGTGGCCGTCCAAAGTATGTCTTTGGTATGTCATTAAAAAAAATCAATTATAGTCCTTGTAAATCTCTATTGAAAATATGCTTACATGTGTTGCTTATTCACGCAGAGAAAAAACATTTCTCAATATGGTTGCCTCAACAATATTATTTTCATCGCAAAGAAATTTTTCCATCACAAACATTCTTATTGTTGAATTTTATTTTAAAAACAATTTTGTTGTAGCAATTTATACATTTGTTCTCAATTCACAATTATATTGTTGGCACAACATATTAAGCAATATGTTTAAATTAGAACCACATTATTGTTGTTACAATTTCATATTCAGGTATTGAAAAAAAATATTTTCAATACCTGAAGATATTATTGTATTTGTAATTTTGAATTGACAATAAAATTTTTGTTTTTTATTGCCAACAATATACATTATTAGTACTTGACAATAAGAATACTTGCTGAGTAAAAATGTATTAGTTAAAAACAGGGTTTGATTTTAATACTATATTTATCACATTTTGCAATAAATTTCTGCTGCTAACAAAAAAAAAATACTAAAAATATTTTTACAGTTTCATTTTCGTTTATAATTGCAACTAAAATTATTTTTCTATTTTGCAGTATTGTCAATAAAAATTGCAGCGTTTATTTACAATTTCTTGTAACATAAACAAGAAATATTCAACTCGTACATAAATTAACATAGAAAAATAATACTTCGTGTTTTAGTCTTGTATACATAATTTTTTCGGACACATATAGCACACGAACAATTTTTCTTCGTGTGCTGCAAAAACTATAGTTGATTTTGCAACTATAGTTTTTTTTTAGTATTTTTATTTAAGCAATTTTGTTGCTACTAAAATTTCTTCTATGAAGAATAAAACACATTTATATCGGAGTATGTATGTGTGTATGTATAACAACAAATACATGCCTTCCCCTTAACATACATACTTCAATATACATGTATTTTATTCTTCATAGAAGAAATTTTAGTAGCAACAAAATTGCTTAAATAAAAATACTAAAAAAAACTATAGTTGCAAAATCAAAACAAAGAAAATTTGCTAAACATTTTTTGCAGCACACGAAGAAAAATTGTTCGTGTGCTATATGTGTACGAAAAAATTATGTGTAAGAGACTAAAACACGAAGTTTTAGTTTTTTTGATGAGCAATATTTTCTGTTTGCTGATAAAAATTGCAAAGACGATTTACTTTGTTACTAAAAATTCGAAGGCATATTTATAATAATTTTAGTTGCCTTGTGTAGTAAAAATGAAACGGTTTAATATTTATTGCATAGTCATAAGGAGAAGAAATTTTGCTGGCGCATAATATTTAAACGCTGGTTAAAAATGTATTAGAAAATATACTGAATGTATATTTAAAAAAGTGAATTATTTAAAATAAATTATTTTAATTAAAATAGAAATAAATAAGTGTTTCAGATTGTGAACATATTTTAAATGGAAAATAAACAAAGAAAACTACATAATATATTATCTTCGGGATGCTAAAAAAAAACGTGTACCCTTGTACGAGTATTCAAAAAATTTCTCTGGTTCTATCATTCATCGGTAATGAATCTATATATCTATTTTATACCACAGTGATTTATTTTACATAACTAAATTATAATTAATTTTAATAAAAACTACCATACGATAAATTAATTGACTTTTATTTATTTTTAGGCATAATAATTGTTTCTCGATACTATATGTATTCTTATTGCTGTATACATGAATGAATTATATATACAACAAAAATATGGTTGCAGATCAACAATATTTTTATAGAGATTTAAGCATATTATTGCTGTATACATGAATCAAAAACATATACAATAAAAATATGGTTGCAGACCAATCATATTATGGTGCTACATCTAACCATAATATAATTTACAAACAATAATAAAATCCAACCATACTCTATTATGGTTGCTATTCACCATATTTTTTCTTTGCGTGTTTCTTTTAGTTCAAGAGATATTCAGGTCGATATAAATTTTTCTCTCATTTTTAGCTACGTTTTTTTTTAATTGACGAACTCAATATTGACCCTAAAATTTTTTAAAATATTCACCAGATTTCTTAAAAATTCATAATAACATTGCTGCAATAATCATCTGATAAATCTGATAAAAAATTTTATTAATCTGATGTTGAAACTTTGAAAAATTTTCATATTTTTTTTTTTTTTTCAAAAATATTTATTCACTTAAAAAATTTGTTTTTATACCCACCATCATAAAGAATGTCGAAAGAATCATTTAAGACCTCATAAAATATATATTTCCTGGGTGCTGGTTAGGGTCTGAGTCGATCTAGTTATGTCCGTCCATCTGTCCGTCTGTTGAAAGCAGGATAGGGCTCGAACGGAATAACGTAGGGGGACGAAATTTGGCTCAAATATTTATCTTATATAAGGTTTGTTTGATATTAGAAATGGGAAAAATCGGTTAATAAAGAAAAAAAAAAGTTATGGGCTAAAAACTAGAAACACAGGGTGTCTGTTGTAGCTGCATTTCATACTTTTCTGCTGATATCTCTTAAACAAAAGTATGTACGACAACGAAATAGTTCTTTTAGTATTCCTGTGGGATATCTCAGGGAAAAGGTTAACTTCTGGGTTGAGGAAGAATTTGTTCAACTATGGGAGAAAAATCTCTGAACTAACAGATTTGTTTAATTACCTCGGTGAAAATCCCAGAAGTTGCTATTGCTTGATAAGGGCGAATTTTAGTACTAACGTGATTATTTACCGCATATTATGGTCTTAGATATCATCATCTCATCATAGGTAATAGTAAGCTGGCTTAATTCGTAGCCTCGCCTTGATAATAATGAACTTATAAGGCTGTATTCGTCGATTTTGCTGCAGTACAATGTGCCTTTCCTATTTATCTATCTATCTATCTATCTCTGTCTCTATCTATCTATCTATCTATCTATCTATCTATCTCTGTCTCTATCTATCTATATATCTATCTATCTATCTATCTATCTATCTCTGTCTCTATCTATCTATCTATCTATCTATCTATTTATCTATCTATCTATCTATCTATCTATCTATCTATCTATCTATCTATCTATCTATCTATCTATCTATCTATCTATCTATCTATCTATCTATCTATCTATCTATCTATCTATCTATCTATCTATCTATCCATCTATCTATCTATCTATCTATCTATCTATCTATCTATCTATCTATCTATCTATCTATCTATCTATCTATCTACCTATATATCTATCTATCTATCTATCTATCTATCTACCTATCTATCTTCGTCGGAATCTTTTATCGTAACTACCGAAACTATCATGTCAATCGAAGACCACAAATAAAAATTAAAGTCCCCATGTTTTCTATTGGTTCATGTTCTTTTTTCCGTTCCAACACAATATCTCATTGGACTCTTTCTAGAAGATTTCTGAGTTTTCTACTACTTGAAACAGTTTTACTTATAACCGGAGCAGCATATAAAATCTGGGCATATGCAACTGTAGTAATAATTCATCTGATCGTTTGTCCTGGACCTTTATTATTCGGTATTATACTTTCTAGGTTCGTTGTTGTTATCAAGGTTTTCCCAGATACCATCTTTAGGTGTGGTTCGAAACATTACATACTGTCTAGGATAACTCCTAAATATTTGAAATTCCTGCACATATTTATTAAGTTTTGGATACTCAAATGTTTTTCGTTTGGTCACTTGAATCGCTTGCTCGCAGCAAGTTTAAAGCTTTATAACGTATTAATTCTTCCGAGGCAGTCCTAATTTGATCACGATTAAGGATACAGATGGTTGGTCCACCAATAGTATCACGTCATTTGTTATGATTTTATGTATCATGTTAGTTTTCTTGCTCATAGCAGTTTTACATACATAGGAGGATTAAAGTCATTAGAACAACTTTTACTAAACAGTTTGCTTAGATTAAAAAAAAATACCTTTAAAGGCATAGGAAACTTGACACTTATTACTAAACTAAATATAGTTAATAATTTTTGGCTGTAATTATATAAATTTATAACTTGTTAACTATTTCCTCCTCTTCCTTCTTCTCCTTCCCCAACCTCTTTTTCAATACTTCTTTTTCATTTCATAATTTATTAATTAATTTTTTTTTTTTTCTGTTTTTTCTTAACCATGCTCATGGTGTTAAATTGTACTTTTTTAATTATTATTTTCAAACATAAATTGTGTACATATTTTTCCTTACTATAATTTATTACTCTTTGTAGCTTATAATTTTTCATTAGTACTCCATGGTAAACAGTCAACATTGCCCTTGTGACGCAGCGGCGAACCGGGAACGAAGGGGGCTTATGGCTGGAATGTATGCAAGTTTAATTTTGTTATGATGTTCCATTTAAAATACAAAAAAGAGCATATTATTTCCATGAAACCCTAATAATTGTCTACGAAATGAAACGAAAATACAAAAATAAATAATAATAAAATGAAAAGAAAAGAAAACCTAAACAAAAGTTTCAAACTGTGAAATGCATTCTTATTTATGGAAAATTATTAATGAACAAAATAAAAATGTATATGAACATTAGCAGTAACTTTGGAAGACGAGGAAAAATAAATATAAAAATACATAGAGTTGAAGAAATTTATAACAAGAGTGTTTTAATAAAAATGATAAATGCATACAAATTGAAAATGTGTTTTATTTAAATGTAATTATTATTTGTTATTTACATGCATTCTTAAGAAAATGTAATTAAAAAAGAAATGTTTTCTTCCTTGGAATTATTTAAATAGCAGAGACCAGTTAATGGTTTTGGAAGAAATAATGGTCAGGAGGTTGACTTAGATAGTTGATAATTTTAATAGAATTTTTCTTAAATGAATTTCTAGTCTTTATTCATGTTTTTTGTGCAAATTTAGTGATTAGAAGAAATGGTTCGAAGTACAATTTTTGGTAAGGATGATTCATATTTAGACATAAGTATTTTTACTACTAAAATATTGTCCATCAAAAGCCATGTCATTTTGCCATATTTTGAGGCCAGAAACGAATCAAGCCTTGTTTTGAAGTGAGCCATATTTCAGCTAGTACATTCATAATCAAATGATAGTCAAAAGGACCAATGTCTGTGCTATAAGACGAATGGGGCAAAACTTCCCATTCACTAATTTCCAAATGGTTTTTATATGGTTGCAAAACATGATGTTGGGCATTTTTATAATGGAATTTTACAAGGCCAATTAACTTAATCAGTTGATAACCTGTTTAGTACTTAGTACTATCACACTTCATAAAAGCACAGTTATACAGTTACCTACAGTTAATTGGAAATACACTAGTGGGTAATTTTTTTTTTTTTTTTTTAATGTGCTAAATAAGAATCAGCTTTTATTTTTTTTTTTTTCTACCACGTAATGATTTTTTTATGGGCATGACTACTATGACCCCGCCTTTAGTCAGTCACACTTGTATAACTCGAGAACGGTTCGTCCTATTATATATAAACTCCAACAGATAGCGATTCAAATTATCTTTAAGTTATATTCACATAAGTTTTTGTTCTGTTAATATTTCCGTAGTAATTCGGAAATTAATAGTGAAAAAAAAAAAAAAAAAAAAAAATTTAAATCGGAAAAATTTTGATTTTGAGTTTTTGAGTACTTTAAGGTGGGTGTTGGGATACGCATAATACTCAAACTACCTTTGGTGGTGTTTAGTTAATGCAGACTCTTGTTTAGCTCTTCAAATTCCACCTACTCCGCCTATTTTCGTTTAAAGAAGAAAGAAAAAATAGTTTTTTCCCACTACTCTATTTCTACTTAATTGTAGGTATATTTCACTTAAGTGTGAATAGAAGCAAGATATGTGCATCAATTTTGATGCCTTATTTTATTCGCAGCATTACCGGCATTAAGATATAGATGATAAAGGGAAGGGGACTTATATTAGACCTTTGGCCAATCGTAGACCAACACTTTTAAAACCAATTTAAAACCAAAACAGAAAAAAAAAATCGCGTATCTCCGCTCCCTGATAAAAAAAAAATCTGGCTCCGTTAGGATTTGTAGGATAAATAGTAAGCCGAATTTTAATTTCTTATCACGACTGGCAGCTTCAAAAAGCTCCGAAAAGAGAAAAAATGCTTAGAAAAAGACACATAAATCCGATTATCTCTGCTCCCTGACAAAAAGTTCAAAATCTGGCTCTATTAGGATTTTTATAAATTTTAATTTTCTACCTTGTCTGGAAGCTTCTGAAAGCTACGAAAAGAGAAAAAAGGCTTAGGAAATTACATATATATAAATCCACATATCTTCGCACCCTGTTAAAAATTTAAAAGTATGGCTCCGTTAGGATTTGTAGGATGTCAATTTTATAACACAATTGTGCTGGCTGAGTTCACATGTATTCTTACGCTCTTTATTTTATCGTTGCTGAGAGTGCAAAGAGTACAAAATACACTGGAAAAAATGATGTAATGAATTGTTTGGTAAACAATTTCTTTGATATTAATGTTGTAAGATAAAATTGTAGAGATGTTAATAATATTTTTTCTGGCAATATTAATAGATTAAGGTGTAAAGAAAGTGAAAGTGCACAAAAACAATAAGTATTATATAATAAGAAAGCTCCATGTATAACTAATGTATTTTGTTTACTAAACCCAATTTTATTTGAGTGCATTTTTTTCCACTCTCACAAACACAAAACTATATTTTTAGTCATTGACATCCCTATTAAAGTAATAATTATCTTGGATGAATTTCGAATATCAACAGAGTTAGTTCTTTCCTCTTGTAACACCTGTAACATTCTTACAATCATTATTTTGTTTACTAAACCCGATTTTCTTTGAGTGCATTTTTTCCACTCTCCCAAACACAACTATATTTTTTGTCATTGACATCCCTAAAGTAAACCAAATTTTATTTTTCTACCACATCACAGTGGGGTCAAACGCAAATTTTTTGGTTATAAATCTGTATCTCCTAAACTACTGGTTGGATTAAATTAAAATGTATGGAAGAGTTACAGAGGAGGACCTTACCTTTGAGAAAAACTATCTTGTAGTCACCCTGTGATAACACAAGAAAATCTACAGGGTGTCAAAATTGACTACCTCGAGTATGTAAAAGTTTAAAAAAATCGTAACTTATAAAAATTAAGTCCGATTTGAAAGATTTTTATATTTCTGTAAAGTGCTTGGCAAGATAAAGAAAAATAAGCTTACTCACCAAAGTTATCTCTTACAGTTAAAAAGATATTTACACTTGAATTATGAATTTTTGATTTTTTGCCTCGACTTTCTTTCGTTTTTGGAAATAAGTCCTGGGATATATGAGGTAAAAATTTTTTAAAAATATTTTATTATTTGCTATAGATTTCAAAATAACATGCTGAAAGAATTTTTGGATTATCTTAATGCGTCTAGACGTGAAAAATATTCAAAGTCAGCACTCTGAAATTGGTATGAAAAATGGCTATTTTTTACAAAAATATAGTACAATTCTTTCACTTTTTTCTCAAAATTCCTTTAAAGAAAAAATTTGTTTCTTTATATATTTCAAAAGACAAGGCTTCATAAATGGTTAATGTAGAAATTTTGAACTGATTTAGGCTTGCACCCTACATCAGGCATTGGTCGAAAATGGTGAATTTTGGAAAAATTTAAATTTTTGTCGATTAATAAAAAAAATGTCACGCGAGCTTTTTTAAATTTATCGACGATAGTTCATCAAAAAATGGATTTAGAACGATTTGACACTAAACTGCTTCCCGCCCGGCCAAAAACGAATGCAGGAGAGCAGATTTCATGAAAAAAGTAAATTTTTTAAACTACTTTTTTTAATAGCATAAAAAAGCATATTAGAATGATATTTTCGACATTATTTCTTATGTAGTGTATAAACTTTGGTGAGTAAGCTTATTTTTCTTTATCTTGCCAAGCACTTTACAGAAATATAAAAATCTTTCAAATCGGACTTAATTTTTATAAGTTACGATTTTTTTAAACTTTTACATACTCGAGGTAGTCAATTTTGACATCCTGTAGATTTTCTTTTATTATCACAGGGTGACTGCAAGATAGTTTTTCGCAAAGCTTAGGTTCTCTTCTGCAACTCTTCCATACATTTCAATTTAATCCAACCAGTAGTTTAGGAGATACAGATTTATTACCAAAAAATTTGCGTTTGACCCCACTGTGCACATCTGGGAGCTTTAAAAAAATTTTAATTTTCTACTTCTTCTGGGAGCTTCAGAAACCTCTGAAAAGTGAATGCTTAGCAAATTATATATATAAAAGATATACAAATACAGAATAATGCGTTGATACTAACATCTACATGATTTTATGTACTTTATGGCGATTCTCGGAAGTGGTTTTATATGGGAGCGGTGGTAAATTATGGACCGATTCTAATAAAATTTGGCAGTGTTGTTTCTGCTTATATAAAACTTATTTGTGTCGAATATTAACTGGATACTAACATTCGTATGGGATTTATGCACATTAAAGTGGTTTTCGGAAGAGGTGTTTATATGGAAGCTACAGTCAATTGTGGACCGATCTTTTTAAAATTTGGTACAAAGATTTACAATTATATAAAACTTCTTTGCGCCGAATTTCATTAAAATATTTTTATTTTTAAGCCATTTTTGAGTGTTGAAACTCTATTCCATAAATTTTCTGCCAATTAAAGTACCGTATGTAGCCAAAAAACAAACTAATCCAAGGAAAATCACTCTAACGTGGTTTATTACTCTAATTTAGCTTAAAAAGAGCATCATATAAATAATTTTAAAAGAAAATCTTTAAAAATTTAAAACAAACTTGAATAGTAAATGTAAAAAACTAGCGAAAAAAACGCACAAAATGTAAAATTCAAAAAACAACAATTTATTCAAGCGGAAATTCAAATCAATTCAAAATAAATCAACTCTTCTAAATGGTTAAATATGAATGAATCTGGCAAATGAAAGAACAAAGAATAAATAAATGAATGACTGACTAAATAATGCTTACGAATGAAAGACTAACTGACTGATTGCTCACCACAGTTTTGCGTATTTCTATGCATATAAGTATTTGCGGTTAAATCGATGCCCTTGCATTATGTATGTGTGTATTTGTACTTAATAATTTTTGTTCACTTTGACAAACCAACTTAACTGTCATTTTGACAGTTCTTTAGAGTTCTTTTGTTTTTTTACAGTCGTTTGAGTGTTGTTGTTTTTTTTTTATTCTGTGACTAAATAAAAACAAAACAAACAAAACTAATAATAAGAATACAAAACAAATTTGGGTTTAAATAAAACAAAAAGAAAAAAAACTTTTTACGTTTCTAACTGCGCTTTTGTTTGTTTTTATTTTCATTAAACTTTGTCGAGCTTTTTACTCTGAAGTACTTTAAAAACACTAAAAAACAAAAACATAAGCATTATATCACATTCATTGCATTCATTCATTCACTTAGTAAAATCATTTATTTATTTATTCTTTCTCATTCATACGTATAAGTAGTATTTGACTTTCCAACAATGAATATAAAAGAAATCAAATGAATTATACGACAAATAAATAAAAAAAAACAGCAACAACAACAACCTCATGAACTCTTATAGACCCCCAATGTTGCATTAAGTTCACACGATTTATTTATTACAAAAATCATTATTTGCCTTATTGCTGCAAAATGCATTGCGCACAAATGAAAAACAAACGTTTGCTACTTATTTCATTATTTATTTATTATTTAATATTCGTAATTTATTTATTTATAAGGTCATTATTATAAATAAGAGAAAATTTGCCAATTGTTTTGGGAAAATTTTTTGATAAAGAAAAATTTATATTTTATTACCCCAAAAAGAGACATTGTATAACAAATCATATTTATCTTCTTTTTAACATTAGATTGGGGTTCCAATTAGACGAATAATTTACTGTCGAATATATTTTGGCAAAATTGCGAAGATTTCGCAATTTTGCCTAGAGGGGGAACAGCAAAAACTATGGTTTTTGCTGGGCAAATAGTCCCATGTATTGACGATAAAACATGAATGACTAATTTTTTTACCTATTACCTAGACAATTTTATAACCTTAAAACACCTCAGGGAAGCATATATTCTAAGGTCCTCAATGGGTTAAAAATGTGACGTGATGGAGAAAAACCGAAATGTTCCTGTTAATGTGGAAGACTATACACGCAAAGAAAAAATATGGTTCCTGTGACCATAAACTAAGAGCAACATACTATGATTGTAATATATGATTCCAGGTTACAATAAGTATATTTGTACGTAATCATTATTATGATTCCAATTTATAATTTATTAGTAAGGTTCATAACCTTATTAATAACTTTTAGTAAGTTTTATAACCTTTTCCTAAGTATTGCTTTCAATTTCATCATGTTTTTATCATTTAATAATTCCATGTTATCATATATATAAACTAATTTCATCATATATATAATTCCATTTTATCATATATATATAAAATAATTTCATCATATATATAATTCCATTTTATCATATATATGAACTAATTCCATCATAAGTATAATTCCATTTTATCATATATATAATCCCATGTTATCATATATATAATTCCATTTTATCATATATATGAACTAATTTAATCATATATATGAACTAATTTAATCATATATATAATCCCATGTTATCATATATATGATCCCATATTTTCATATTTATATTCATTTATACCACGATATGTGGCACATTCATTATACTGAATAAAAACAAAAATTGTCAATTTATATTTGTTCGTATATAAACTAAATGAGAATTGTAACTACTCGACTGATATACAAAAATGTGTATTCAAAAGGCATTAAAAGTTAATGGCTTAATGGTTGTAGAATTAACCAAATTTGTAAAATGAAATGAATGGTTATGTAATTAACTAAATTGTTGTGGAATTGACTAAATGATTGGATTTATTCATATATATGATTTCATATAAACATATTTAAATACATATTATAATTCAGTGAACCATATTAAAATTTTGATTGTGGGTAATCATTAAATGATTAAACAGAATCATAAACGTTGCTATCATGAACACAGTATATTTAAATCAATGAAAAACGGCTATATAATCATTGAATAGTTGTGGTGATCATGCTGTAACCATGTTTTTTCTCTGCGTGTACCTATAATATCTGTAACATATTTATCACGATACTATTTTAGTGTTGACCTGTGTAATTAATTACATACATGGTTATAAATAATTAGTTACTAAAAAGCTTCTATGTTATGCAGACAGTATATAGTTGTCATGACAAAGTAACTACATTCAATCGACGGACGGAAGGACGGACATCAGAATTCTCTAAAAAAAAAAATCTCAAAATTCCAAAAATGTTTTAACTTATTTATCAATATAAAAACGAAATGTAAACATTAAAAGAGCTTAAAAGCTTATGGTCCTGCAATTAACCAACTGCGAAGTTGAAATGAAGTCTCCAAATTGTTATCCCAGAAATTGTCAAAGGATTCAAAACTCAGCTTAAAGAGCATCGAAAGTTGCTTTCAAATATATTTGCGGAAATATAGATACAACACTTCATGCCGGAAATTTATCAAAAGAGGCTTCCAATCTTCAATTTCACTCTGCTGGAATTTCTTCGATTATAAGTCTACCTAGTAGAGCCATAACCTTTAGCAAATAACGATAAAATTTTAGCCCACCCTTAACTGAAGAAATTTCAATAATGTATGTTGTTAAATCGGTACAATCTATCTTCTTCTATATATATAATTTCCTAAGGACTTTTATACCTTTTTAAAGCTTTCTAAAGCTCCTAGACTTATCCGTTTTAGGGGTTATTTTTTGAAGTCTAATACGAATTTTTATCGTTTGTATTTTATTCTCTCTAAACCCCAATTTGCCATTTCAAGCAACAACTTTCCAGTTGTCTGTTGTTTTGAACTATTTTTTCCCTCTTATTTGGTACAATGATTGTTTCTTCCCATTTTCTATATTTATACCCTACACCACCAAAGGTGGTTGGGGTATTATGTGTTTGTGCAGAAGTTGTAACGCAGAGAAAAAATTGTCGGACCCCCACCTTAAAGTATACCGTTCGACTCAGAATCACTTTCTGAGTCGATTTAACGATGTCCGTCCGTCCGTCCGTCCGTCTGGTCGGCTGGCTGGCTGGCTGGCTGGCTGTCCATGTAAAGCTTGTGCGCAAAGTACAGGTCGCAATTTTGAAGATAATTTGATGAAATTTGGTACATATGCTTTTTTCAACACAAGGACGAAGCCTATTGAATTTGGTTATGATCGGCCCATTATTTCACCTAGCCCCCATACAAATGTCCTCCCGGAATAGAGTTTTAACTCTTACAGATGCCTTAAAAATAGGAATATTTTAATGAAATTTAGTACAAATAAGTTTTATATCAACAAAAATCCGTCTGCCAAATTTCATGAAGATCGGTCCATAACTGACCATAGCTCCCATACAAACTCCTCTCCCGAAAATCACTAACGTGCATAAATCCCATACAAATGTTAGTATTATGTTAATATTTAACACAAGTAAATTGTACAAATGTGTAAAAAAAAAAAAATGTGTGGATCGAAATGGTGTAGGGTATCATATAGTCGGGCTTGACCGACTATATCTTCTTCTCTCGTTTTATAATATTTTCATTCTGAATGCAACTGTTCTTATCATATTGCGTAAAAACAATCAAAAAAGTACAATAGAATTCGACTTATTATAAAAAAATTATAAATTAACTACCTGTATCTATTATTTTGAGCAACACTTTTTAGCATTTAAATCAAAAACGTATATGTAACATAAAAAAATAAAAACACTATTTTATATATTATTTTCTGTATTTTTGGACTTCAGAGCCATTTTTGACTTAAATTTTATTTTTTCTGTTAAAATATAATCAAGAGTACATATGTTTCGGTGTAATGTTCTTTTAGAACACACTTTACTTTTTTGTATTTTATAATACACGAGCTGCAAACCCGCTACTTCGTCAGCGGAAATTTTTTATAAAAAGTATACTTTATAATAAATTTAAACTAAGATTCTTAACTCCCTTGGGAACATTTTTAATAATGGTGTTATGCCATCCATAATTAACAATATCTCTTTAATTTCAGCTTTATAATCTTAGAATAATGAAAAATAAATATCAGAATTACGAAAAAGTATATTAGAATAAAGAAAAAGGACCACAAAATCCATTTAAAGGTTTCTGATTTACTTAGGACCTTACATTTTCAATTTTATGTTTCTAAGGATGAAAATTGCAGAACATTCAAGAAGTACTATTAGAAGAACGAAAAAAGATACCACAACGTCCCTTCTTATGGATTCTCATTCATTTAGGACCACATATCTTTAATTTCATGTTTCTAGATTCAGAATTATAGAAAATTAAAAAAGTACCGTAGGAAGAACAAAAAAGTACCACAAAGTCCCTTCTTATGGATTCCCATTCATTTAGGACCACATATCCTTATTTCATGTTTCTAGGTTAAATATTACCGAAAATTAAAAAAGTACCATTGGAAGAACAAAAAAAGTACCACAAAGTCCCCTCTAATGAATTCTAATTCATTTAGGACCACATATCCTTAATTTCATGTTTCTAAGTTCATAATTATAGAAAATTCAAAAAGTACCATTAGAAGAACAAAAAAGTACCACAAAAAACTCTCTTATGGATTCTTATTAATTTAAGGCCACATATCTTTAATTTTATGTTTCTGTGTTAAATATTATAAAAAATTCAAAAAGTACCATTAGAAGAACGAAAAAGTACCACAAAGTTCTCTCTTATGGATTCTCATTCACTTAGCACTTAATGTCCTTAATTTCATATTTCTAGGTTAAATATAATAGAAATTTCAAAAAGTGCCAATAAAACAGCAAAAAAGTACCACAACGTCCCCTCTTATGGATTCTCATTAACTAAGGACCACATATCCCTATTTTCATGTTTCTCGATTCATAATTATAGAAAATTCAAAAAGTACCATTAGAAGAACGAAAAAGTACCACAAAGTCCCCCCTTGTGAATTCTTTACAACATCGGACCATGCGTATTTATTTTTATGTTTCTAGGTTAAATATTACAGAAAATGAAAAAAAAGTACCAATAGAAGAAGAAAAAAGTACCACAAAGTCCATCCTCTTGAATTTTTTCCCACAGGGCCACGTATCTTTAAGTACCAAAAATTCCATTCTTGTGAATTCCTATCTACATTTTCTTAATTTCCTGTTTCTATGTTTAATGTAATTGAAAATTCATTATTAAGTTTGAATAAAATGTAATTTCCCGCCTTTACCCCTATTTTGGTACTTTTTTTCACCCATCGAAGTATTAAAAATTGTATTCTAATAAATTTCTAAATTGTAGTGGTATCCTATATTAAAATACTCATATGAATATTTCAATAAATATAAAAAAAGGTTTTATGAAAAAAGTACCAAAAATAGTTACGATTTTTACCCCTTAAACGTTTGAATTTCTAAAAAGTACCAAATTTGTATTTCTCATTTTTTGATAAGTTATGAATACGATATAAATTTTATCTGTATGTTGATTGGTTTCAAAGATACATATGGTGCCAAAAAAGTACCAAAATACAGTTTTTACCCGTTTTCTCCCGATTTTCAAAAAAGTACCAGACACCTGTCCAATTATTTTTTAAATGAATAACGATAACTATTCAACTTTTTTTGTATCTTTATTAGTTTGGGAGATATAAAGTTACCGATTTTACCCGTTTTTACCCTTTTTTACCCCCTAATCATTAGAATTTCCAAAAATCCCGTCTTAGTGGATTTAAATGGTGGGAGACCTACCTACGTTCCAAATTTCGTCTCTCTAGCTTCAGCCGTTTGGGCTGTGGTATGATGAATCAGTCAGTCAGTCACGTTTAGTGTTTATAAACCGGTTAACCGAAAAACCGGTTTTTTCTTCAAATTTCGGTTATTTGCGAACCGGTTAATTTGAAATATTCAATGTCGGTTAACCGGTTTACCCGGTTTTTATGTGTCGGTTAACCGGTTTCAAAAATTTGCTAAAAATATCACTAAATTTCGTCCTTTAGTTGTTTTTTTCTGAATTTAAAATATAAGAAAATATTTTGAAACTACTAAAAATTATTGCTGTTTGAGTTAACAAGTAGTCAGGTGATAGATATATTTATTTGTTGGAAGCTAAATATATTTTAAAACTGTATGTATAATAAATATATAGATAATTAAGCATTCCATTTACAAAAACGTTAATTTCATGCGAATGAAATTTTCCAAAAGAAAAAAAATAACCTACTAATGTATAGCTTTAGTGAAAGATAAGATTTTGTATAATATAATGGGAAAAAAGACTTCAAAAGTAGATCTAAATAAGTGCAGAAAATTACTTTTAAATGATTAATAATCTTCTAAAAATTAAAAACAAATCCCTTTTTAGCAGAAAAAATATTAATTATTTTTCCAATTTTATGCAGATATTTTTATCACATTTTTTTATAAAAACTTTTCCTTAAGAGAAAAACTTTAAAAGCGGAGAATATAAATCATAATATAAAGTACATTATCCTAGGTCTAAAGCTTCCTTTTTGTAAAATTTTATTTTTAAGCTAGAAAAAAAAAAAAAAAAAAATCTTAAAAAATACTTTATAGGATAAAAGATGTCAAAAAAGTTGTTTTTAAAAATATTTTTATAAATTTGCGATGTAAATCAATCGCGATTTATAAATAACACTGCAGTGCACTGCTTATTATTTGGTACATGGTTAAACCAATAAGTTGAAAAAAACTTTTTTTAACTAAAAATATTTTTATTATGCTTCAAATTAGAGCAATTATTAAAATGTCGGTTAACCGGTTTAGCCGGTTTTTTAGTAGACGGTTAACCGAAAACCCGGTTTTTTAATTTTACCCAATTTTCGGTTAACCGTTAAACCGGTTTTTTGAAAAGTCGGTTTTTTATAAACACTAGTCACGTTACTCTTTTATATATATAGATTAAATACATTACTGCCACTTATACATATGTTTACCGTTCTAAACAATTTTGTATTTTTTTTTTTTTGCTCCTATAAAAATTTTTTGATTCTCTAGGAAAAACAACAAGCCGACATATAAGCCGCCGCCGATCAAAATATCCCGTGTAGCCGCCGCTGATAATGTTGCCTCGCCTTGGTTCCCTGATATGTAAATCAATTTTCGTACTTATACTTGCCATATTTTTTTCGTTAAAGTGGTATTGCCAGATCAAGGTTAGGTTATAAGGGTCGCCCGCTATTACGAGTGCACTCGCCATTGTGATGCCCTATATGGGGAGAAAGCTCCTCTCCCTTTCCATTAACAAAAAACTAAAATTGCCAGATCAAACTATTTACTAAAAGAAAACAATAGAGAAACTATAGTCGGTCAAGACCGACCATATGATACCCTACACCATTGTGTATGAGCTTAAAATTAGACCCTTGGCCAATTCTAGACCTACACTTTTACTTAATGTAAAATAAATTATACCAATACAGAACAATGGATTGATACTAACATCTACATATATTAATTAATGCCCTTTAGGGCGATTTCCAGAAGTGAGTTTATATGGGAGCTATGGTAAATTATGTGCCGATTCTCATCAATTTTAGCAATGTTGTTTCTACTTATATAAAACTTATTTGTGTCGAATATTAACTTGATACTATCATTCGTATGGGATTTATGCATGTTAAAGTGATTTTAAACTTAAATTCGCCTACACCTCTACTAACACTGTCTGAAATTTCATTGAAATCGGACCAACCTTTTGGGAATTCCAGATTTATTTTCATTTTATTTTTTGAATGGGACACTGTGAGACAGCCAGCCAACCAGACGGACAGATGGACATGGTTAAATCGCCTCAGTAAGTGATTCTGAGGCATAATACCCCAACCACCTATGATGGTGTAGAGTATAAATACTCGGAGTATTTGTGAAAAATTGCCCAAATTATTATTTTGAGGTGTTGTGTATGTGGTAGATTTTTCTCTGGATGCGCAAACTAGAAGGAATAGATATGTAAATGACCAATTTAATCAAAAATAAATTGTTTAAATTGTATGTTATGTATAATTCGATTAATATTTAATATTAAAATAATAAGAACTTTTAATGTAAAATTCTACTTTTCGCGTATTTATGTTTTTATATTAAGTAATTCCTATAAAAAAGAAAATAAAAAATGCTTTATAAGCAAAAATAAAGCAAATCTTATATAATACGTAAAACAAATATTTTTAATATTCAAATTAATTTCGACATTAATTAATGCAAGAATTATGAACAAACTAAATAAAAATACAGCTCACTAATCATTTTATATGAACCTACTATATTTGTATATTATATTCAAATCTATAAAAAGTCCAAAACGAATGATTAGCACAGCTTGAGTGAAAATTAAATTTAGTTTAAATAATACGTTTAAAAACGCAACCATTCCAAAATACAACCCTGAAAATGGTCATACCAGTACTCAAAAGATCGTTTCGCATACGCATCAAAAAAAAAAAAAAAAAAGTATGCAAAATGCAAACGTTGCTTACCACATACACCGGAAGGAAACCATAAGGTGGTAAATTTTTTAAGAGTTGTTAATGAGCGCTCACGCTCTATGAAATAAAGGCACGAGTGACAGTTGACACCACAGATGACAGCAAGAAACCAAAACTTCATCTGTGAACAAAAACAAAAGGTACAATAAAAAAAATTATTTAATGTATTATGAATAAATACTTAACGTAAAATAAAACTAAGGGACACAACAACACACAATTGGAGAAAAATTTACCAAAAAAAAAAAGCTACGTACTTAACTAGTTTGGTAATTCATTCAAAATATTCCTACGTTTGAGACTAGTTTGTGCCGAACTCTCTAAATAGAGAGAATTTATTTCATTATTATGCACACTTTGTGGTTTTTTTTTTTTTTTAGTACGTGAGTAGTGAAGTGCTGAGGGTTTTTTTGTTGTAAATTGTATGTATTTTAGGTTTTTTTCTTATTTTATATCGGTTAAGGCGCGTGCTGCGGTGCCTCTATGGGAGGGCAAACAAGCACAAAATCATGTAAAAACCACATTCAAGTTGACGATTTGATGTCCAACGGAGCTATGCTTCTGTTAACCATACAATTTACCTATGTATATATAGTATGTAAAATGAGTACCCAAATCTCAAAACCAAGTCAAATGCAAAAAACATCTACACCAACAACAAATACGTTAATAATAATGCAAGAAACCAACAAAAAAAATAGAGAAAATTGATTGTAAAATTGTACTTGAAATCAAATTTTAACTTTTACTTCATAATTCTTTGCTTAACAAGAGTTAAATAAATCCAATGGGATTTTTTATTCCATTAATTTTACCTACTCTTGGTTAGAGCCACAGATTAGTGCTTCTACGAAGGTAGTCTTGAAAGTATTTTCAAAACATAATTATTGTAAAATTATACCTTCGATCTTTAGTAACAATAAAATTTTCCTGTTATATCAATGATTAGCTAATATCCGTTGCGCTTCGCTGGCCGCTTAGGGTACCAATAAAGCACCTACATTCATGTTCTACTCTTCGCGTTCTAATTTTCAGAAAGTACCAAACACCTTTTTTTATACCCACAAAGATGGGGGGTATATTAAGTTTATCTTTCCGTGTGTAACATGTCGAAAAAATCATTTAAGAGCTCATAAAGCATATATTTTTTGGGTCCAGGTAAGATTCTGAGTCGATCTAGCAATGTCTGTCTGTTGAAAGCAGGATAGGGCTCAGAGGGGACCACCTAGGGGCACGAAATTTGGCTCAGATATTTATCTTATATAAAGTTTGTTATTGAAAATTGGCAAAATCGGTTATATGCCAAATATTGTATATACAGGGTGTCCTTTGCGACTTAAATTCATGTTTTTATACCCTACAACACCATAGGTGATTGGGGTATTATACGTTTGTGCTAATGTTTGTAACGCACAGAACAAATTATCGGACCCCCACCTTAAAGTATACCGTTCGACTCAGAATCACTTTCTGAGTCGATTTAACGATGTCCGTCCGTCTGTTCATGTAAAGCTTGTAAACAAAGTACAGGTTGCAATTTTAAAGATATTTTGATGATATTTGACACGAATAATTATTTTGATACAAGGACGAAGCCTATTGAAATTGGTTATGATCAGCTTATTATTTCTCCTAGCCCCCATACAAATGTCCTCCCGGAATAGGGGTTTAACGATCATAATAATCAATGAAACTCGGCACGAAGGAGTTTTATATAAGTGTCAATCTTTCATCAAGATCGGTTCACAATTTACCATAGCTCCCATATAAACCCACTTCCGAGAATCGCCCTCAAGGATATAAAATCATATAGATGTTAGTATCAATGCATTGTTCTGTATTTCTATAATTTATTTTACATTTAGTAAAAGTGTTGGTCTACAATTGGCCACAGTTCTAATTTTAAGCTCAAACACAATGGTGTAGTGAATAATATGGTCGGTCTTGACCAACTATAGTTTCTCTCTCGTTTTTTTTTTCAGATTATTCTTACTTCAGTTCATACTTTTCTTCAGATATCTCTCAAACAAAAGCATGTACGACATCGAAATTATGTACAGATAGTTCGAGGATTGATATGGACTCGGAAACTCATCTCCATATAAGGAAGCCCAGACACAAAATTTTTGTTAATAAATTTGTATCCTCTAAACTACTGGATACAAGAGGATGACCTAATCTTTTTTGTAGTCACTCTGTGTTAACACTAGATAAGCTAAAGGGTGGCGAAGTTGACTACCTAGAGTATGGGAAAGTTTCAAAAAATCCTTACTTCTACAAATCAAGTCCTATTTCCAAGATTTTTATATTTCTGTAAAGGTTTAATTACCTTAGTTATAGCTTACAGTTAAAAAAAATTTAAATTTTTTGGACGAAAATGGTTAATTTTAGAAAATAGTTTTATTGTTATCGAGTTTTTTTAATTTAACCAAAAAAATAAATTTAGAACCATTTGACACTAAATTGCTTCCCACCCGGACTAAAATGAATGCAGGAGTACAGATTTTATGAAAAAAGTTAACAGTAGTATTATAAAAATTTAAAAAGTACCTTTAAAAGAGTAAAAAATTACCAAAAGTCCCCACTTGCAGATTATCATACGCATAGGACCATATATTTTAAATTTCATGTTTCGAGATTAATTATTATAAAAAAAGAAATCCAAAATGTACCATTAGAATAAGATAAAAAGTATCGAAGATTCCCTTTTGGGGATTTTCAAAAATAAACCACACAGTTCCCCTTGTAAATTATTACCCACATAGGACTATTTATCGTTTATTTCTTTTATTTCATGTTTCTACATTCAATATTATAAAAAAAACGTAAAAGTATCAAAACGTTCCTTTATATTTGCTCTCATTTACTCAGGGCTACGTAAGTTTAAATTCACGTTTTTAAGTTAATAAAAAATATAGAAAGTACACAGTAATATTTAAAAAGTACTTTTAGATTTCCTTTTTTTGGTACCATTAGATGGAAAAAATGTATCATTAAGCACCACTATCAGCTAACTGTTACACTGTAAAGTTTGTTTATTGAAAATATTAGAAAAGTACCATTTTAAGCAAGCACATGATTCCGAAATGCTCGCGGAAATCAGGTGATGTTCCTAAATAGTTTATATGGCTAACACAATCAAATTATTGTGTTTTTGACTAAACTGAATCAATTATTTTTTGTTCTGATCATTTTAACATATGGTACTTTGTAATAATATAATGTCGGTGTACTAAAAGAATAATATGTTTCATAGTAACATATTATTTCAATGAAATATTTGTATGTAATATTTTAATGCGAGGGGTGACAATAATATGCTCGTCTTTATTGTTATCTCTCTTTCGAAATAATTTACTCAGTCAGTAATGAAATCTTAAATGTGACGGACGTAAAGTGAAGAAAAACGTTTAAAAAGGTTCATAAAATTTTTATTAAAAAACTTTATTATTTTTTAATAACGAGATCCACGGAGTGCTGACGGAGCAAATCATCAATTGCCAAATTTAAAATTGGAAATATTTTTCGGTAAGTACAATAAATATCAATAATTCAGTGCGGTCAAATATAAAAATAAAAATAAAAAAATGTATTTGTACAAATTTTCTTTTAGGTGTGTGAATGTGAAGATGAATTTTCTTGAACGACATCGTCCAGTGAAGGCTGTGTTATTTGTTTTTTAATTATTTTCTATTCGCACAATTTAAATTAAAAAAATAATAATAAATAAAAATACATTTTAACCGTATGCATAGTATTATGATTGGGGGTATTATAATATAGGGATCATGTTATATTTATGCAGTATGGTTGTGAGGACTGTCACATATAAATGTTATGATTGTGAGGTTCATATTATATTAATATTGGATAGGACAATATTATGTTCACAAAAGGGTATAATAACTGATATGATTGAGGGAATCATAAACCTAAACATTAATGATAGTTACCGATTATGATTTGACCAACCATGTTTTTTCTTTGCGTGCAGGGAAAGGTGATATCAATATTTTAATGATCACGTTTTATTTTTTTTATTGATTATTAGGTAAAAAATTCAGTTTTAGAGTTTTAAGATTTTTTTTTGACAGATTGGTAATGTCCGTCCATCTGTCTATACATTAGAGTAAAATTAGTCGAAAATCATGCAGAATTCAGGAAAAGGTAATATCAACATTTTAATGGTCACGCTTAAATTTCCTATTTATTAATAAGTAAAAACTGCATTTTAGAATTATAAGATTTTTTTTTTTTTTTTTTTTTGCTGAATGGTAATATCCGTACGTCCGTCTATACATTTGGGTTAAATGAGTAGAAAATGGCGCTTAATTCAAGAAAAGGTGATAGCCGAATTTTGATGATCACGTTCTATTTTTTATATTTATTAGTTAGTCAAAAATGCATTTTTCGAATTCTAAAATATACTTCAGCAGAATGGCAATGTCCGTCCGTCAGTCTATACATTTGGGGTAAATGGGTCGAAAAGTGGCACTTAACTTAGGGAAAAGTAATATTAACACTTTAATATTTTGATTTATTTTTTATATTAGTCAGTAAGTAAGAAAATAATATACTTTTGTAATTTTAAGACTTTTTTTATAAAGAATTTTAATGTCTGTCTGTCCTTCCGTCTGTCTGTTTATTAATTTTTGCAAACTTGCCAATTCAAAATCGTTTATTTTTTTGACTCAATAAAGATATCCTTTATTCGACACTTTTTTTCTTTAATAAACTGAAAAAAATATGATGAAATCGGTTGAAAATGTTGGTATATATATGGAAAAAGACTTGACCAACATCTTGTAAAGTATTTCGAAGAATATATATATAAGAGAAGTAATAAATGCAAGCATGTTTTCTAAAGGTTTTATCAAGGACTTTAAAGAACAAGGAACAAAAATTCGCTAGTGGTTAAACATTTTGTACGACATTATTACCTTATTTTTAACCCTCATAGCTCCACTCCTGAAGCGTATATGGGATCCTGCTTTTAAACTCAAAATGTCCTCTGCTACGTCTATGTGAAATTTCTCAAATCGGGCTATATATGCGCACGCTTTTTTCATAATATTAAAGTGGACAATATGTACTACTTTTCAGAAAATTTTCAGAACAAACATCCTGTAACATTTTAAGTTGCATTCCATAAAAATTTAAAATGAGTGTATTTTAGGACAATTTTCAAAAAAGTAACAAAAATATTAGAACAAAATATAATTTATAAATACTTGAAGAAAAGTATATTTAAATGGTTCCATTTTAAATTTTTACCTTGAAAGACTTTTCATTTAAAATAAATACACTGAAAGTTCATGAAAATTGATTTTTTTACTCTTTTTCAAAAATCTAAATAATGTTTAGCTTTAACAGCTCCTTATTAGAAAACAACAACCTAGCTTAAAGATTTTAGTTGATGTTGATACATAATTTTGTCTATTTTTGTTCGGTTCTCAACTTTATTACAAAAATTTAAATTTAAAAATTCAATTAATCGCCATTTTTGAAACATTTTACTCCAATGTATTAAAATACTCTCTGTATTTAAATTTGAATGTCACATATATAACTGAAACGAGACAAAGCTGGCCTTAATTACTTAAAAAAATTATGTTTTACAAAAAATACCAAATGATTTCCCCGAATTTGGTCTTGGAACACAAGTTCCAAATAATGTCCCTTTACGTTAATTTGTGTGACTAAATGAACCAACCAATCATTCAAATTTTATAAACATTGTTTCTATGGGTTTAAAAAAAATTAAATTTCCATTTCTCCAACACACCACCCCTTTTTTTTTCTACTTTTTTCAACCCCAAGAATATAGCAAAAAATTAATAAGAATTTCAAAATAGTAGTAAAATAATAAATATTTTATTAAAAAAGTACCAAAATCCGTAATTTTTTCCCCTTAAACGTTGTATTTGTACATTTTCGAGTAGTTATTTTTTTTTTATTTAAATATTTGCTGGTTTAAAAGATACATAGGTTGCTAAAAAAAAGTACCAAAATACAATTTTTATCCCCTTTTCTCACTAAAAGGGCTGAATTTTTAAAAAGTAATAGACACCTATTTATTTATATTATTTTTTAAAATAATAACAAAAGATATGAAATTTTGATTGTATCTATTTTAGGAGATATAAAGTTACCGATTTTTACCAATTTTTACCCTTTAAAAAATTAAAATTTCCAAAAATACTGACTAGTGGATCTATCAACAACATTACTCCTTTATATACATAAATAGATGAATAAGATCCAAGTAGATCATACCACCAACCAGAGTATGAAAATATTGTTAGAAATAAATAATAGTTTCATCAACAAATTTTGTTCCAATGATTGTTATTTATTAAATTAAATACATGAAAAACTAATCACGTATTTAAAATTCCTTTTCATCATCCCTTCGTATATTAAACGTAAATTTTTACAAAACATGAAGTACCTCTATTTATCCATCGTTGAGTTGTAAAACACTTGGTGTCATAAAAAAATATAAAAGAAACGCAAATATCCAAACCAGGAGCAAATCTTATTTTGTAGTTCTTATTGTTGTTGTTGTCGTATTCATATTTGTAGCATGCCGTTTGACATGCTTTCAAAAGTGCTTCTACAAGCGTATTCGTATTTCGTTCTTAAAGCCCCCCTAAAGAGTTCCACAACTTTTTAACAAATAACTGAGATTTTAACCAACCATTAACCGTTTAATTGTAGTTTTTGGACTGTTGTTGCTGTTGTTGCTTAATTTTTCCTTTGTCCTTGTTTAACATTGTCATTTAAATATTGTGATTAAATTTCATAAATTATTTTATTTGAATATTTAAGACAATAAGTAATATTGAATATTTTGTATTATTGGTATAATGTGATTTCAAGGTTAAAGGTTAAAATAAGAAAGGATTGTTTACTAAACGGTTTAGTAAACTTCAACGAAAATACTCAGACAAATAGTATTTTATAAGAAAAAAATCAAAAAATATTAATTAATCAATAATCAATAGAACAACATTGTAGATATGAGTGTAATTAAGAAAATATACACTTTTTTTAAATATACTTTTCATCTCATTATTAAAAAAAAATTAATTTAAATATCTTTAAATATCTGTGAATAAAAAACAACTCATCCTGTGATCAAGAAGTTCTATTTCAAAATCGATAAGCAAAATCAAATTTTTCCTGGGCTTCAAATTAACCTAACTCTTAAGTATTTCTCCGTTCCAAACAATGTTAAAAACTTTGTCATCGATTTTTTTTTTTTTATTGCATATTTTTAGTATATTTTGATCCTAAAATCATATTTTTGGCTTAACATCATGTTTCGTTATATTTTCAAATAAAATCCTTACCTCAGAGCGCACTTTTGGGATTTAAATGGCAAATATTTGCAGATTTTATACTTAAAGACAAAATTTAGCATGTATTACTCCGGAGTGAAACATTTTCATATTTTGCACCCAATAGAATATTTTACATAATTTGCCATTAGCAAAATCAAATTTTTACTATCACATACGTTTTTTAAATACGATTCTCTAATAATAAATTGTGTTTCATAATTAAAATGCAAAATTAAAGCGTTTTCCAAAGTTAGTTCGAATTACGATTTTATGGTTCGGATTTTTCGAATACTTTTTTCACTATGATTGTAAATAAAAATCATTTAAATTATTTAATTCAAACGTTTTTATATGTTGTGGTTGTTTTATAGACTACTAGCATTATTATAACTGATTTTTACTGGATGCCACATCCATTTTTGTAACAATATTGTTTATTTTTTATAATTTGACCTTATGTTAAAACTACTGAACCGATTAAAATTAAACTTGGCTCAAATATATGTACATTAAAATGTCCCGAGGAAGGAATTTTATGAAGACCGTTCCAACAATGTTGGGCATTGTTGAGCTGAAATCATCGAGGCAATATCTGATAATCTAAAATTTGTCTTATAGTGTAATTTTCATCTTATAAATTGATAGAAGTTTCGTAATTTCCTGATACAAATAAATATTTGTAAACATGGTTACAGCATGGTCACCACAACTATTCAATGTTTATATAGCCGTTTTTCATTGATTTAAATAATACTGTGTTCATGATAGCAACGTTTATGATTCTATTTAATCATTTAATGATTACCCACAATCAAAATTTTAATATGGTTCACTGAATTATAATATGTATTTAAATATGTTTATATGGAATCATATTTATGAATAAATCCAATCATTTAGTCAATTCTACAACAATTTAGTTAATTACATAACCATTCATTTCATTTTACAAATTTGGTTAATTCACAACCATTAAGCCATTAACTTTTAATGCCTTTTGAATATACATTTTTGTGTATCAGTCCAGTAGTTATAATTCTCATTTAGTTTATATATGAACAAATATAAATTGACAAGTTTTGTTTTTATTCAGTATGATGAATGTGCCACATATCGTGGTACAAATGAATGTAAATATGAAAATATGGGATCATATATATGATAACATGGGATTATATATATGATTAAATTAGTTCATATATATGATAAAACGGAATTATATGTATATGATGAAATTAGTTTATATATATGATAACATGGAATTATTAAATGATAAAAACATGATGAAATTGAAAGCAATACTTAAGAAAAGGTTATAAAACTTACTAAACGTTATTAATAAGGTTATGAACCTTACTAATACATTATAAATTGGAATCATAATACTGATTACGTACAAATATACTTATTGTAACCTGGAATCATATATTACAATCATAGTATGTTGATCTTAGTTTATGGTCACTGGAACCATATTTTTTCTTTGCGTGCATAAATATATATAATTTAAAATTTAGCCGGAAAAATTTATATTTTAAGGCATATTTTCCGATTTTAAGAGCATTTTTTATTGGCACTCTTTTTTAGAGCATATTTTTAGATGCCCTGGTAATCACACTGTCAACTTTTCGAAATACTGGAATCTTTTTGTTGGTGGTGGTGTCCGTAGTAACTTCAGTTTATAGTTTGCGGTCAATATCTTTTTTACAAAAAAACATGTACATCAACAAAGTTTTGCGCGAATATTTCAAGGACCAATGTTAACATGAAAATAGCCGTGACACGCCTACTTTACCACCAACCTCCCGTATAACATTCACGAAACTTTGTAAAAATAGTTTAAGGACCAATTTAAACTCGAAAACAAAAATGGACTGACCACCTCCCATATAAGATGACTTTTAAAAGTTGCATATGGTGGATATGTAGATTCAGCTAAGCCGAATATAGCATTCTTACTTTTTTTTTAATAAACCGAACCATGTTCAGTTTTAGCATCCCTGGTAAATTTTTATCAATATTCAATTTATTTTGCTATAAATCAAATAATAAATTAATGATTTCCAAATGACTACAATATAAAAGTTCATTAAATTATATTTACTTAAAAGAAATAAGAAAAAAATTCATTAAAAAATAACATCATGATGGAATCTAATGAAGTTTCATCAACCTTTTTCTTAAAAAAAAAAAAAAAAATTATAATAGAAAAATAAATGTAACAAATTTGTACACAAAAATACCGAAAAAATAACAAAACAAATGATATTTTTAGATATAAAATAAAACTATTGGAAATAAAATTAGTTATTAACATGAAGAAACAAACAACAATTCTACCACAACAATAAAGGAAACAAAACCTTATACATCAAACATATTTTCAAGTGTTTCTTCTTTCTTTCTTTCCTTCAATCAATACTCAACAATATTGAAACTTTAAAATCTTGGCGAAGAAAATTGAAAAACAATACAAAACAATAAAATAAATAATAAATAATAATGGAAATACACATGTATTGTACATTCATAAGAGAGAGAAAAAAAGAATAATGAAACAAAATAAAAAATGATAATAATAAATATCATTTATTATACATTTATTTTTATGTCTGTCCGTTTGTCTATCTATGTCTGCATAAGTGTTGAATATTAGTGCCAAGTGTCCCACTGTGCCGCGCCTACAGTATTAACAATAGTAACAACATAAAACCCCAAAATCAACAACCAATACCCTTAAATTTCATTGAATAATTATTAATCTACTAATGATTTTAGACGTTTTTTATTATTATTAGTATTTTTACAATTTAAATTTTGGTTTAACGAAAAAAAAAGAAAAAAACTCATCAATTGAAAAATAAATTGAGTTTTAGGTTCATTAAAAAATCTTAAATAATACTTAATCAATGTTACACTTTATAATAAAAATAAAAAACCAAAAACAAAATATAAATGAAAAAAAAAAAACAACATTATATTTTTCTGAAATAGAAATTTGTAAAGTTTTGTTTTGATAATTAAAAACGAAAGATATTCGTTCATAAAATATAAATTCAGACAAAAAATGTAGTTCCCTCCACCACTTTACTATTTTGAGGAAATATATATATTTTTTTTGTTTAACAGTCAATGATTTATGATCAGTCATTTAAATTCATTAAAATTATTTGAAATATGTAATTTTTCACACCTGTAAATTCAATTATAATAAACAAAATTAATAAAAATTATGTAGAAAAAAAAAAAACGAACAAATTTTTGTATTTATAGCAAAATGGTAGAGTGCTCTATATGAGATTTTGTGGGGAAATTATTGTTGAAAAATTGTATAACTATTTTTTTCTTATTTTTTGTCGTTACATCTTTAGTTTAAAAAGCACTAGATCCACGCTCGCAACTCATATTAATTAATTGGAAGAATATCTTCCTTAAAACGCTGCATTGATGTCGAAGAACCCGATATGGGAAGAATAGCTATAATACTGATACATTTATGGTATGAGTGAAGATTTATGCAATCTGTTAAAGATATTGTACTCCAAAAAATATAATTTTAGTAATGGAAACAAGCTACGCTTTGCAATAATTTCTAGCTTCTTTTAATTAAATCCACGATACTCAGTGGCGAATAACTTTCGATAGAATCAGTTTGTCGCTTAGCTGATTTAATTACACTGGCCAACAAAAAATTTTTTTTTCGTGCTCCTTAAAAAAAAGATATGTGGACTAGATGGAATTCCGCATGCTAAACTCGAATCTACTTTCAGTTTTCTCCCATCAGTTCGAGATTTTTTTTATGGGCGTGACTAATATTGCGCCCTAAATAAGCCGATTACTCGAGTATATTTCAATTTTTTTTCGTGCTCCTTAAAAAAAAGATATGTGGACTAGATGGAATTCCGCATGCTAAACTCGAATCTACTTTCAGTTTTCTCCCATCAGTTCGAGATTTTTTTTATGGGCGTGACTAATATTGCGCCCTAAATAAGCCGATTACTCGAGTATATTTCACTATAACTCGAGAACGGTATGCACGATTTATATAAATAATACACCAAAACGTGTGGAAAAAAATTGGCTTTAAGTCGTTCTACTAACAAATTTTTATCCGCTCAATAGTTTTGGAGATATTTCGAAATAAGTGTCCGAAAAAAAATTGTTCATGCTAAATTTAAGATGTCTTTTTTTTACTAAAACTTCTTTTTAAAAGTGATAATATCAAAAATGTTTCAGTTTATCACCTTTATCTCAAAGCTGGTAAAACTACGACTAAATAAAGCTACGTATCATAAACATTGATGCACAAATCTTGATTGGATTCACAGTTAAGTTTGGATACCCATGCATACCTACAGTTAAGTCGGCAAAAATATATATATATATATATATATATATTTTTTTTTTTTGTCTTAAATAAAAAAATAGGTGGATTAGATGGAATTTAATGTGTTAAATAAGAATCAGCTTTTACTTTTTTTCTATCACGTATTAATTTTTTTATGGGCATGACTACTATAACCCCGCCTTTATGCAGTCACACTTGTATAACTCGAGAACTGTTTGCCCAATTAAGATTAATTAAACTCAAATATATAGTTAATATTTTTATTCAGTTAATATTTCCGATGATAACCAATTTCAATAGGCCTCGTCCTTGTGTCAAAATAGTGCCAAATTTCATCAAGATATCTTTAAAATTGCGTTCTGTACTTTGTTCACAAGGTTTACATGGACAGACAGACAGACAGCCAGCCAGGCGGACATCGTTAAATCGACTCAGAAAGTGATTCTGAGTCTTTAAGGTGGGGTCGGAATATTTTTTCTGTACGTTACAAACATCAGCACAAACGCATAATACCCCAACCACCTATGGTGATGTAGGGTATAAATATGGTGAATAGCACGGTTGGAGGTAATCATTAAGTAATCTATTACATGCACAATTAACCAGTAATTTGTAATTGGAATTTTCAATTACAATTGAAATTTTCAAATTACAATTACATTTAATTGTAATTGAAAAGTTCTAATTACAATTACAAGTAATTGTTATTCCAATTTACTAATTATTCCAATTAGTAATTCCAATTACTAATTAACTTCGAAATGTGTGTTTTAAAAAAAAAAATAATGATTGTGTGGCGTTAAAAATATACAAACATAGCTGTTCATTGTGAACATTTTCATTCAAAATATTTGTTAAAAATAAATTATTTTAATATTTTATTTATATTTTTAGAAATTTTTAGAAATTGTTTCAAATTATTTTATACTCCTTGTAATATGATTTTCAGTTACTTGAAATTAATTTGAATAAAAACTATTTAAATATTATTCCATTTGTTAACAAGTTAGATAAAATAAAATTTCCACAAAAGTATTCGAATATGAATTTATAAAATTTTAATCAAATTCCAAAGTCTTTAACTAATTTGAAAATATATTTTATTTTTTTAGCTTGAATACGATTGCTCTTTATTTTATTTTCTATTTTAAAAACAAAATAAAATCTGTTTTAAAACATAAAATTTTTTTTATTCAAAGAAAAAAAAAGAGATTTTGTTGAATAAAATTATCAAAATATTTTTTTAAATTTTTCTATTTGAATATATAGTTTTTAAATAAAAATCAGAAAAATTTTTTTAATTTTTTTTATTTAAATGAAATACCTATGAATATTATTCAACGTTAGAATAATCAAATAAAAAACTTTTGATTATCTTCTTATAAAAAAATATTTGTTTTACTTTTGATTAAATAAAATATTTTAATTTTTAATTTATTTTGTTCAATCATATACAAATTTATAATAAATTCAATTGTTTAGTATAAATGTTTTTATTTAAAAATTAATAGATTGATTAAAAAATATTTTTAATTAGAAATAAGAAATGGAAATGAAATAAAAAGTATTTTCATTTTTTATTTCATTCACAAGTTACAGCTATGTACATATACAAAATTACCGGAAACAAAAATTATATGTTGAATTTTTTTAATAGCATTTCGTTAAAATTTAATTTCGAAGGATTTAAAAGTGTAATTAATTACAATTATTTCCAATTACATTGTAATAGTAATTAAATATCAGTTACAATTACTTGTATTTGTAATTGAAAATATTCAATTACAATTATATGTAAAGTAATTTAATTGAAAATGTAATCATTAACCCCCAACCCTGGTGAATAGCAACCATATTCGAATATTGTCATATGGTTGGAGTTTATGGTTGTCTGTAAATTATATTATGGTTAAATCACAATAAAAAAAGGCTAAGCTGCAACCATATTTTTGTTGTAAATGTTTCTGATAACAATAATATCGTTAAATCAGTATAAAAACATGGTTAAGCGACAATGATAAATCCTGAGAAATTTCTTTAATACTCGTACAAGGTGACTCCCCAATAAGCAAAAACCTAACATACACTTGAGTTAAACATGAAATAAATTTGTTTCTAAACTATTTTTAAAACTGAAATTTTGCATGAATAAATTATATATTGATATATTTTTTATATTAGCTGAAAAGGAAATTTTGCATTCATCATTTCTAGATCCTTAGTAGCTAATTTTGTCCATTTTATTGCAGCACAATTGCGTACAAATATTTTCTTTCTATAATGTATGTATAATATTTTATTTTTTGAACAAACATGTCTAAGTTTTAAACTTTTTTATGAAAAAAAAAAAAAAAAAAAAAAACTGAAAGCTTTTTTAAATATAAAAAACATTTGAATATTTTCTTATATAGAGCGTGTGCCAAACGGTAGCAAAGTTCTGTGGAATTTTTAAATTTTCCTATGGTGAAAAATTGTATAGTTTTGCTGTGCCAAATTAAAACTTTTTTCCGTGATAAATTTTCACAAAATCATTAATATAATTTCACTAAACTTTAAATAAAATTAACATATTTTTAAAAATTATTTGTTTTAAAGAGAAAAACTACAATTTTATAAAATAAACATTAAAAATCTCAAACAATTTCAAATTATTTTAATTTATTATTTCACGGCTTTCAATTTTTTCTATTCTATTGTCAAAAATTTATGTAGCCCTATGAGCTAGTGAAATTTTATTCACCTCATATACTTCAAAATTTTACTTTTCTTCATACTTTGCTACCGTTTGGCACACACTCATACAATAGAAAAAATACAAAATAAATCAAATATAAAAAAACTTAACTTTACACTTTACAATCACTTGAAAATTTTATAAAAACCTAGCATTATACTTTAACTGGAAATTTTTTAAATTTTCTTGTATTTCATAACCCATATTTTTAAAATTTGAATTGAATTTGATAATTATGCTATTTATTAAAGGAAATTTACCAACAAATTTATAAGGTTTGAATTGATCATAGCTGTAACTTATGAATGAAATAAAAAATAAAAATACTTTTTATTTCATTTCTATTTCTTATTTCTAATTAAAAATATTTGTTAATCAATATATTATCTTTTGAATAAAAATATTAAGGATTTTTATTTATACTAAAACGATTGAATTAATTATAAATTTGTATCTGATTGAACAAAATAAATTAAAAATTAAAATATTTTATTTAACCAAAAGAAAAACAAATATATTTTTATAAGAAGATAATCAAAAGTTTTTTATTTGATTATTTTTAAGTTTAATAATATTCATATGTATTTTATTTAAATAAAAAAAGTTCAACAAATCTTTCTGATTTTTATTCAAAAACTTTATATTCAAATAGAAACATTTAAAATAAATATTTTTATTATTTTATTCAACAAAAACTCCAAAAAATAAAAATATTCAGCCTCAAAAGGCTTGAATAACAAAAAATTATAAAATTTTTTCAAATATTCAAGTATAAAAAAATATTTTACTTATTTTTCTTTTTCAAAGTAAATTTAAAACTATTCAAACAAATTCATGTTGAATAAAAATATTCAAAAGTTTTCTATGAATAAAAAAAAATGAATGTTTTAAAACAGATATTATTTTATTTTTAAAATGGAAAATAAAATAAAGAACAATTGTATTCAAACTAAAGAAATAAAATATATTTTAAAATTAGTTAAAGACTTAGGAATTTGATTTGTATTTTATAAATTCATATTTGAATACTTTTGTGGAAATTTTATTTTATCTAACTTGTTAACAAATGGAATAATATTTAAATAATTTTTATTCAAATTAATTTCAAGTAACTGAAAATCATATTACAAAGAGTATAAAATAATTTTAAAGAAATTTATTTCTAAAAATATAAATAAAATATTAAAATAATTTATTTTTAACAAATATTTTGATTGAAAATATTCACAATGAACAGCTATGGAATTGATGATTATTGGAAATATTCAATTGTAGTAGTTTATATTTTCAAAGCAATGCTAGCTATGACTGTTTTTATACCCTACACCACCAAAGGTGGTTGGGGTATTATATGTTTGTGCAGAAGTTGTAACGCAGAGAAAAAATCTTCGGACCCCCACCTTAAAGTATACCGTTCAACTCAGAATCACAGTCGATTTAACGATGTCCGTCCGTCCGTCTGGTCGGCTGGCTGGCTGTCCATGTAAAGCTTGTGCGCAAAGTACAGGTCGCAATTTTGAAGATAATTTGATGAAATTTAGTACATATGCTTTTTTCAACACAAGGATTGGATTTGGTTATGATCAGCCCATTATTTCACCTAGCCGCCATACAAATGTCCTCCCGGAATAGAGTTTTAACACTTATAGATGCCTTTAAAATAGGAATATTTTAATGAAATTTAGAACAAATAAGTTTTATATCAGCAAGAATCCGTCTGCCGAATCTTTTTTAAATTTCATTTTATACACCGTTTTTACCTGCCACTATGTTTTCATTAATATCTCAGAATCCAATCAACTCTCTATTCTGAAAATTTAAACTTAAGTAGTATAGGAAATCTATATTAACATACGTTTTTTACAAAATTCTTAAAATAGTGCTTTTTAAGATATAGCTTTCCAAAACTTAACCTTTTTTGAAATTGCTCTCATTACCTATTATTTGAAATCTGTATCTTGAGTACTTTTTGAGATAGCAGCATTTATGTCAAAACACTATTGTTAAATTTAAATGATTTTCCCCAATTTCCAAAATTCCATTATGTCTCTCGGCGGGAGATAGGTTTTGATTTTAGACTCATAGTTTCTTAGGCAAGTTTTCTAAGAATTTATTGTAGATTATGTAGATTATTTCCAAAAAAAAAAAATTGACTCACCCTATTATACTAGCTTTTTTAATAAAAATTCACCTAAAGTATCATTTTATACCAATAAATAAGTAACTTAGTATTATTTAATTTCCAAAATTCTCATAAATTCATATTTCCTTAAAATATAAATTCTCACAAGTAGCTGGCAGATATTGTACTGAACTTTATGCATAAACAAAAATAACATTGAAATAAATTTTAAATTAAACATTAAATAAGAATGGCGCTACCAAAATTGTATGTACGAATGTACTAAATGACCACTGGTCAACATAATCAATGACAAACAACTACATGATTATGAAAAATGCATTAAAAGTGCACAAGGAAAATACACAAAATAAACAAAAGGCCACAACTCCAACAAAAAAATAAAGGAGCTATGGATAACACCAAAAACCACCTTCAATATGTATTCAAAATCAAGTAACCAACCAACCAACTGACCATCCACTAGCAACCGAACATGATAATGGCATAAAAACCCCAGACATTTACTTACAATAAAAGAACACACTCAAACACAACACACATGTATGGACGAAGGAACGAACGATATATGATGACATATCGCATCATAGTTCAAACGGCAGGGAATACTTCGATCAATTTTCTACACAGCAGGCGCCATCTTTATATAATATTCCAAACATTTTACCAAGCAAAACCAAACAAAAAGAATGCATGAGAGTTTATACTATTTTGTTGTTGTTTGTTTTCAATTCATAATAAGTATTAAGGAAGGATGAAATACAATCATGGATAGGTTTGGCAGATGAATATTTAAGGTTTTCAATAAGTATGCTAAACAGAAAAGGTAATTTTGGTTCCTTAAGTTTAATTTTAAAAAGTACTTTTTTTGTAGATTATCAATTACAAAAAATAGGAACCGCTCTTTAAGTAGCACAATAAATTTAAAAAAGCTATTTGAAAAGTAAAAAAACCTACAAACTAAAACTTTTCCATCAAAGAATCACTAAATAAGGAATAATTACAGTTTTTTAAGGAATACCAAACATAAAGTTAACCGATATTAAATAGATGTGTCTTATTATTGAATGCACAGAACTTGAATTTACACTTGGTACTTTTTTTATTTTTAAAAAGTACTTTTAATATTCCCCTTTACCTCAACAAATACATCTCTGAAACAAATAAACAAACAAACTTATAAGAATCCTCTTATATCCTTTGATTTGCTTAAACCACACAAAACGCCAACAGAGTGGGAGGAGATGATGAAGTAAGGAGCTAAGGTAAAGAAGATAAAATAAAAAATGAACATAAACCAATACAAGTGATAAAGTACTCACTGTTAGAGGAATATGAAAATAAATAATAAAAAAAAATAATTCAATTCAGTAGACAATGTTTTACTATATGAAGGTAATTTTTCATACAAAAAAAGATTCTGCTGTTTTTCGCCAGTGATAATTTTTAATTTTCTTCTTTCATTTGAAAGCAATAGGACTTGAAATGAAAATCTTTTAAATGATGGAAGTGTTATTGAATTTAATTTATATGAAAGAATAAAGAATAATTAAAAATAATTTAATAGTGTCTACACACAGAAAATAGATTTTTTGAAATTCGGTATTTTTTATTAGATTTGAATAATATCAACAGAAATTGTATTATAATTATTAAAAAACTAAAATTGTAAAGATTTTTCTTAGTTTAGTATGGTAAAAATATTATTGGGATTGAATTAAGGTTCTTCGAATGGAAAAATTTTTGTGTAAAAGGTTTGATTCTTTACTAAACTTAATTGAATATTACAAACTAATTTAATTCAGCGCCATTTGTTTTATTACCAAATATTGGAAAGAGCAACAAATATAAAAAAATTCTATAAATTATTTAAAAAAAACTGACAATCAAAATAGTAAATTAAATAAAATAATAAAATAAATTAGAAACACAGAAATAATTAAAATTTTCTTAGGAAAATATCTAAAATGAAATTTTTATCACTATTATTGCAAAATCTAAAAGGTACACGCAGAGAAAAAATATGGTTCAGATGACCATAAACAAAGAGCAACATACTATGATTGTAATATATGATTTCAGGTTACAATAAGTATATATGTACGTAATCATTATTCTGATTCCATTTAATCATTTAATGATTCGGTTTAATCATATTTATAACTTTTTTTATAATATTTCTTCCGATATCACAACGTTTTTATAATTTAATAATCCCATTTTATCATATAATATAAACCAATTTTATCACTTAATAATCCCATTTATCTAAATTTTTTTTTTACATCATTTGTTTATTGAGAAAATAAAAAAAAAAAAAAATAAGTTATAAAAATTAATATATTAATTATTAAATTATTAGTTATTAATAATTTTTTATATATGTACATATTTATACTCTACATATTAATTTAATATATTTTTTTTTTTTTTATATTTTGTGGTTTTTTTCACAATTTTTAGCATTTATTAAAAATATTATCCTTAAAACACAAAGAAATTGAACACTTTTCCAAATTTTTTTAACAAGACTTACTTTTTTACATTTATATGTCCTTTGATCTCATACATTCTTATGATTTGTTGTCGTGAATTGATATCGTTCGATGCATTTTATGGGAAGAAGATCGCTTCTTACCGCTTCCAGATTCAAACTGCTTTATCTCTTTTGACTTCTTTACAGGAAATTAATTTTTTTTAGTTTTTCAAATCCTTCGTTCGCCCACGAATGTTTCTATGCCACTTGAAAAAATATATGTGTTTATATACATTTTTATTTTCACAAATATTCATAAAAATTTTTTTCTAATATAAAAATACAAAAAATTAAAATATTTCAACTAATATTTTCTGTTGCCATTATCGAATTGTTTATTATAAATCGGTTGTGTGTACCATCAATTCAGCAATCTAATATTTTCTGTTGCCATTATCGAATTGTTTTTTATAAATCGGTTGTGTGTACCATCAATTCAGCAATCGAATAGTAATTGCAATCGAATTCGAGTACTTGGAACCGACAAAATTTGATTGGCAAAAAATTCGATTGCCACAACGAATCTGTTTTCTCTGTGTATAACATAATTTAATGGTACAAGTGGAGCCTTTTAATTACCAGATATTGAAACCCATAAATCTAATCATAGGCTAGGTTTAGGTCTATATATTATGAATGACAAATACTGCTGATAACTATGTATCTGCAGAAGAATAATAGTCATATTAAATTTCAATGACTACTACATACCGCACGCAAAGAAAAAATATGGTTCGGGTGACCATAAACTAAGAGCAACATACTATGATTGTAATATATGATCCCAGGTTACAATAATTATATTTGTACGTAATCATTATTCTGATTCCATTTAATCATTTAATGATTCGGTTTAATCATATTTATAACTTTTTTATAATATTTCTTCCGACTTCACAATTTTTTTTTTATCATATATATAGACCAATTTTATCATTAAATATTCTCATTTTACCATATATATAAACGAATTTAATCATTTAATAGTCCCATTTTATCATGTATATAAATTTTATCATATATATAATCCCCTTTTATCATACATGCTGAATATATTTAAAATAAAGCACATTTATCTGAAATTTTTATCTATTTATTTATTTAATTATTAAGAATATTGAAAAAAAAAATCAGGTATAAAAATTTATTAATTTTTAATTATTTAATTAAGTTATTAATAGTTTTTTATGTAATATTTATACTCTACATATTAATTTTTAACATATATTTACATATTCATTGTTTAAATATTATTTATGTTTTCTTTGGTAATGCAAATGTAGCCAATAAAATTTGATTCTAATGATTTAATAGATATTGAAAAATAAAAATCCTCATAATCTACCTGAAAGGCTTGAAAATGTGAGTTAAATCCATGGTTTAAAAGCCTTTGACCGCAAAGATAGTAAGATTCATTAGAGCAATATATATGGTTTATACGACCAAATAATGAAACTTCATTCCTGGTTTGAAATACATATTTTCATATTGAAGATGTGAAACAATTCTTAACGGTAATAACGAATTAATTCCATACTGTTGCAAACTGTTTATTGGTAATATCTTTGAAGGACCTTCTTCAATTCTAGAATCTATTACATCATTATAGTTCGTCATAAAATCTAGTAATTTAATTTGATATTTAGTGTAAATAGTTTTTAAAATATTAATTTTGTTGTTTGAGCTATTGCAAATGATTTTCAAAACTTTGTGTAGTGATTCTAAAATGCCACTTTTGGAAAAAAAATTGAACGTGAATATATATATATATGTATATACACATATCGTCCATTCCATGAAATAACGCCCAACGAATTTATTCGCTATTTTGATTTTTCGAAAATTCAAAAAAATCGCAAAAGTGTTTAATATCTTATCTCTAAAAGTTATTAACAGATTTTAATGATTTAAATTGCATATTTAACAAGAATATGTTCACTATAAATGTAGTAATTTAAAAATAATATTATCATTTAAAAATGCATTCATAATGTAAATGCAATTTTAGTATGCATTTTTGAAAAATTTATACCCTATTTTTTAAAATATTTCTTCAAATTTTTTCATACAAAATTTTATTTTTTTTAATTTTTGTGAGCTTATTTTAAAATTAATTTTAATCATTATATTTCATAATTTGTTATTTGCGGTAGAAAACCTATTTGTGCCAGATTAAGTGCTAATGTTTTATATAATAAACATATTTATCTTCAATATTAAGCAAAAATATTTAGAATCAAAAGGGTAGAAATTTCTTAAAAATGCATCCGAAAATTGCATTCTTTTCGTGAGTGCATCATTAGCAAAAAAATTATATTTGATTCATACAATATAATTTACAATATTTATAGTAATAAACTTTATACTAGTTTTTAAATAAATAAAATCCGACGTCTACTTAAGGAGTTATAAACATTTAAAGCTACATATTACTAAAAGAGTGTAGAGTCATTCCATTTAAAACCAACACGAACAATTACAATTTTTTACTTTTCCTCTCCGAATTTAATGATATTTGGTACAATCATTATTCTTGTCAAAACTAAGACTAATTCAAAATTTCAGATAATTTCATCAAGTGGTTCGCGAAATATCGCAAATATCTTTCGAAGTATTTATTATATAAGATTTATTGAGACGTCATATTAAAGGTATCAAAATTACCTTTAATATGATGTATAACATGACTTTTTTTCTCAGCATCAAAATGGACCATATCTCGCGATTTTTCGTTAATATCTCGAAAAGTGGTCTTTTTAAAAATTTAAAAAAAATATATGTTAATGATGAAAATGTTTTCTATAATCGTGGAAAGTGGCATTCTGGGACTCGCCATATTTTAGAAGTTATTACAACAAATGTCATAATAAATACGAAATATTTTTCTCAATTTGAGTTGTTTTGTTTGTAATAAAATAGAAAAAATCGCCAATTTCTTCCAAAAATCATCCGACTATAACAAAATTCGGCAAGAATATTAATATTGACGCTGGAAACCCAAATACCGAGTTTCAGTTTGATTGCCGCGATTGTTCGCGAATTGTAATATCGCAAAAATGAGGAAAATTGTCTTTTTAAAAATACAAATATCTTTCAAAATATTTACGCTACAACGTTCATTAAGGCAATTATACCTGAAACATGTTTTTATGTTGAATTTTATTGGTGGATAATTCGCGAATTAAATTTCGCGGTCGCGTATTTCAAAAAGTGGTATTTTTAAATTCGTGAAAAATATATATGTAGAGGATGGAACCATTTTGAATGTTCCCTGTAAGTATCGTGATGGGACTCTCAATGGCTTCTGAGTTATTACAAAAAATATAACGCAGTGTAAAATAAAAAAAAAAAATAATTAATTTGAAAGAAATTTCAAGCATGAATTTGTTCATTTTATTCGGTGTGATTTTTTTTAATAACTCAGAAATTATTGAGAGTCCCATCACGATACTTACAGGGAACATTCAAAATGGTTCCATCCTCTACATATATATTTTTCACGAATTTAAAAATACCACTTTTTGAAATTCGCGACCGCGAAATTTAATTCGTGAATATGAGCTGTGCTTACGAAATAACTAATACATACAATAGTTGTGTGAAATCAAATTATAGTCAAAAACAAATATTTTATATTTAAGGAAAACATAAACATTTTCAAATACAAACATTCAACAGTTGTGCAAAACAAAATATGATTTGAAATCAAATAAAAATATTTGCTAAATGGTTGTAGAATTAACTAAATTTGTAAAATTAACTTAATGGTTGTAGAATTAACTAAATAATTGTAGAATTGACTAAATGATTGTATTTGTTCATAAATATGATTTCATATAAACATATTTAAATACATATTATAATTCAGTGAACCATATTAAAATTTTGATTGTGGGTAATCATTTAATGCTTAAACAGAATCATAAACGTTGCTATCATGAACAACAACAACACTTGTTGACACCCTCACTTTATGGTGCTCTTTTTTATAACAAAATGACTAAAGAAAAAATACACACACGCTTTTAACGTTTTTCAGAAAAAAATTTCTTTCAATTTGTAATATTTGTTTCTGCCATTTACTTAAATGTTTTTAAATTTATTTTTATACCAACATATTAAACAACATTTTGATTTTTGATTTTGATCTTCATTTATTTTATGTTTCTAAGGATGAATATTACAGAACATTCAAGAAGTACTATTGGAGCTACTTCTTGTGAATTCTCATTCACTTAGGACTACATATCATTAATTTCATGTTTCTAGATTCATAATTATAGAAAAATCAAAAAGTACCATTAGATGTACAAAAAATACCACAAAGACCCCTCTTGTGAATTCTTTCCCACCTAGGACCATGTATATTTAAGTACCACAAATTCCACTCTTGTGAACTCTTATCTTACTTAATTTCATGTTTCTATGTTTAATGTAATTGAAAATTAATTATTAAGTTTGAATAAAATATAATTTCCCGCTCTTACCCTCTTTATGGTACTTTTTTCACCCATCGAAGTATCAAAAATTGTATTCCAATGAATTTCTAAATTATAGTGGTATCCCATATTAAAATACTCATATGAATATTTCAATAAATATAAAAGAATGTGTTTAGGTTTCAACGAAACCGAAATGGATAAGACAACACGAATGCTGATGAAGTGTGTAGCGGCACAGAAAATACGTATTCCATTCTTCTCTGTTTTGGTACCGCCAAACAGAGACAACAAGGCAATTTACGATTGCAAACTTGTTTAGAATGTTTTATAAAAAAAGTACCAAAAATAGGTACGATTTTTACCCCTTAAACGTTCGACTTTTTAACATTTTTCAGAAAAAAAATGTCTTTCAATTTGTAATATTTGTTTCTGCCATTTACTTAAATGTTTTTAAATTTATTTTTATACCAACATATTAAACAACATTTTGATTATACATTTATGCAAAGATAGTTTAATTTTATTTTATTAACATAAACTCTTAAAATATTTTATTAGCAGAACTCTAAACAGCCGATTAAAGAAAAGTATAAAATATAACTAATTAATGTTGTTGTAGTATGACATATTCTTGACAAAGTATAAAAAAATAAAAGGAGTAGGAGAGAGCATAGAATACGCTAACGATATAAAACAAAATATAATTTTGTATTAGAACAACTTGTTGAATTATTATTATAATAAAATAAAATTAATCCTAAAAATTATTCAAAAATGCCGATTTATTCTTATAATTGTTCTACTTTTCTTTAGATTTGTTTATAAAATCTAAAGCCTAACTTCAGACTTGATGTTATAACAAACATTTTAGTCGAAAAATTTGTATAACAATTATACCATATTTTCGATTCTTTAAGAAAATAATATAACTATTCATTTTGAAAATAATGTAAAGTATACTCCAAGGCGGGTTTTTTAAGTAAACTAAACTATTTTATATTCATTTGTTTATCCATTTTTAAGGGGTTTTTGTTCTAACCACAATTAAAAATTATATTTGTGGTTTTTCTTTGATTTTGTCTCATTTAATTATTTTTATAATTGTGTAAATGTGATTGTTATTGATGTATGTTTATTTAAATTGTATCTTTATAATTGAAAATTGTGGTTTAAAATAATGATAGTATGCTTATGACATTTAAAATAATAAATATTGTGAACATTAAAGATAATAATCACAACTAATATGGCTTTATGTGCTACTAATTGAAAAGAATATAAAAAAGTGGAAAGTTTTTTGTGTTTTTTTATTTATTTTTTTTTTTAATTTAAAGTTCCTAAATATTAAAAAAAGAATGTAAAGAAAAATAAAAATCGTAATTTATTGTTGTGCTTTATTAAAGCTTTGTTATTTCATACATTTAGCTTTTATGAACTCTCGTTGAGTTTATATGTATAGACTTTAGCTTTTCTAAAAACTAGGAAAGGTTTCCTGATGATCTGGCATAAGCAACCAGTGAAATGCGCATAGAATCCAGCTTATCCACACAACAATAAATTATTTTTTTAAAATATTCTAATTTTTCAAAATTAGATTTGAGAATTAAGCATGAAAATTCAATTTTAATGAACTTTTAATATTCTCACTTAGGTTAAAATTACAATAAGTTCATAAACATATTTTGTTATCTTCGAAAAGATGAAGTTATGCATAGTGAATGTTTTATTATCGGATCTTGTAGCGTTACAAGTCATATATTACCCCACTAAAGCGATTTCCTTTATCACAATAGGTTTTAAAGTTACAAAAAGTCCTATGAGTAGATTTTCTTCGGAAAAACACTCCTACTGTTTTTGCTACACATAGGATTTTCGTTAAGAGCAAAAATAATAATAATACGTTTTTTAATTTCTTTTACCATTCGCGGACGGCAAAATTTTTTTTTTTTTCTTCAGAACACAAAATTTATAAATGACCTAATTAAGAAATAAAACAAGTTACATTTTAAAATTATAACACATGGAAACACTTTCTGCGGCACGGGGTTTCTTAGTCAATTCGAAAAAACGGTATTAATAAGTACTAAGCCTCTAACTAATTGAAATTTTATACATTGTGAAAAAAAAAATAAAAATTAAAAAATTTTTGATCATAATCATAAAATTGTTGCAAATAAAATAAGAAATATTTCATTAAAATCAACGCATAAGTTTCGATTTTATTCACAAATCAGTAAAAATACTCATTAAAAACTTACATAGAAAAATTTAAAATAAAAAAAAAGCTAGATCGACTCAGAATCTAACCAGGACCCAGAAAATATATACTTTGTGGGGTCTTAGATGATTCCTTTGACATGTTACACACGGAATGACCCCCAATTTTTTTGATGGTGGGTATAAAAAATGAGTTTGTTATTTTTTAAATTTTTCAATGTAATTTGTAAATGAGTATTTTGACTAATTTGTGAATAAAATCAAAACTTATGCATTTATTTTAATCAATTATGGTTTGTTTTACATGAAACAAATTTATCTTTATGATCAAGTAATAAAAATTTTAGTTTTTGACTTTCGAATTTTTTTTTTTTTTTTTAATTTTGTATAAAATTTCATTTTTTTTTTTTCGGTAAATGGGCTTAATATCTCCATGACTGTTGGCAGTATTTAAAAGTAATGTATAAACTTGAAAATAATTTTAGTTAGAATTTTTGGTATTTTTTTTTTTTTTTTTAATAAAATCAGACAAGTAGTTTTTGAGATATGTTTCAATATATAATGCAAACTCCTTAATTTTACAAATCGCGATTTATCGCGAGAACTAGAATTAAATAAAAAAAAATGGGTACTTATTAATACCGTATATCCGAATTAACTGAGAAACCCCGTGCCGCAGAAATTTTGTAATCATTTTAAAATGTCTGTGGTAAATTTTTATAAAACAAACTTGTTAAAATCAAAATAACGATTTTCCAATAATGTTGCCATTTATGTTTTATTTTTAAAGCAAAATGTGAAATTCCATAACATACTTTAAGGTTGTCAGTTATACCATTCTCAACTGACGGATGATGCTGCGCAGCACTGATGTATAAAACGACGAGATTAAACCCCAGGGTTTGTGCAAATCTTCATACACATTTGATTTACATGTTAAAGAAGGTATGAAGTGTGTATGAAAGCAAGTACCACATTGTCGCTGCTGCGACAGTGACCAGAATAAGTAAAATAAAAAATACAAATGTCAAAAACTTGAAAGTTTGAAAATTAACAACAGAAATCAATAGGAATATATAAATATAAATTAATATAAACAAAAATTCAAGTTGGTCTTGCCTTAATCACAATCAAGCCATTACAAAATTCTATCGTGATGGGGAATCATCTGATGACATACAAGTCATAGAGTAACACATAGAGACGAAATTCTCGATTGACAGTTAAACAAAATTGTTGTTTTGTAAACAAAAAATTATTTTGATTTTCTTTTTAGCAACAACAAAATGTATTTGATTACATGTATTTTGTTGTTGCATGAGTTAGGTTATTGACAACCGACTTAGGTTTTTGAAAATTAGTTTCGTCCATGATGGAATTACTTTAACAAGGTGTATGCATAAAGGCAACAACTACAACAATGCAATAATAACAGCCATTTTTTTCGTTGGAAATGAGACTGAAACGTCAAACAAAAGAGAAGAAGAAAAACACGTGCAAATTGTAAACAATGATTGCTGAATTTGAAAATTAATATGAATAAATTGTATTTTATTGTTTTTTTGGTACAATAAGATATGTTACATTTCCATTTTATACTTCCTTTTTATAAATAGCATTTTTCTTTATTAATATTACAAATTTCACCACTGAAAAAAAATTTGACATTTCAGTCTTACTCCACAACATTAAGCAAAAAATAATCAGCTGATTTTACAATTTCACCTTGTACTCATTCCACCATGGTTTCGTCTCTTGTTTCTCTTTGATACAAGCAGCGTTGTCATAACGGCATTTAAAGTGCAATTCTAGCACTTATTTTTCGGCTATCGCACTTTTTTGTGAAAAAAGGTGCTAGATGCTGTTTATCTCTTTTTTATACTTTTTTCTAAATAAAATGAATTTTTTAGCATTTCTATCATTTATAATTAGTTTTTGCACTTTATTTTTATTTATGGAAAAATAAAACATAAAATTGCTAAAAATACCTTTGTAATAGTCATAGGAAAATATCGATTATAAGGACAGTGTATGAAATCCGTGTACATTTTAAAGCCTATAACTTTTATTGTACGTAAACAAATTAATACTGTTAACTTGATTACCTTTCTTAATATTCTAAGTATGAACGCACTAAAGTTTGTTGTAAAAGTGTAATTAGTTTTTCTTAAGTTGGAACTGGACAATGTTTGTTCAAACATATAATTCAAAATTTTTATCGAAACTTTTATTTAATTTAAAAAAAATAATGTGATTACGTTCATAAGTATAGACAGATGAAGATAGAAACTTATTCTTAATTGATTTGTTCCTTTAGAGGTAATAATAGGACCATTACGATGTGCGCAACGCATACAAATTTTTCAAACAAATTTAAAATAGTGAATATATGCATAAATAACAAAAATGTTTATTATAATTACATTATTAAAAATTTAGCATTTTTTTCTAATGAATTGCACCTTTTTAAAAGTCGTTTAGCACTTTTTTCTGAAAAAGTTCTGGCAACACTGGATACAAGTCAAATACAAACTTTTTATAAATTTTGTTATGCCGTCAAAAATCTAGATGCTTTTTATAAGTTAATCAAAACCAGGTTGGAAATAAAATAAAATACCTACAAAGTAATTTACATTCTGTATGTTGAAAAATAAAATGTTTGTAAACATAAGAAAATTACATAGAAATTAAAGTTAAATAACTTCTTACAAAAATTATATTTCCAATCAGCCAAAAAATAATATAAAAATAAAAAAATGAGCGCTATTTGTGTATTGAATTTTAAACAAATTGTATTTGTTGTCTAAAAAAATTTGCAAAATTGGCTATTTTTTTTTTTTCATTTTTTATTATATTTAATTTTATTTTTGTTTTGGTTGTTAGCAAATTTATATGTAAATAGTAGTAGTAAGTAAGTAAGTAGATGGTCAAAATTTACGTTTTTCTTGATTTATTTTTAGATTGTTGGATTCAATACGAAAATTGGATCATAAAATCTAATTTTCACTGTTGGCTGTTGCATACATATTTTAATAATGTGGTATTTTCTTTCTATAGTGTTTCCTTTAGAGTTTACTTTAATTTACATCAGAGTTCATGTAGAGGTCAAGGTGAGATATTTTTAGAGATTTTTCTGTTTGAATTTTATCGTTCTGTTGTCTGATTAGAGTCCAAAAAATTTGCTATCGCCAAAGTTGGCACACATACAAATTTTACTTTCAGACAGTGAAGATTTAGATGAAAGTGATTTGGTTTGTAAAGGCTGCAATCAGAAATTGTAGAAATGCCAATGTCTAACACTGTTACAAACCATAAATGAGTTAAACCAAAAGCTATTAGATTTGAAGTTATTAGATCGTCTGGCGGAGCATATAATATAATGGCAGCACAACTTCTTTGTTGCCATATATTCTTCAATCGGTATTGTATATTTTATTTAATGCCCGTATTCTGTATCTCGATTTTACGTTCCGTCTGTAGTCGGAAAGTAGTCACAAATAGTATTCTCTATATCGAAATATGTTTTTCGACCTCATTAAGTGGGTTAGGTCTATGATATACAGTGGTGGCCACGAATTTAAGACACGACATTTCACTTATATATTTCTGATAATTTTTACATCTTATCGAACAAATTTTAGATCCATGTTATTTTTTAAAGATCCTAGTAATGTTATGAAAAAAAATCAACAATAGTTTGTTACCTATATTTAGTTTCCAATTTTTATTTACATATTATACAGATTAATACAAGTTTAAGCCTGGTCATGAATTTAGGACATAGGCAAAATAAAAGTTAATTCACAAAAGTAAAGCTCAGCTTCATAAAACAATATTAGTATTTGGTGGGAAATCCTTTATTTTGAATCACAGCAGCGCATCTACTGGGTAAACTTTCAACTAAGGCCATACAGCGCTCCTTTGGAATGGCATACCAAGCCTTTTGAATTTCTTCCCATAAATCAGTCAAATTTTTTGGCTTTACTGCTCGTACATGCTCCTCAACATCATTCCACAAGTTCTCAATTGGATTGAGATCCAGGGATTGAGCTGGCCATTTCAGAACTGTGATATTATTTTCCTCTAAGCAACTCTTCACTAGGCGTGAAGTGTGCTTAGAGTCATTATCATGCATAAATTTCCACATTAGAGGCATGTTGTCTTCAGCGAATGGTATCATGATGCTTGTCAGTATGTTTTTGTAAATATGCTGGTCCATTTTATTGATAATCTTCTGAATGGGACCTACACCATGCCAGGAAAATGCTGCCCACACCATGACATTTCCACCACCATGTTTAACCGTTTTAAGGGTGTACTTTGGGTGATGCTCCAGGTTTGGAGGACGCCATACGTACTGTTTTCCATCAGAACCAAAGCGACAAAACTTCGACTCGTCGCTCCAAAGTATATTTTTCCAAAATGTCATCGGCTTATTGAGATTTTCTCTTGAAAACGCTAGTCGGGATTTAATATTTTTTTTTGACACAAGTGGTTTACGTTGTGCAATACACCCACGTAAGTTCTTCTCATTCAGATGTCTTCTTATTGTCCTGGACGATATATTAATACCAAAATCCGATGAAATCTCATTTTTAATTTTACTTGAGCTCTTGAAAGGATCTTTAGCAGCTGATTTATAAATTAAGCTATCCTCCCTGGGTGTAGTTTTTCGGGCTCTAGGGTGCTGTTTGACATTTTTGGTAGTGCCATGTTGCTTGATGTGTTCCAGTGCATTGTAAATCTTGGATCTGGAACATTTTAGTAGCTTGGAAATTTCCATTACTGTTTTTCCATCAGTATTCATTTGTTGGATCAATTTTCGCTCGGCATCCGAACTCCAAGTACCTCTGGCCATTTCTAACTAAATATTTTGATGTATTCTAACATTAAATGGAATAAAACATTCATTACTTACCTTTTAGCTTCAAAAAACACCAAAAAATCACTTAAAAACCAAATATTTCTTATATGTTTTAAATTCGTGACCAGCTTCAAAAGCACGTTTTTACGAAAATATAATAAAAACAGCAACAAAATGTATACACAAACAAAACCAAATAACGGTAATTGATCTTAACATTACAGGGTACACTGAAAAATTAACAAAATCTAATTTTATATTGCAGGGTTGTAATAATTATCACAACTTAGTTCGTTACATGTCGTGTCTTAAATTCGTGGCCACCACTGTACGTTACTTTCAAATTCGATATTGACAATATTGAAAACAATATAAATTGAAAAAAATTTTACTTGAATTTTTTCTATAATTTTACATTTTTTGAATATGAAAACACTGAGCACAAAAAATTGTCAATTAAAAACAAAATAAAATAAAGAACAACCACTATATAAATAAAAAATATAATTTTATTAAATATCTAAAAAAATAGAAAAAAAAAACAAAACAAAAATATTTCATTAAACAAACATTTCTTCAAAATTTTAATATTCTTATTCATAACTATCTTAATAAAATTTTGCAAAAATATGTTTTGTATAATAAATCAATTTGTCAATGACCAGTCTATAATAAACCGTTAGTTCCACATCTGATCTGTACACACTTTGTAAAATAGGAAAATATAACAAATTTATACATAAATCATTAAAAAAATACATTTTTTGCTATTCAACCACCGAAGCGGTAATAAAATAAGAAGTAACTGTTTTGGCATTTTAATCGACTAATCAACTTACAGAATAATAAAATTTGAGTCAAATAACGTAAGAAAATGTCATTATCACAGACAAAAACCAAAAGAGTCGCAAGTGCCATAGAGAATATAAAAAAAGCACTCAATAACAATTTATTAGGAAAACGACAAAAATCGAGATAGAGAATAGGGGCATAAAAGTTTCAAAACTAATAAATTTTTGTTGTTGAATTATAAAAAATCGTCAAATAAAACTTTTTCTGAATTTAATACATTTTCTTAAAAAATTTAAGTTTAATTTCGAAAATATAAAACTCATGGTAGATTAAAAAGGTAGCGACATCTAAACAGCTGATAATTTTTTTTCTTTTTGAAATCAATATGACGGCTTGTGTTTTAAAATCTGAAGTGTCAAATTGCTTACATTTTTTTTGGCAGTTTTTGCTTACTTTTGTGTTGCGTCTTTCTGCTCTTTTTTAATTACATGAAATATCAAATATGTTTTTGTTTTTTGTAAAGAAACATGTGAAATGACAAAATAAAAGTTGAAATGAGCAAAAACAAAACACATGTTTTTTTTATTTTTTTGGTGTTCTAGTTGTTGTAGAGTTGTTTTTACTTTGTAATTCTACCATGAAGGTATGTATAAGAAACTATAATTTATTTTCGACAAAAATCGCTTTTTTATTTTCATAACTTTAAAATCGCAGAATCTCACCAAAGAAAAAACTACTATAATTATAAACATTGTTTTTGTCTGTGTGCCGTAGTTCATCAGCTGTTATACCAAACTTTAACGAAAGAAAAAATAAAAGAGAAACGTAATTAAAATCTCTTCTACTCACAATTTTTGTAAATCAATTAATATTGTATTTTAAGTGAAATATAATTAAAAAAAATATGTTTAATACAAAATTTTATATTTCGGCTTTCAAATAATTATAAAAATTATCAAAAAGACACAAATAATTAAGGTAAAATATTGTAAAGAAAATTTTTGCATAAACAAATTTTTTTCTTAATGAAAACAAAGAAGAACAAGAAATAAACGTAAAAGCCACAAAGTTGTAGTAGTAAATAGACGATACAAGAAGAATAAAAAAATATGTAAAAATGAGAAAAAAAATCGTATATGTGTAGTAGTGAATAATAGTAAAAACTAGAGTAAAAGAATAGTAGCGAAAAGGACGTACAGAAAAAAATCGTTATTAAATGATATTGTAAGATATGAATGAATTTTTGTGTTAAAAATTATAGGTCTTAAAAATTTCATAATTTTTTAAGGAGTTTCATTTTGATGCAATTGTGATACATAATTTTCAAAAAGGAAACCGGTTCCGGCTTTCTTCTAAAGGGTCGTACAAAATTGTGGTAAGATGTTTTAAAATAAATGAAACAAATTAGTGTTGCCAGAAAGTTGGAGTCGTATTTATGACCAAGTTGGGGGTGCAAAAGTTACAAAATTTTAAGTTCTATATTTATAAAATTGTAGAATATAAAACAGAGGTATAAATTGAATTGATTTGTTAATCATTGATAGTAATTTTAATCCTGAAAATAATGCAGCAGAAATAAGAAATATTGGTAATCACCATTAAGAGCTTTCGGAACAAATCAAGATTATCGGCACACTTGAAATTATTATATTTTTTTTCCGCCTTTAAGGTGTTTCTGTGTAGCCGGCCTGCGGCCCGGCTTAAGGACTTTCTCCTCTGGGTATGTAGAACACCGGCTTCGCTAAATAAGCTTTTTTCAAATATCAAAAATTTGTTTAAGTTCCGCCATTTTTATACAAAATGTCAAATTTGTTCCGAAGTAATTAATTAATATGGTAGTGTTATATATCATTGAAAAGGTATTCAGTGCTTTTAAATGGCATCAATATAATTAAGATCCGACAATTATTAATGAAATAATATATTTAATTTAATATTTAATTTTTAGAACTTATCCACAATAAAATTATTTATCTGAACATTTTTAATCATTGAATTAAATTTCAATAAATTCAGTTCAATGGTGTCCCAGTTTTATATTTTATTTCAATAACACATTTTAAAACCATGATCTAATAAGGAAGGTAGAATCATTAGAAATTATATTCTTAAATTTGGCCTAGTATCTGCAACTTTTTATTAAAATTTTACCTTATACACGCCTATTTTTTTTTTTTTTTTTTTTTTTGTTTTCGAGTTTATATCAGCCCTTGAGCTATCTGTACAAAATTTCGTTACCGTACATGCTTTTATTTAAGTTATCAGCAAAAAAAGCTTAAATTGAAGTTACAACGGACATCCTGTAACAGAAAATGTTTTTTTTTTTTTTTAACAAACATATTATTTTTTTTTTATTAAAAAATAGCGTTTTTACAACATTAAATGATGCTATACGTCCCCTATATTACATTTCAAAAATAGCTTAATGAAGATCTATTAAAAATGGGTTAAATAAAATCAATTAAAATCTTCAATCTTTTTTCTAGTCAAACTCCTCACCGATAAGATAGTATTCATTAAAGTTAATTTTAAGTAATAAATACTTTTGGATTTTTTTATATAAAATCAAATTTGTAAAAAATCCAATGCGGTATGAAAAAATGTCCTCAGACTTCAACATATGTTCTAAAAGCGCTAAACATGCTCTAAAAATAACAAAATATGCTAATAAAAATCACTAAATGGAAAACTAAGCCGTTGAGGTTATAATATGCAAAATGCTTATTTGTTTGAAACGGAAACATATTTGTGGTTTCCTGTTGATAACTCAAAGACAAAAGATAGAATTTGAAAAATTATTTGCTCTGGTTAAGTTTTAATCAGATTTACAGGTTTTAGCCAAAATTGTCAGAGAAACAACAAAATCCAAAGAATACCTCTAAATCTGACTAATACGTTGAGGTTATAATATGCAAAATGCTTATTTGTTTGAAACGGAAACATATTTGTGGTTTCCTGTTGATAACTCAAAGACAAAAGATAGAATTTGAAAAATTATTTGCTCTGGTTAAGTTTTAATCAGATTTACAGGTTTTAGCCAAAATTGTCAGAGAAACAACAAAATCCAAAGAATACCTCTAAATCTGACTAATACTGGAACAGTAAGATTTGTCAGTGTCAGAGCAGAGTGGCGATTTTTTTTTTTTTTTTTTTTTTTTTTTTTTCACCAAAAATATTTATTTAATTAAGAATAACTTAATAATAATTATTATAAAGTTAGTTGAAAGTTGAATGTGGCACTTTGTTCAGCCCTGGAAATAATATATATATAAATAAAACATTATCTGAAAAGACCAGCTCTTATTAAATAATAAATATAAGTGTAAAAATTGAATTTTTGAGTTATGTCATTGAGGAATATTTCGATATGTTAACGGAATAACATACTCAATAGATTAAGGGTTTACAAATTGTTCTATGTAAAATTTAATCATCTCAAATTAAAACTATCCCATTTCCCAGAATATTCAATAACCAAACATCTGGTAACATCACTGCATAAGTTTAGAGTGTATGAGTGAGTAGTTTTCGAATGCCTGGGTATGTGTGTTTGTGTTTTTAGCACAAAGAGGGAGTCTGCAAAGTGGGGGTGTTCGTGTTTTGTATCTGTTTTTTCTTTACAAGAATTCTTTACAAAATTTCAATAAAACAAGACTAAATTTTGTGGTAAAAACGTAACAACGAAACAAACTAAAACTAAAAATACATAAAAAAAGAATTGATCTTTCAAATTGCAATTGTGTGTGTGTTTTACAGATTTTTTTGTATTTTCTAAATTACAGGCAAGAATAAATAATAAAACAACAACGGATACAATATGTGTAAAGTATAAATATTAATTAAAAAAGCAAAGTGGTTTAATATAAAACTTATTGTCATCATGTTGGTTGCAACACCGGGACAAACAACATCATACACTACTACACTGCACAACAATAATAGTAGCAATGGTGGTGGAAGTGGTGGCGTTAGTGGCACAGCAGCTGCTGCAACGTCTACCAGCAAAAAGTCCACATCAATAAACTCCACAAATGCAACGTTGTCGGGTGCACCGAAATCATTAAACAACAACAACAATAATAATCACTCTGCCTCTACGGCAATTAACAAAAATTCTATAAATTCCAATACACATACCACCACAGCGTCTTATAATTATCATCAAAATCCCAAAATTAATCAGAATAAAACATCAGCAGCAACATCTTCCAGAGAAATTATATCTTCAAGCGTTACTGCAGTAACAAACACTCATTCCTTAAAAAACGAAAATTCCACCAACAATACAAAAACCACGACTACTACCACCAATTCCACCACTACTTCGACCAAACAACAAAGTTTTATACAAACCCTTAAAGATTCTGTACAAAAAGCTTTGATTTCAACAACTGGAGGTAGTAGCATCAACAACAACTCTATTGCCCATAAACTTACAACTGAAAATAAATTACAAAATAATTGTAATAATTCATCTACGTCCATACAAAATGTCACCTCATCTTCATCATCTACATCCCATAATGCAAATAAAGTCTCTACCACCACCACCGCTACATCATCAAACAATTCCGGTAATTCAGCAGCCGCAACACAGTCTTCGTCATCAGCGGCGTCCTTGGTACGTAGTAAATATTTTTCATGTTCATTGTCGAAATTACATACCGTGGCGCCTACTATAATTCATCGTTATCCAGAGGAACGTCAAAACGCCAGCAGTACTGATAGTCTTCAAAAGGAAATGTGCCATTTTAAACCTATACGTATAGTTCCCACAACACCCTGGAAAAGGTGAGTTTTTATTTAAGCTGAACTTTTATTAAGATTTTTAAATTAATATTAGATGAAGTAGCATTTAGTGGTCTTCAGTATACGAGGTTTGATTATTAAAAATAGAAAACATTAGGAAAAGTGGTTAAAAATAGAAGTTATCAATTAAGAAATTTCTATTTAACGACTGTTTAATTCTTCAAGATCTAGCTGTTAGTTGCCCTTTAAAATCTAGATTATTTCGGAATTATCGTTATTAATATCGGTCAAAACAATTTCTTTGGTATTATACCTACAGCATCGAAACTAAACAAAGGACAATGAATATAGGATCAACTGTTAGATGCGCTGTTTTTGTTGTACTTGTATCATTACCTGAAATGACGAATTGGGGAAAGGGCAATTAATCGGTTGCACCGTATCGTGGCAATTATTTAAAGTGCCAGGCCACATCTTATTTGTCTGGAGAGTTGCCTCTAACCATGTGAAGTTGGGGGGTTGTCCATTAGGGACTCTATTGCTTGCTAATAGGTTGATGTCGTTTGTTCATCTATATAAGTCGAAGAAGAGGATGCTGTATCAGAATCTGAATGCTGGGGTGACTAATAGAGTTGTGCCGCTTTGAACTAAATCGTTCATTTTAGTGGATTAGTGAAAGAAATGGTAGCACCTTTTTCAACAACTACAAAAACAACAGGGACTTTGTTTAGCTTTTTGTTTAGCTCAGATAAGTTACAGCGTATAGTTATTGTTTTTTAAAACAGCTGTTGTAAGAGTGCAACTATCATTTTCACTTTGATCGTTGAAATGAAATATATAGTTTAATTTGGCACAACTCTATTGACTAGGAAAATGACATACTATCTGGAACTCTTTAGTCTGTAACACATTATGTTACTTTTCTTCTGAATATGACTACAAACTATTGAAAATACTGTGGACTATATTGCAGTATATACTACAGCCACTATGATAATCGAAAGCTCGGCCAACCAGAAAAATCTACACCAAAACCGTATAACCATGACACCCAAGTAATTCTCTGTATTTTATGTGTTACATTATGCGCTGCTAAAACAGTTTGAAACGATAACAAGTCCTTCGCTAAACACAATTATCAGTATGAAAATAATTTTAAATAAAAAAAAGGGCCAGAATATATAACTATACATGAGTCCATGACTTTCCTTCATAACCATGCTCGACTTCATGTTGCAAGAGAAGTTAAAAAGTGGTTGGGAAGTTTGTTTTATTAAGAAATGATCGGAATTAATACGTATACCAATATATTTTCTTGGCGATAATGCAAACATTTTTAAATAGTGTTATTAACACATTTAAATAGCTCTGGGAAAAATTAAAAATTCCTGAAAGAGTCCGCGATGTGACTATTGGTTACACAATACTATAGACCTGACTATGTTGCAAGGCGCAGTTATGCTATGTGATTCCCCAAAGCCGGGGTGGTTGCCTACCATGAATACTAGGGTTCTATAAATAAACTTTTTCTTGAAAAATGTCAAATCGACTTGAAAATTGTCGAAAAATCGACTTTCTAGTGAATACTATACTATTCTTTTGCCTTATTAATATAATTTTGATCATGATAATAATTTTCGAATCTTATTATATAGTGTTTCCAAGAAAGACTTATAATTATTGTTGAATCAAATTATGCAATTTCAATTAAATGTTTAAAAACATTCTCCGAATGGAGTAGATTTTGGTATAAAAACTTACATTTTAGCATTAGAGATAAGGAATTTTGTTTTTAGGGATTAAATGTACGTTTTTATTTCACTTTGTTAAAAATTTTTCTTTATATACTTCTCTAGTGGTAGCAAATCTCGTGGCAATTCATTGCGCTTTCCCAAAGCAAATCTTGCCACTAAAAATACAGAATTTGTTTTAAAATCCAACTGTGATGTTAATAATAGAAAGAAGAAACAGCAACAAAATCGTACACAAAATGATAAAATCAATGTGAATGAAGAAGACGCCGCAGATGATAATGAACAAGAAAATAAAGAATTTTATGGAATCTATAAACCAAAGCCAAGGTATGTGTAAACATAAATTTACCACCAACAAGACTTACAATGTATCTTTAAAGTTCAAAAAACTGTATTTGAATTTAAAATTTTTTTCTTAAAAAAAAAAAAAAAAAAAAAAAAACTTGAATATTTAATTTTTACAAAGTAAACTACTGAAATTATGTTAAACTTTTGTTGTTAATTTTCTAAACAAAAAGTTTGAAATAAATTAATTAATTTTTGTGTTTGGCATTTTTCTTTTTCAACAAATTTTAGAATTGTAATTATTTTTTTTATAATATTTTATACAAACAATTAATTTTGTATATGTATTTCATTTAACTTTAGCTTAACTTGTTTATCCACCTCCGTTACAACACCAAATCATCAATCAGCCTTTGTGTGTTTGGTAGCCCAAATGAAAAGTCTTGTAAATATACAGTCAAAAAAACAAGCATCTCCCTTTAAAACAGTGGCAACTGGGGAAGATCTTAAGGATCCCGTTAAAGAATTGTTTGTAAGAAAAAAGCCTGCTAGAAAGTCTCTACAGAAAAAGGAAGTGGAACAGGAATTGCCTAAAAGTCGCACTACACGTCTTTCTTCAAATGTAGTTAAAAATATAAATACAACAAGAAGCACCACAGCTACTACAAACAATTTGAAAGCCAAATCTCGAGGAAAACAAGGACGTGCCAAATCGAAAACCGTGGTCAACATGGTGGCATTGGCAAAATCAAAAGTAACATTAGAACATAGTAATTCCATGCCTGCGGTCGTTAGCAAAAGAACACGCAAACGTAAACATGATGATAATGACGAAGATCATGAGGACACAAAAATAATTTCCGTTAAATCTCTTGCGCCAATAGCACGTAAAAGTTCAAGGTTATCGAAGGATATGTCTAGTACTACTAGTAAGCTATTTAAAAATCCAGCAAATCAAAATTCCCAACAAACTACCTTAAAACCCACATCGCGCAAGAATCCAAAAACTGTTGTTTGTTTTTCACCCCCTCTAACACGTTCTCGACTGAAGTATTTAGCCGAACAGGGTAAGATTATTACAACTAATACAACAGCATCAGATGTTAAAAAACGTAGAAATTAACTTTAAAAACAAAAACTCTTAATTATAATACCTTGTTTTTTTATCTCTTTTTTCATGTTCTTCATAATTTGTTTTACGTGAATTAAACAAGATCTCTTTACAAATTAACACTTCAAAATGTGGTTGACGAATTTAAATTTTAAAAATCCCTTATAATTTGTTTGTTTATCTCATTCCCTAGTATGTTTTATTTTAAAATTATTTATTCGAATTCTATTAAAAAATCTACATATATTTTGAATTAATTTTCTTACACTACGTGATATTAATATGGACTCTCTTATAGAGTAAAAATAGGATATACATATATAAATTGGTATATTTTTGTGTATTTATAAAACATATATATATTTTCATATTGTTACTTTAAAAATGTTTGCAAAATTATTTTTTTAAATCAGATTCTTAGGTCTATTCGTATCTTATTTATATGTTAAAACTTTATTTGTGTATTAGGAACTATTTTTTTTTTTTTTTTTTTTAATTTAGTATTTTCTTTTTTGTTTAATGTTTTGTTCGTTCGTGTGTTACACATTTAACAAATAATAAAAGTATGAAATTGAAACTTGATAAATTTATTAATTTTATCATCTACCGTGTTTCTTAAAGTTACATTCTTATTAATATCTCAAAAAATAAATAGAAAAGCTCATATTATTCCCCAACATGACAACAGATATATGATGGATATCAATAGATTTTAACAGCCTACAAGGACGTCTTGGTCTATAAAACATATTTGAGTATAGGTGAAATTGAACATTATTTTCTAAATTCATTTCCTCAAAACCACCAAAGATTTTATAGCTTTTAAGCTTCAATTTATTAAACATACAAGCTTTTTTTAATTTATAACGAACATAAATTTAAACAAATTTAATAACTTTGAAATTTAGGATATTTTTTAAAAATGTTTACCACTTTCAAAAAAAGAAAAAGTATATTATTTGAGTTATTCAGCCTTATTACGAGTGTTGTCGTGAAGAAAATTAACATTGATTTTGTCATTTTAAACGACTACGACAACGACACTCATTATTTCAGCTATTGTGTTACATGAAATTAAAAATAACATAACATAATTTTTTGATTTCATACAAAATTTAATTTTTTTTACTAAAATCCGACTATCTACCAATAAGTATTTTTAACTAAAAATTTGATTTTTTACTAAAAGAAAACTTTGATTTTCATTTTTTTTTTCCTTATTTTCGCCAAAAATTTAAATGTATATATGTATATAATTTTCTATAATTTTCATCCAGTCGGACACTATCCGCAACTGAACCTACGGATCATGTCGGAACCATAATTGACTTCGGGGCTACTCCCACTATTGAAATACCTGAAAGGGACTTCTTGGTTGGAGTAGAAAAGCTCCACGGAGGTAGTGCTGTCTTTACAGATGGCTCGAAGATGGATGTAGGCACCGGTGCAGGGGTTTACTTTCTGGGAACTGATATCAGACGGTCATATAAATTGTCTGACAGTTGTAGCGTTTTCCAAGCGGAAATTCTGGGCATCTATAAAGTCCTAGAGTTGCTGGAGGAAAATGTAGAACGGAATTCTGAGGTCACTATATACGTTGACAGTCAGGCAGCATTATTGGCCCTGAAAAGTCACTATGTTAGATCCAGATTGGTCTTTGAGTGCAAGAGGGAATTGAGAAGACTAATGAATGTTTATAAAATAAGACTCTGTTGGGTTCCGGGTCACTGCGACATTCTCGGCAATGAAATAGCTGATGAGCTGGCTCGCATTGGCTCGGGACAGGATAGGTCTTTCGTGGAGACATTCGTTAGAATTCCAATTGGGTCCTACTTTAGGGCCATAAGGGAATGGATTCTGGACAACACGAATCGTGCCTGGAGGAACAGAACGGACTGCAGGATATCTAGAGCATTATGGCCTAGTCTTAAACTGTCAGATTCGAAACATCTTCTGGGTATGAGTCGTAGTAATATAAGAATCATGGTAGGAATTATTACTGGTCACTTCTCACAAGGGAATATGATGAGAAAATGGGACATTGGCACGACAGATCTTTGCAGGTCGTGCGATGATGTAGACGAGCTAGAGACAGTGGAGCACATTCTCTGTCATTGCGTAGCACTTCAGTGGCGTAGGCTGAAGTGGTTTGGAAGCCACACACTGCATGAACTAGATGAGGTTACGAGCAACGGGCTTACTAATCACATAGGGTTTGTAATGGGGATAAGATGGCTTAGGGGCAATCGAAACTAATTGCTAGGGTTTAGGTTCCACTCCTCTCTTCTTCTTCTTTATCTAAGTTTTCTATTCTCTTGTTCCGTTTTCAATTTCTCTCTATTTCTCAAAGGGATCACAATGGACCTTTTTGGTCTCTGGGTGGAGGCGTGAATACGCCACCCTTTTCAACCTAACCTATATAATTTTCTAAGCATTTCTTCCCTTTCCAGAGCTTTCCGAAGCTCCCAGAGAACGTAGAAAATTAAAATTTGGCTCACTTATAAAACGCTTTGTCTTACAAATGATAAACAAATGATATCACGGAACGGAAATAGGTGGATTTTATAAGAATACATCCCAGAGGACGTAGAAAAATAAACTTCGGCTTACTTATAAAACTATCCTACAGATCCTAACGGATCCAGATTTTGAAATTTTTATCAGGGAGCGGAGTTAATCGGATTCATTTGTTTTTTTTTTTCTAAAAATCGGATTAACTATAAATCTGTTCATCCCACAAATCCTAACGGAGCCAGATTTTTCTATCAGGGAACGGAGATAAGTATTTTATTTTTAATTTTTTTTAGGTCTGTTTTGATTTTAAGAAATTTTACCCTCCAAATCATATCGAAAACTGACTTTACATTTCGTTCAGGGTGGGCATTTACTTTTTTTTTGATTTTTTTTAATTTAATAAAATGGATTCACATCATAGCTGTAACTTATGAATGACATAAAAATAAAAATACTTTTTATTTCATTTCTAGTTCTTATTTCTAATTAAAAAATATTTGTTAGTCAATATATTATCTTTTGAATAAAAATATTAAGGATTTCTATTTACACTAAAACAATTGAATTTATTATAAATTTGTATCTGATTGAACAAAATAAATTAAAAATTAAAATATTTTATTTAACCAAAAGAAGAACAAATATATTTTTATAAGAAGATAATCAAAAGTTTTTTATTTGACTATTTTAAAGTTTAATAATATTCATATGTATTTTATTTAAATAAAAAAAGTTCAACAAATTTTTCTGATTTTTATTCAAAAACTTTATATTCAAATAGAAACATTTAAAATAAATATTTTTATTATTTTATTCAACAAAAACTCCAAAAAATAAAAATATTCAGCCTCAAAAGGCTTGAGTAACAAAAATTTATAAAATTTTTTTCAAATATTCAAGTATAAAAAAAAATATTTTACTTATTTTTCTTTTTCAAAGTAAATTTAAAACTATTCAAACAAATTCATGTTGAATAAAAATATTCAAAAGTTTTCTATGAATTAAAAAAATTGAATGTTTTAAAACAGATATTATTTTATTTTTAAAATGGAAAATAAAATAAAGAACAATTGTATTCAAACTAAAGAAATAAAATATATTTTAAAATTAGTTAAAGACTTAAGAATTTGATTTATATTTTATAAATTTATATTCGAATACTTTTGTGGAAATATTATTTTATCCAACTTGTTAACAAATGGAATAATATTTAAATAATTTTTATTCAAATTAATTTCAAGTAACTGAAAATCATATTACAAAGAGTATAAAATAATTTTAAAGAAATTTATTTTTAAAAATATAAATAAAATATTAAAATAATTTATTTTTAACAAATATTTTGATTGAAAATATTCACAATGAACAGCTATGATTCACATACAAATATTTTTACTTATATGTTTATGTAAAAATGTGATTCCTGTTTAGAACTCTCTTACTTTTTTTGTGCTTTGATGGTGACTTTCCCTTATAAGGATTGCTCCTTATAAGGATAGTTTTTGCTTTTAATTATTGTTGTTCCTTTAATATTTAAACGTTTTAAAAGTCGACAGACGGACGGATGCCGTCATTTCGACTTGGTCGAAAATTGTTTAAATGACCGTTTACACCTTTGGTTAAGGGTATTAAGAATCCAAATATTTATTCTTGTATTTTGCAGAATACTGGAACAATGTTTCAATATACATAAATATATTTACAAATATTATATACATTCCCAGGAAAAATTTTAGAACATGTTCTAAAATCATAGTTCTAGAACTGATGTAATCAGAACATCTTCAGATTTTTTAATAACATCCTCAGAACTAGTGGTATGACAACCAATTCTGACACTATTGGAGTAGAACCTTATTCTGATTCAAATACGTTTTAGAGAACTTCTTACAAAAGTGGCCTTTAGGAAATAGAACATTATAATAAAAAATAAAAAGAAAGGTTCTGAAACCGTTCCCTAACGCTTCTATGGAACTAGTTCTGAATGTGACAATTTCGAACAAAAATCACTGATTAAAGAACTAGTTCTAGAACTGTTCCATAGAATGGGTACTGGCTAGCTAACACTTCTACAGAACTAGTTCTGGAAGTGACAATTTCAAACAAAAATAAAGCCAAAGCAGAACAAGTACAGGCTTTTTCATATGTTCTGGAACTAGTTGTAGAACTAATACAATTTTTCCTGGTTTATTAAATTTTTTCAGCCTATATTTTAATTAAAATTGTATTTGGAACGAAATATTACTATTCAATATTTAAATTTTTTATAATAAAAGTTATTAAAAAAACATGAAAAATTCTGAATTTTCCAGATTAACTCATCTCAACTATCCAACATTTACTTATTTTAATAAATATTTTTGAATCTCTCAAATATTTGAAATATTTGATTGAATTAAACGTTTCCTGACTATAATTTTTCACAGAATTTGTACCCAATGTCACACAATTCCATCTTGTTGCTAAAGTTTTTGAAAGAGATTTTGTTGGTATTTTTTCTAAAGTGTATGTTTTAGTAAATTTAAAATTTTATAATTCTAAAAATTTCCCTATAAAATTATTTATTTTAAAAGGTTTTAAAAACCTTTGTTTTTTAATGTTATTTCCCTTAAACTAATTAATAGTTTTTAAGCCATTTGCTTCTTAAATTTGAAAAAGAATTATAAAAAACAAACTTTTAAAATAAAATTTAATATTTTCTTAAAAAAGGAAAAAAAAAAATAAAATACATTTTAAACTTACAAAAAAAAAAAAAAAAAAAAAAAAAAACAGAGAAAAAACTCAATTAATGTTAAGAAAATTATATAAAAACAAATAAAATTATAAATTAACAAATAGTAGAGGAGACATCAAAGTTTATACATGTGAATTAATAAAAATACATAATAAATATTTAAACAGAAAAAAAGAAACTTAAACTTGAAAAAAATATATATATATACTTTTCTTAATTAAAAAAAAAAACATACAATAAAACTAATTAAAACTAGTAATAATAAAAATTCAAATATAATATAAGAAATAATAAATTATGTAGTCATTATATAAAACAAATAAATGAATGATATTTTTCCTATAATTTATTTAATAAGTTCATTTTTTTACTATAAATTAAATACAAAATATAAATATTTTAAACTATAAATAAAAACAATTTGTGTTAAAAACCAAGAAATAATAAAAGTTAAAACTTTTTATGAAATTAAATGGATATAAAAGAGGATGAAAAAAACTGTGTGTTGTGATATAATATTGACAAAAGAAAACAATGTATAATTTTACTCATTTAAATTTAATTTAATGTTTATTTTACTGTTTTAAGTTTAGTTTAGTTATTTAAATAAAATGCACTGCATTAACTTAATTTTAATGATTGTATTTAAGTTTAAAAAGTGCAAACAATGTTTAATGAGTGTAGCTTGTGTGAGTAATGAAAAAATGAATTTTATTTAAATTATAACTTTTATGTGGGTGTAAATTTTATGTTTATATAATTTTTCTTTATATAAAATTTATAAGAACAAAAAAAGAATCTAGATTTAGTATTAAAAAAAAAAAAAAAGAAATATCAAGGCATATTGTAAAAGTCAAGTAAAAAAATAAACAAAAATAAAACAAATGACACAAGAACACAAATTACACAATTATTACAATTTAAATTATTATAAACAATTTAATGAGCCACTAATTAATATAAATAAAAATTTAAGAAAATAAAAACTTGTAATTTTTTCAATAATTTTTAAGAACTTCTAAGGTGAAAATTATAATGTTGTAGTTCAAGTAGACTGAATTAAACGTTTGAATGGTTACCGGCGCAGTATTGTTTCCAGTCAAGTTTTACTAGGACAAATATTGTTGACTTCCCGACAGCTATACATTAGAGTATTCCGAGAAAATTATTTTTTGAGATTTCGATGTAGGAACCAGGGTACATCAAGTCGGCTTTCGAATAATCGAACAATCGACTTTTAGTTCAAAAAAGTCGATTTCGACTTTTTGGCATTGTAGTCGGTGGAGTCCAAGTTCACACTATGAGCCACCCAAAGAACCTAGAAGTTACTTTTGCTATACTGATTTTCTCCTCAGCTCACTCCACTGCATTTGGAAAAAATTAAAAAATCCAATCTTGATTTGTTGGACCGTTACATGCTCCTTACAAATAATCTGAACATTATCTAAATAAAAACAAGGGCGAATATTTTATTCAGCTCGGCCGTATCTATATACCCACCATCAAGTTTTTCAAATTTCACGTTATATGCGAGGTGGGCGGACCACACCCATTTTATGTTTCCGAGTTTATATTGGTCGTTGAACTATTTGTATAAAATTTCGTTGACGTTACACCTTAAATGGGAGGTGAGCGGTAAAGTGGGCGGACCATTTTTGGTTTCCAAGTTTATATCGGAAATTATATCTGTACAAAATTTCGTTATCGTACATGCTTTTCTTTAATAAATATCAGCAGAAAAGTATGAAATGATGCTACAACGAACACCCTGTATTTCTAGTATTTTGTCCATAAATTTTGTTTATTAACCGATTTTGCTAATTTTCAATACCAAACAAACCTTATATAAGATAAATATTTGAGCCAAATTTCATCTCCCCAGGTTTTCCCGTTCGAGCCCTATTCTGCTCAGAATTTAACCAGGACCCACAAAATATACAGTGGTGGCCACGAATTTAAGACACGACATGTAACGAACTAAGTTGTGATAATTATTACAACCCTGCAATATAAAATTAGATTTTGTTAATTTTTCAGTGTACCCTGTAATGTTAAGATCAATTACCGTTATTTGGTTTTGTTTGTGTATACATTTTGTTGCTGTTTTTATTATATTTTCGTAAAAACGTGCTTTTGAAGCTGGTCACGAATTTAAAACATATAAGAAATATTTGGTTTTTAAGTGATTTTTTGGTGTTTTTTGAAGCTAAAAGGTAAGTAATGAATGTTTTATTCCATTTAATGTTAGAATACATCAAAATATTTAGTTAGAAATGGCCAGAGGTACTTGGAGTTCGGATGCCGAGCGAAAATTGATCCAACAAATGAATACTGATGGAAAAACAGTAATGGAAATTTCTAAGCTACTAAAATGTTCCAGATCCAAGATTTACAATGCACTGGAACACATCAAGCAACATGGCACTACCAAAAATGTCAAACAGCACCCTAGAGCCCGAAAAACTACACCCAGGGAGGATAGCTTAATTTATAAATCAGCTGCTAAAGATCCTTTCAAGAGCTCAAGTAAAATTAAAAATGAGATTTCATCGGATTTTGGTATTAATATATCGTCCAGGACAATAAGAAGACGTCTGAATGAGAAGAACTTACGTGGGTGTATTGCACAACGTAAACCACTTGTGTCAAAAAAAAATATTAAATCCCGACTAGCGTTTTCAAGAGAAAATCTCAATAAGCCGATGACATTTTGGAAAAATATACTTTGGAGCGACGAGTCGAAGTTTTGTCGCTTTGGTTCTGATGGAAAACAGTACGTATGGCGTCCTCCAAACCTGGAGCATCACCCAAAGTACACCCTTAAAACGGTTAAGCATGGTGGTGGAAATGTCATGGTGTGGGCAGCATTTTCCTGGCATGGTGTAGGTCCCATTCAGAAGATTATCAATAAAATGGACCAGCATATTTACAAAAACATACTGACAAGCATCATGATACCATTCGCTGAAGACAACATGCCTCTAATGTGGAAATTTATGCATGATAATAACCCTAAGCACACTTCACGCCTAGTGAAGAGTTGCTTAGAGGAAAATAATATCACAGTTCTGAAATGGCCAGCTCAATCCCCGGATCTCAATCCAATTGAGAACTTGTGGAATGATGTTGAGGAGCATGTACGAGCAGTAAAGCCAAAAAATTTGACTGATTTATGGGAAGAAATTCAAAAGGCTTGGTATGCCATTCCAAAGGAGAGCTGTATGGCCTTAGTTGAAAGTTTACCCAGGAGATGCGCTGCTGTGATTCAAAATAAAGGATTTCCCACCAAATACTAATATTGTTTTATGAAGCTGAGCTTTACTTTTGTGAATTAACTTTTATTTTGCCTATGTCCTAAATTCATGACCAGGCTTAAACTTGTATTAATCTGTATAATATGTAAATAAAAATTGGAAACTAAATATAGGTAACAAACTATTGTTGATTTTTTTTCATAACATTACTAGGATCTTTAAAAAATAACATGGATCTAAAATTTGTTCGATAAGATAAGAGTAAAAATTATCAGAAATATATAAGTGAAATGTCGTGTCTTAAATTCGTGGCCACCACTGTATGTATACTTTATGGGGTCTTAAATGATTTTTCCGACATGTTACACACGGAATGACAAAATCAATATACCCCCCATCTTTTTGATGGTGGGTATAAAAAATAAATTTTAACTATAGGAATAACACATAAAATAAAACATGTTTTCTCAAATACATACATAAGTATATCTGAAAGTGTTCTTAAAAATATATTTTTTAATCTTATTTATACACAATAAATTACGTATATAATTTATTCCTCTTCCACCACTATCATTTGCTGCGGCAATACATCCCACAAATCCTTGAGCTTATAACCATCACGTATACGTTCAATAGCAAAACCTAACTCTTTACAATATACTGGCTCCCTAGGTGGTTTCTCGTCACCCACCGCCAAGCTACCTTCGGCCAAATAAGTATTTAATTTCGAATTAATTTCCTTTTCCTGACGTTCATCAATTTCTTGAAACTCTTCAATACGCAGCTCCTTTCGCTGAACATTAGCCGAAGCACTTTGTTTTTCCAATTCTGATGTTTCATAGGCAATACCAAAATTGGGATTTTCAGTAAAAACAGAATGCAATGAAATGAGTTCTTGAAAAATTTCCGTTAAACGTTCAGGTGGATCAATGCGAAAGCCTAAAACATAACCACCACCTGTCTCAGCTGTTTGTATAACAAGAGCGGGTCCATATTTGGATTCACGAATACGTATCTAAGGCGGAATATAAAGAAATTATTTTGGATTTGGTTTATTAAGATGTTAAACTTACATTAGCGATTTGCATGTAAGGTAAACTTATATTAAAAGTTTCATTAGCATCGGCATACCAAACTACACGTATATTGCTCACCACAAAGGAGCCTAAATTACCTTGATCACTTGATAAATTCCATACACCATCGACTTTATTAAAAATTTGTTCTTGGGGAAGTATAATTAATTGACCCGATTGTAAAATGGCTCCACGTAATTTTAAATCACGATACAAGTAGGTACGTTGATATAAACTGGCAAAGAGGGATGACAAAAGAAATACCGTTCAAAATATAAAAAATAACGAATTTATTAAATTATATGGACACAGGACGAAAAAAGCATTGGCACAGTAAATAAATTACACTGGTCGACAAAAAAAAAAAAAAAAATTCGTGCTTCTTCAAAAAAAAAAATATGTGGACTAGATGAAATTTCGCATGCTAAACTCGAATAGCATGCTAAACAGTTTTTTCCCATCAGGTCGAGATTTTTTTATGGGCGTGTCTAATATTGCGTCCTAAATAAGCCGATTGCTCGAGTATATTTCACTATAACTAGAGAACGGTATGCACGATTTATGTAAATGATACACCAGCATATGTGGAATAAAATTGGCTTTAAGTCGTTCTGCTATCAAATTTTTATCCGCTCAATAGTTTAGGAGATATTTAAAAGTGAAAACATCAAAAATTTTCAGTTTATCATCTTTATCTCAAAGCTGTTAAAACTACGAGTAAATAAAGCCACGTATCAAAAATTGATGCTCAAATCTTGATTGCATTCACAGTTAAGTTGGGTACCCATGCATACCTACAAGTTAAGTGGAAATACACTAGAGGGCAAAAAAAAAATTTTTTTTCGTCTTAAATAAAAAAAATAAAAAATAGGTGGATTAGATGGAATTTAACGTGCTAAATAATAATCAGCTTTCACTTTTTTCTATCACATATTGATTTTTTTTTAATGGTCATGACTACTATGACCCCACCTTTAGGCAGTCACACTTGTATAACTCGAGAACGGTTTGCCCTATTAAGATAAATTAAACTCCAATATATAGCGACATAAATTATCTTTAAGCTGAATGTACATAATATGTTGTTTAGTTGTTATTTCCGTAGTTATTCGGTAATTAGTAGCGAAAAAATTAAAAATTTTTTTTTTTGAAAATGGTGAAAATTTTGATCCATAACTCTGAAATTCTTGAGCGAATAAAAAATATTGTTGACATACAATTTTCGTATGCATCATTTGGTGTATCATTTATCAAAATCGTGTAAACGGTTCTTGAGTTATAGTCAAAATTGTACAAACCATTCTCGAGTTTTATAGTGTGATCGCAGAATAAGGTGATGATATTAGTCATGCCCATAAAAAAAATCAGTGCGTGATAGAAAAAAAGTGAAAGCAGATTCTTGTTTAACTCGTCAAAATCCACGCCCATAAAAAATCCAGACCTGATGGAAATAAACTGATAGCAGATTCATTTTTAGCACATCAAAATGCATCAAGTCCAATTATTCACTTTTGGTGGAGGATTTTTTTTGTCGACCAGTGTTATTATAAAATTGTTCACTGCATTCAAACTTCTTTATTTAGAAATGTGAGAATTAGGTATTTAATACATCCTTGCGTAAGCTTATTAATGCCCATTAAACTTCTGTGCTAAAGCAAATTATTTGCAAGAAAATTGCGAAATATAAATTATTTCCTAATATTTTAAGGAAAAAAGTATTGGCACAGAAAAGTGAAAATGCAATTATATTTTGAATTTGGTTTCGTCAAAGCATATACTACAACTAACATTTTTTCTTCGATTTAGAGTCCTTGTATCTAAATTTCATCAAATTTATTCCAAAATATATCTCGAAAGTTTCCAAAAATCAATGCAATTGATAAGAGAAGTCCTACAATCTTAGAAGCATTATAAAATTTCCAAAATACAAAGAATTTTGCCGAAAGGAAGGATTCCCAATAAAACTCACCATAAATGAACAGCAACACTTTAATGATTTTACATTTGGTAATAATATAATCCCAATATCTGAACGGAACAGTGAAAATAGTTGGGTAAAGATCATGGGTTTTTAATAAAAAAAAAAATTCACATACAAAATCACTATAAAATGTATGAAAATCAATGTTCCACAGTGGTCCCAAAACAAAATTTTTTGGAAATAATTCTGTAACTTTAGAACTGCTGGATGTATTTAAATGAAATCACATGGACAATCCTGAGGTGTATGCCAATTGATTTAGAGGAGAACAGGTTCTTAGCAAGTTTGGGGGACGGGGGGTGGACCTACAAAGTTGGTCACCTCGGGTATGAAATTTTTTTAAAAAATCGTCAAAATTTCATTTATGATTTGATTGAAAAAAAATTTTGCACATAGATTGTCCTTATAATTCTCTACAAAAAATATCTCTAAGAGATATTTGGACCAAAGTAAAATTTTGACCCATTTTTGACCATGTTTTTTTTTAGTTTTTTTAACTTGGCGGGCTCAATTTGAGTCTTACAATTTTTCTAAAATATTATAAACAATTTTTGTGCAAGGATTATGTACCTATGTGGTTTAGATAAATTTTGAAGTTGAAAATTTGAAAAAATTGTGATTTTTTGTGATTTTTTTCAAAAAGGTGGTAACATTTGTTCACTTTAAAATCCGTTATTTTCCTCCGGACCATACATTTTTTTCATGATTCTTAAAGAATACTTAACATAAATGCATATAAGACAAATCCGAGGGCAATGAGGTAACAGCCCTATCAGAATTTTGTTAATTTTAATTTTTGTGTTTTTAGTTTTTTGTGGAGCACAAAAATGTCAAAGCTGATATTAAAATAAAAATAACTTGAAAACTTACCTCCATATGTTAGCTAATCACACAAAAAATATTTAATAAGCCACGCTTCTTATAACAACAGGGTGACCATTTTTCTGAAAAAAGTCAATTTTTGAAGCAAGTTTACCCCGAAGTGGAATTTTGGGTATTTCGGAGTAAGAAAATGGGAATCTATTTATTTTCTTCTTTTAATGAAATTTTTTTTTTTATATTATACTAAAATTTCACAATGATAGCTTTATTAATGTAGATTTCATTTAAGTTCAAATATTAATTTTTTTTTTAATAACACTAAAGCACCCCATAGACACATACGGCATAAGCTCAAGCAATAAGTATGTATTAGTAAAATTGAGAGAGCTTTTGAATGTGTGCGTCACACCGACAATGCCGTATGAAAAATCAAAATCGTTTTGATTTTAAAATGAACTCATACTGCAGACAGTTATTTCGAATGAATTTGATTATTTTACTTATTATTTATTAAATTTTGTTGTCATTTTAATTTAAATAGAAAAATATTTTGAATTCTTTTTGTTTTAATCAATTTTTTATTTTTTTTTTTTTTTTTCACAAAAATACAAATTTGATTGAAGAATGTGTAGCAAATTCTTCAATCACACAGGAGGATTCATCGGCAGTATGTGTCTATGGGCGCCTTAAAAACAAATATTTTTCGTTTTTTGATCAATTCAATAAAAAAATTTAGTTCGAATACTTTATTATTTATATATTATTATTTTTTAAGTAACTTTGGTCCAAATATCTCTTAAAGTAAAAGAGATAACCCATACATGTAAGCATATTTTTTGTAGAGTATTATAAGGACTATCTAAGTGCAAATTTTTGTTTTCAATCAAATCATAAATGAAATTTTGGCGATTTTTTTAAAAATTGTCATACCCGAGGTGACCAACTTTGGAGGTCCACCCCCCGTCCCCCAGACTTGCTAAGAACCTTTCCTCCTCCAAATCAATTGGCGTACACCTTAGGATTGTCCATGTGAAATTTCATTCAAATACATCCAGCACTTCTAAAGTTATAGAATTATTTCCAAAAAATTTCGTTTTGGGACCACTGTGTGTTCGTAAAATACACCCAGTATTTTTTAAAGAGATTTGCATCAATATTGGGATACAACCAGTGTTTACCACTTTTTAGTATCCCAATATTCTTCATAAAGGTAGTGTTTTGTTAATTCTTCATTACATCATTGAAATGATTGCTGTTCGTTCACTAACATTGAGTTTATTAGGAACACTATTTTTCAGCGAAATTTTTTACATTTTGGAAATTTTAAATTGCTTGTATTGATATTAATGGACCTATAAATTCATATACTGGAAGTTTCCAATTTTTGACATCTTTCGTGATATTTTTGGGATAAATTTTATGAAATTAAGATACAAAGGCTCTAAAGCGAAGAATATGTTGTAGCTGCAGCATCTGACTACAATTTTGACCCATATACCGAACTAATTTCAAAATTTTAATACATTTTTACTTTCCTGCGCCAATACTTTTTTCCTTAAAATATTAGGAAATAATTAAAATTTTGATAATTTCTTGCAAATAATTTGCATTACCGCAGAAGTTTAATAGTCATTAATAAACTTACACATGGGTGTATCAAATACATAAAATTCACACTTCTAACTAAAGAAGTTTAAATGGAGTGACCGATTTAATATAAATTTATATAGATCTGTGCCAATACTTTTTTCGGGCTCTGTATATTATAAATATAAAATTCCATCGTTTACTCACTGATAAATATCAAATACACTTTGAAATATGGGGATATGTTTACGTTCCGTTTCACCAGAAACATCCGTAAATAAAAATTCAAAACGAGTACTGCCACCAATAGCCAAAATATATAAAGCCAAACAATTACCACGAATTTTATTTGTTACAGTTTTTGTATTAATATTGGCAATACGACCATAACCAATAGCTAAAAACATATAGAAACTCCTTATTAAAAAAAACCGATAACTTTAAATTTAAAACAGATTCTTACACAAATTAAATTTCTTATGAACCAAAGAATACCATATTAAACGTAGATTTGTTGCTAATAAACGTCCTGAATCTCCTGGATTTCCTTTAGTATCCTCAATGTAATAAATAGTTGATAAAACTTTTTCGCCATTGCGTAAACGTTTTTGTCTAAAATAGTTAAATTCAAAAATTATAAGGAACTTAAAATTGATATCGAGACCTACACATTGGGTGTATCAAATTTGATTTCTTTATCCTCCCACAGTAAACTGAATGGTTCTATAGACTCCATTTTTTGTTTAAATATATTTTGATAAGGTTCTTTTTAATAATAAACTCTTGTTTTGGTAATTTGTCCTATTAAAATGAATTACAAGTTGCTAGGATACGAAAGTTTATAAAATATGAAAATAACAGTATTGCCATCGTAAATAAAAACTATAACCAGCTTGAGATAACATAATTTTCACACGTAAAAGATAAAATTGAATACAAGAAATCACAGATTAATGTCCTTTTTGCTATAGCGCCTCTAGTTTCCTTATAAAATGTGATTATAGTTTTTCATACATAAAAGCGATATTTAGTGAAAAGTTTTGATTTGAAAACCACTTAAGCAACTTAATATTGAGGAGAATACAGAAAAAATTTATATTTAGTACCCTATCAGCGATTAAAAAACATTTTATCGATAAAAAAAAAAAGTTTTGTCTCAAGATATATAGATGTTTACAAAATTGTAATTTTAAGTACATCAAGGAAAGACAAATTAGATAATTTTTTGCAAATTGATAAAAATTGTATATTTTTGTTTTTTATTGGTAAAGAAGTGAAAAGTTGTTTTGTAGTTCTTATGGTCCATCATAAAAAATAAAATAAAAAATTGTTCACCAGAATGCACTAAAATGTCCTCTGAAGGAACAAAATTCCGTGTGAGAAAATTTTAAATATTTTTCCTATAATAACTACGCATATTTTAAATTTATCTTTTTTTTTGGGCAATTTTTCATTTCTTTTTTGGTAATTTTTCATTTCGGCTATTTTTCTAATTTGGTTTCGGCGATTTTGCTTTAAGTTATTTTGCTAGCAGGTCCCAGTGTATTTTTACCTCGTGTAGGTTCTCTAGCTTTCTTCTGAAGTAATTAACCAACCTAGATTTATGACCTTTCCTACAGCTTTTAACGCTGCCTAACAATCGATGTTAATAGTTACCTCTTCACTTCTTGCTACGTTGCCCTTAAGATTGCCAGAATTTCAGTCTGAAACATTACAATCATCTAGAATCTTGTAGGACAACCAAATAACATGATCTGCTTGGACCCTTGTGTAAAGGCTGGATCCCTCCCATTTATTTTTTCCGGGACTGCCACCAAGGTATGGTATAGTCGTCCGCATAAGTAATCATCTCAACTCATTGTGGATGTACGGGGAGTTTGGAGGAGTGGCAACAAGACCACGCCTTGAGGAACTCCCTATTTTACTCTTTATGGTTTTGATCTCTTGTCTCAAAATTCCACGAACGACTGACGACCACTCAGATCGTTTACGATCTATCTCTTCATGTTGCTGGGCATTGTGGACTACAGAATATTCTAGAAGAGTGTGACATGGTTAACACTTGAAGGCTGTCTGCTTTCTTTTGACTCATGTACATGTAAGGCGTTCGGAGACAATAAAATCGTTCGATCGTTCCATTGTGATGATTATGGAAAAGTGATCTAATATTAGAGAAACTACTGCTCGTCAAGTTGCGCAGTTTAACAGACTAGGTCTTGCTATTGTAATGTTGATCGAACTAACGAAATTACCCATAACCCGTAAGCCTGGAACAGTTTCTGACGTGACACCAGTCCAAATAAGAGTTGCGCCTTAATTGTGTTGACATGTGATGCAGAACCATGAACTCCGGTACGGATCAAAAGAATGCAGTTGCTCCCGATATTAAAAAGTGCAAAGATGTTCTTGCTAAAAGAAGCTTTTGGTTTCGCGTAGCTCGTCTTGACTTCCTTGGGTATGAGGGCTACCCTTATCTCCCTCCACCTAAATGTTATATCCATATCTATTCGAGACATGTACTAAAAATCACTACCAGAAATAATGGCAGATCGCCTGAGATGTGCTGAAGAAAGTCCGGAAAATTTTCGACGGGACCCTGTGATTTAATCGGATCGAAGATGTTTTATTTCTCCTCGTTTCCAAGAACCCCCATCTAGCTGATTATATCCCCTCTAGCTGGTGATTCCACATTTCTTATATCATAAAGCCAGGAAAGTGTAAACTCCTAGCAGTATTCCTTTTATGAGCCACCTATTCTTCAAATATATCCGAGTGCCCTTGGATAAAATTCGTCTGAATCTTTATAGCTACGGCCAATACTTATGTATAGTGCGTTAGTATGGTGGAAACCTACTGCAGAATCCTCGATGATGTTCTGCGCTACTGATAACAGGTGCGCAAATACCTCGAGCAATCTTGCTGCTGATGGCCCAGCGAAATCTGGTTCCCTCCTTGGTAGGGAGGAAACGGACCAACTGGTTGGTACGCCGCTATCATCCTGCAGATCTATGATACTGTATTATTTATCGAGGATAGCTCGGCAAAGATGGATAAGTGAATCCACATGCTTTACCTCGAGACAGATTTGGCCAAATTATGATGAATCTCATACGTACTTAATCGTTACTGGGCACTGGGTCGCCGGTGCCCATGCTAGGAGATTAGGACTCCCTTATAACGACTACTGTAGAAGTTGCTATGATGAGGAAGAGGAGGAGACAGTTGAACATCTTCTTTGTCACTGTCCCGCTCTTACGGACATTAGGACGTCTAGCTTAGGCAGTCCGTACATTCATGTATTATCAGATCTGTCTGGGACTGATATCAGACTGATCCACTCCTTTATACATGTGTCAGGTTGGTTCGATTCGAACCTTGATTTGGACATATGAACCAGGTTCGTGTGATTCCTCAGTGTAACATAATGAGACCAACAGGACCCAAGTGAGCTGTCTTCTTATGATTATAGATGGCTGTCCATTGAACCTAACCTAACCTTTATAGCTACGGAATCAAAAAATATGAAAAATGTCTGTAATTCAGCATTTTCATTATTATATCTATTAATGTTAATAAATTTATTAAATTATTTTTTAAAGTAAAAAAATTATTACATATTTACCCCAGTCAAATAATTATATGTGCATACCTATAAAGTAATTTATTTTCTTCAAAAATAGGATTTTCAAATTCAAACCTTTTTTATATTTTTAATGTTTATTAGAGCTTTATAAGTCAAATGAAAAATTTATTTCTTATGTGTATTTTGTAGCAAAACTTAATTGATTTTAAAATTGTTCATAGAAAATAATTATATGTGCACACAAGAATTTTATAAAAATCCTTTATTTAAATAAAGTTAATTTTCAATATTCATGAAAGTTGTTAAGGAATTGTGTTGTCCTAATATAACGTTACCAGATGCATCCTTCGTTATACAGATTCGTCCTTTTTGCTTTACATATATATAGGTCAAAACTGTAGTATATTTATAAAAAATCAATTTGAAACGTTTGATATTGTCATATAGCTCTGAATCTAAATATATCTCAGCATACAGTATTCTTTGGAAATCCTTATGTCATGAAGGTCTGAGGATCATTACTGGTCGCTGCAGAAATATAATATTTTGTGACTTAAAAACCGATTTTGAGGCCCGATATAGTAACATCGTCACATTAATTTACTGAAAAATCTAATTTTTGTAGGAAATTCATCAACGAAGCTATTGCATTTTTTGTAAAGTAAATTTATGTTGTGCTGTGAATTAATTTAGCTACGTCCAATAAATATTTTTAACTTCTATCTAGAACTAAAATTGACTTATATTATGTGCGATTCGATACTATGATTACGCTTCAAGCATGTCTTTTGTAGACGTCGAATACCCATGTAATATTTTTGATAAACACTTGGATAATTTAAATATAATATTTTTCATCCCTTATGTACATGAACTCATGGTGTAATTAAAGTTTTTAACCAAAAAATTATATTTATCATAAAATCCTGCGTGTGGATTTTTGTACCGCTGTATTAGTTATGTTTTTGCCACCCAAAGGTCATAATTTTAATCTAAAACATCTTTTATTATTTTATGCTCACGTCCAATTATTAAAACCCGTTCATTTGGCCGATATTTTTCTGTAACACATGTTGTTTTTCTTCGAAAAATTTCCTTAATCCCCGCTAATAAGCAATTGATTATGGGTTACCGCTCCTAGAATGATAGCAATTTCTCAGATTTTGTTAAAATTTTCAACAGTATTATGATACCCATTTTCTGTATACACCATTTTTTGGAATTTTACATAAACTGACGTCTTACTTTAATGATTTCAGCTCTTAAACTGACAGTTCATGACCTGGTAACATACTTTGGCTATAAATTAAAAAAAATAATAATAATTTTTTTTTTTGGTATTTTAGGTCTAATCATTTTAAATATTCCCCAAATAACTTTAATTTTAACTTTAATTGGTTAAACGGTTCAAACTGTGGACTTCATGTCAGTCTGTTGAGTAAAAATTTTAATTTGCACATATAATTATTTTCTATTAAAATTTAGAGAATGATATGTTTATTTTAACGGTACTTTAAATACAATGCTAAGAGGAACCTAAAATTTTGCAAATAGGGACATTAGGTAAGAATGAAAAAAATTGTAAACCAAAGAAATGTATACCACTCTTGGAATATATAAAAACCAGAAAACAAATATTGCACATATAATTATTTGACAGAGGTATTTGTTTCAATTAAAAAAAGTTCAGCTTTATTTTTACGTCTTATAAGATATTTTTATAATAAAAGAATATTCTTCCAATAGAAAAATATTAAAAATAAACAGAAAAATGCTCGGCACTTAAAAGATTTTAATATAAATAAAATCATTCATCGGTCTTAAAATAAAAATCAATTAATGAAGAATTATAAAAATATAAAATTACAAAGAATTGGTAAATCTAGCAAAGCTATATGGAAATGTTATTGATTTGTATTATAGGAATAAAAAACGAAATAAATTTAATTTTACAATAAATTATTTTAAAGATTTACAAGAAAATAAAAATTAATTTAAAAAGGGCAACAAAAAGAAATTTAATAAAACCAAATAAATGAAGGGTAAAATAAAAAAAAAAAAAATATTGCATACAAGTTTTCTAACAATAACAAAACAAATTTACTTGCAATTAAGTAGATTGTTTCATTTAAATATAAAAATAATATGTATATATGTATGTAATTTAGTTACAAACAATTTTCTGTTCTAGATAAAATATCACCCCTCGCAGAATTATTGTTGTTTTGTTATTGGTTTAACATTAAACTATTATTTACATAATAATTTGAGGTTCTGGTACACTGGCAGCGATATTTTTATGTGGCAACACTTGACCACCATTTATATAGATTTCATCTTTGACAATAACATCTTCACCCAAGACAGTAGTACCTTCTAAACGCACCCAACGCCCGACAATCGAACGCCAACCCACAATACAGGAATCCAACCATGAATGTGATTTAACTGTGGCACCTTTTAATATCGTTGAACGTTTAATGCAAACACCATCCTCGATGACAACATCTGGACCTATTGTGACATTTGGACCAATGCGACAGCCTTCACCTATTTTTGCACTGGGATCAACTAATACATTGCCAACAACACCGGGACCGGTGTAAAGATTCGATGATTGCTTTTGGCGTAATGATGATAGATAGAGACACATGCCTGTAAATAGTTGAGGAAGGAATAGTTAATTCAAATTGTATTGGTTTATTACAGAAATGAAAGTATAATGAAATAGACACAAAAATACAAAAAGAAAATGTAATAATAACAACTAGCTATAGATTGCATGAAAATAGCTTGTACTCATTCTCGTTTGGCGTTACGATAAAAGATTTTTGTTCCAAAATTGTCAGCCCCACAACTAGTCTGTGAAATTGTTTTCTAGCCAGTACTTCAATGATTTTTGTTTGAAATTGTTACATTCAGAGGTAGTTCTTTAGAAGCGTTAGAGAAAGGTTCAAGATCCATTTGTTAAAATCATTGATTTTTTGTGATTTTATTTTTAAAACTAAATTAGTAAAAAATTAGTAAAACTCTTATGCGAAAGGAAAACTTATTGGACACAAGTGGACTTTTCTGGACTCAGATTGCTACTTACTTGTCCCAGTATTTTAAAGAAATTTTAGAATAGGGCATGTATGAATGATTGAATCAAACATTTCAATTTTAATCAGTTAACTTTAAAGTTTTGAAATATTGTTAATTCCAAATGGGATTTAAAAATTAATTTCTTCTCAAATGTCAACTTTAAAATCAATTATGAATTCCTCCAGAAGAAAAAGAATTTATTCACAAATTGAAAAATGCATTTTTCAAATATTTATTTATATTTACTTTTAGATTTCAAAATATTTAAGATAAGGATTTGATATTTAAATACGCTTTATTTAAAATTTTTGGTAAAATAGACCACAATTATAATTCAAACTTAAAATTTTAAATCTTTGGCCTACGATTGAATACTGTTAGAAGATATATTTGATATCAAACAAAATTACGTTTATACTTAATAAACAAAAATTGTGGTGATAAACGAAAAAATTTCACAATTTTCAAAAATTCTAAGCGATAATACTCAAAAACAATTTTTGAAAAATATTTATGTTTGCAAAAGTTATAGACCGTCAAATTTGAAATTTTTTGGTAATAGTGTAAAATGCAATGAAAACCCCTTTAAAAGTACAAATAGAAAAATGGGTTTATTCTATAAAAATCTTCGGCAAAACGGTTTAATTTTACATATTACTAAAGTATGGTGTCATGATTTATTTGTCGTGGGTTTTTTACATTAAAAAAAAACTATAAAAACCTATATTTTTTATATTTTAATATTTTATTACCATAAATCTGAAATTTCAAAAAATATAGGTCTCTTGCAAGGCACTGCAAGCATTTTCTATAAGTTTTATCACATTTTCAGTGTAAAGTCAGGTGCAAATTTAAGATATTTTTGTTATTTGGTTCATTCTATGAAATTACAATACGGCCTACATATGAGTATATGTTTGATTTTAGGCCTTCAGAAAAAAAAATAATTTTTTTTTTAACCATATGAAAAACCATATGTACAAACATAAAGTGACTCGAATGCATGTACAATTAGTTCGCGTTAATCATTTTGTGCAAGGGGAGCGAAAGCGGTTTTAAGTTGAACATAAAAAAAATTTTTACAAACTATAAGTTTATGTATAAATCTTGTAAAAATTACACGTAATATCGAAACTTTCTGAGTTATTCAAATTAAATTTTTGATATTTTCAATGTTTGATTGTATTAGTAAGGCATATTTTAGGGTTTCCTAGTAAAATTTAAAAAATTTTCTTTATAATAAAAATAGCGATTTTTAAAAATTTTACGAAAAATGGTCATTGAATCTAAGTTATTTCTCCATATAGTATACGAAAATATATTTTATCACAGTTTATTATAACGAAATGCTATTTAATTTTGTGATCCTTTTTTACCCTGCAAATATTGGTTGGTCTATAAAATTTTTATCTTTCGATATTTTTGATGCGCCTCCGTATTTTCGTTAAGCATTACAAGCAGCATCTAATTATGCCAATTATAATTAATTTCGTGCGGTCCATACGATGTGCCTAAGCAAAATGTGTTTTGACAAAAGTGTCCCGATTTCAACTATCAAAGAGATTCGACTTTCATTTTTGGTCCCAATCAGTTATATTCGATATCTATATGTCCATGATTTGAAGAAATTGCAATTTGCTATATAAAAATACAAAAACAAAAAGAGCAATTTTAACGTAATTTTCAAAAAGTCCATACAATTTTGTATTAAATTTATTTTTAATGCTCTACCGATATTATTGTGTAAAATTACAAAAAACTAAGTTCACGCAGTAATCCAAGATATTCCATATGAAACTGTGAATGTGCCCCGCGAAAAACTGACTTTTTGAAAAATGTTCGCTCTTGTTTTCCAAACTTTGGGACTATCTACTAAGTTGACTATTTCGGGCACATCAACGAGATATAACAAATAATACGCATAATTACAACAGGAATAAATCCTTATCCCACATTTTGTATTCGATTGAGGGGCGCACAGACCCAGCCCAAAAAATTTGTCATCAAAACTCGGATACCCTGTATTTAATCCGCAGAATAACAGAAATGGTGCAGTATTTTCCCAATAAGTCCGATTAGTTTATAAAATATGTAGAAGAATGGGAAAAGCTTAAGTAATTTTTAGCCATTTTTTTTAGTCTGTTTTTGTTATTACATATTCACAAATTGTAGAAGGCAAATTTAGTTTGTTCTTCAGACGATTGAACAATATTAGCTTTATATGAAGTAATTAGAAAAAGTGTCCAAGTAGTACTTTACATTAAGTCTTTCAACTTAATTTTTTATTTTCAAGTTCTACCCAATATTTTTCTCAATCTAAAAAGCCAAAATTGCTAATTTATCAGCAATTTATAAGTTTTAAAAGAAATATAGCATAACAATAATCTTTTTGTTAAAAAATTTGTTATCAACGTTTTCAATACTTATTTAATCTAAATGAAATTAAATAGCAAACATTATGATTCTTAATGGAATCTAAAATATATTTTAAATTTACCTTAGACTATAGTCTTAATACAATTTTTTCTTTTCTATATTTTTACGCTTGTAATTGTATATTTCTTAAAAAAAATTGTTTAAAAAAGAAAAACTAGAACCTACACCTGTTGTGGAAAGGCCTTTTAAAGTTGCAACTTGAAATATTTTTATTACAAAATCATATTGCTGCTAAACAAACCTAGATATATATTTTTTATGTCATTGAGCAAGATAACAAGCGTTATACTTGAAAATATGAAGAAAAAAGTTCTACGAAACCCCTTGTGACTCATGGTAATCAATTTTTTTGTTTAAGATAAGAAAACAAGAGCACAAAAAAAATAATAATTGAAAAAAAAGAAACATAAATCACAATGAAGAAATTTTAACTAAAAATTCACCTGTAAGAAAATCTTTAGGCTGTCCAATATCCATCCAAAATCCAGGCAACTCCATAGCATACAATTGCTGTTGGTCAGCCATAACGGGAAAAATTTCCTTTTCAATTGAAGTAGGTTTCACTTCGATACGATCCAATACTGATGGGTTGAATATATAAATGCCAGCATTAATTTTATTACTAACAAACTCTTGGGGTTTCTCAATGAAACTTTTAATACAGCCCTGATCATCGTACAATACAACACCGTATTTGGAGGGTTCTTCAACTTTAGTCACCACTATGGTGCCCTCTTTTCCATGATTACGATGGAATTGTTCCAGCTGTTTAAAGGGAAAATCACAGATGACATCAGAATTTAGTACGTAGAATGGTTCCGAGCTTGCATTAAGTATGTGCTTAGCTAAGGCCAAAGGACCAGCAGTGCCCAAAGGTTCTGTTTCATGGGAAAATACCAATTCAACACCCAGTTTTTCAGCCTCCAATTTGAGCTCCTTTTCCATTTGTTCGGCTCGATATGAGACAGCCAAAATGACCTAAGTAAAACCAAAATAAGAAAGTTAAATAAGATTTTTGTTTTTAATAATTTTCATATTACCTGCGTACATCCTGCTGCTACTAAAGCTTCTAACTGATGCAACAAAATTGGTTTGTTGGCAAATTCCACTAAAGGTTTTGGTGTACTTAAAGTTAAAGGCCTTAAGCGAGTGCCATAACCACCAACTAAAATTAGAGCTCGCGTGCCTTTTGTTACGGGGGGTGTAGAACCGCACATTTTATTTACTTTTATTATTTATTTTAAATAGTTTAACCAATAACGACACGTCAAAATTATTTTTATTTTAGCACAAAAAACAAGCAAAAGATATTTAATTCATAGATTTCCCCGCATGAATTTTCCTTCGTTATTCTTTGCTTGTTCTGCTCTTTAATTAACTGACTTTGTGAGTCTATTGTTTTGTTCTGGATTTCAATTCACTCCTCCCAATAATGAACTGATAAGAAAGAAAAAAAATAAATTACTTTTTTTTTCAACACAAAAAAAAAATACTATAAAGCCGGCAAACACTTATTATTTACTCACTCTCTCGTTAATGGTATTTTTGTTATTTTATTTTTTTGCTGCTTCTCTTGCCCCTCTATAAATAACACACTCCTTTGATGAAAAACAATACACTTTGCTATGTTGGCTTTACTTTACACTTTACAACAACAACAATAGAATAATGATTGCTTTTTGAAACACCAATCAACTTGCAAAACGTCACGTAATTTTTGTTTTCTTTGTAATTATTTATTTATCAAAGATTTTTATTTAATTTCTATTAATTATTAAAATTTTAAAGTTGTTTTAAATAAATTTCATATTTATTTTATTTAATTTTTATTATTATTAATCGAAATCTTAGAAAAAAATCTTGTAAATGATGAAATGCAGTTCTTGTGCAGAGACCTGCGCCGAACGATTTTGACGGCGACGGCGGTTTCTCTAAAAATTGTCGACGGCGGCTCAAAATCGGCTTTTAGCCGGCTGCAAGGTGAACATAACAACTAGATACCAGCAAACTGTGTCTTATAACGTACCGTCTATACTAGCAGTGTTTTCAGTAGGCAGAACAAATCATAATTTTTTGTTTTCCGTCAGTGTCGCTTCGATACTTTTACATGCAGCGCCTCTTCTTCCGCATACAAAATGACGTTTGATGTCAGACATGGATGCTCGAACAATTGTGCGAACAAGAACAAAACATGAACAACTTGGGTCCACACTATCCAAATGCATTTGAGCACAACATTTTGTTCAATGTGCGAGCATGAAAAAGGCTCGTGTGGACCGCAAATAAGGCATTGCAAGCCACTTGTTATTTTTCAAGTGCTCTTATCAGTGTGTGTGCCACTTTGAGTCTACATTAGACAAATTTTTATCAAGACAAACGTCAAAATCGGTGCAAATCTATACAAGGTAGCCTCAGTTAAACGGCTGATTATTATTTTTGGTTGTTACAGCTGTCAAACTGTATACATAAAAAACATTAATGAATTCGCCATATTGTTGTTTTTGCACAATTGTTGCCACCTTCCATAAATTCGAGTTCGTTTTGACGTTTGTCTTGATAAAAATTTGTCTAATGTAGACTCAAAGCCAAGGCGAATTCAGATTAGGTGACAGCAACTCGTCAGCTGACTTTTATTTCCTCCATATGTAAATATTTCTTATACTATTTATCCGATTGCAATGATTAAGGTGTCATTTAAAAGCTCTTAAGGGCGCATTTACAAAAACAAAATAAAAATAATATAAAAGTATCATAAACACAATTTTTTAAGTATTTTGTAATTTCTTGTGCAAAAAAAAAAAAAAAAAAATTCGTGAAAATAATTTTTCTTAATAGCCGGCCTTTGGCCGGGCGGAAGGGTTTTTAACTCTATGGTATGTCCAAAAGCGGCTTCGCTAACGTAATTCTTCCTTTTTACCCAACTTTTTTATAACGAAAATTTGTTTGATACGAGTTTCTTAGGGAAATTCGATTTTCAAAGCCCTATAACTTCCAAAATATTTATTTGCGGTCAAAAATGTTTGCATCATTATATTCACCGTTAAAAGTACTATCAATTGCAAAAAAATCAAATAAATCGGAGCTGAATCAGGGTGGTCTATTTATGCCAAATTTTGTTTTGATCATCCATTCTCGATTTATTTTTTTTACATTTAAAATCGTTTAAATAACAATAAAATGCAATTTTAAAATATTAGACATGCCAAATTTATTTTATTATATTTTATAGTTTGTCTTAAAAACATGTAAATGATTTAAAAGTTGCTTGTTAAATTTGTTTATTATGTATAATGTGATTTTTGTTTGTTTTGGTTTTCTGCTTCGTTTCAAAATTCCAACACACATAGCGTATCACTTTTACATTCGTAAATTTTATATTTATACAATAGTTCTATCTCTTTTTCCCGCCATATTCTAAAAAACTGATTTAAGCAAATTTGAAGCCTCGATATAACGCCTCTGTTCTACTTTGTGTACTATACTCCGGCAGCTTGACTTAGCCGGCTTAAGCCCAAATTACAATTGCGCGTAGACAGCAGCAGTGTGTGCTGACATAATCAGCTGATAATTTAGAAAGCACTGTCTAAAAATTTATTACATTTGGTCAGCAGCAGTTTGCAGTGCTGTTTCATTTAGCCCTGTTTCTAAATACACTGCCAAGGTATATTAACTATTAGGTAGAGTTAAAAACACAGCTGACTTTTTTTTTCTTTATGTGTGATGACTGTCAAATCTTTTTTTTTATATGGTGTTTGTTTCTATGTGTGTTTTGTTTACATTTTTTATATCATTTTTGTTATTGTTTCAATGTACAAAATTTGACATTTTACGAAAACACATGAGAGAACTTTTTTTATTGTTGTATTTGTTGTAGAATTGCTCTAACCTAATAGTAAATAAGCCTTGATACACTGCGCACCTTTCATATTGAGAGCGAGACAAAGAGAGTGAGCAAATAAATGAGAGACTAAAATATACAAGTGGAATAAAGTAAGATGGTGGTTGTAAATTGTGGCTGCCTACGCTGAATTGTAATTATAACGGCAGCAACATATTGTACTGACAGTGATTTGCTGATACTGTTGCTGACTACGCGCTATTGTAATTTGGGCTTTAAAGCCGGTCGGCGCAGTGAAATTCTTTGTAAATAAAATACTTTTTTTTGTTTTTTTTTTTCGATATTCGAAAAATCAAATGTCAAATGAGAAGTGTGGCATATTTTTAGGATGTTATGTTTATTGAACACAGCTAAATAGAGATGCCACATGAAAATTTTTAATTGCTAGGAATAAAATGGTAGAAATTAACGAAAGAAAATTTATTTGCTTAATTTCCTGATAAAGGGAGAAAATTTGTAAAAGTAACCTTAAAACGATTTGACAAATACGTACAAAATTTTTACGTATACGTATAAGATTTTTACTAGAGGTGACTTCAGTTAATTGTGAAAAAATCATTATTTGTTCAATTTTCAGAGAAATGCCTCTAATGCAAATTTTATATATTTTTGTCGCTAGTTTCCGAATTATTCCGAAACTTATAAAATGGTAGAAATTAACGAAAGAAAATTTATTTGCTTAATTTCCTGATAAAGGGAGAAAATTTGTAAAAGTAACCTTAAAACGATTTGACAAATACGTACAAAATTTTTACGTATACGTATAAGATTTTTACTAGAGGTGACTTCAGTTAATTGTGAAAAAATCATTATTTGTTCAATTTTCAGAGAAATGCCTCTAATGTAAATTTTATATATTTTTGTCGCTAGTTTCCGAATTATTCCGAAACTTTTGAGCAGATAAAAAATGTGAAGATTAGATAAGATATAAGATATGTTATGTCTATAAAATAATTGAACTAAGATTCTTCTTTAGTACGTCAAATTCCATCTTTGCCGATCAGTGTTATTACCATATTAAATAATTTACACTTCCGCCGATAACTAATAAATGTTGTGCGCACATGCATAGTGTGGACCAAACTGGTTCATGTTTTGTTCTTGTTCACACATCGTTGTGCCCACTATTGTTCGAACAATGATGACTGTCATCAAACATAATTTTTTATGCGGAAGAAGAGGCGCTGCATGTAAAAGTATCAAAGCGTATGTATGTATGGTGTGTTCGATAAATACTATGCCCACTCAAAAAAAAAAAAAAAAAAAATTGTATGTGTGGCTCTGTCGACATTTTGGTCTTGCGAACAAGAAAAAGGCTAGTCAGGACGTATTGTTAGACAATTTTTTTTATCAAGATAAACGTCAAAATTAACGCTAATTTAAGGAAGGTATCTACAATTACACAAAAACAATAATATGTTTACTTAATACATGATACAAAAATAGTTTGTTATGTTAAATAAAATTTTTAATAAATGTATATTTTTTTATTTTCTCAGGTCGATATCGATTAAGCACTTGTACTAAAATATGGGTTGTTTCCATTCGAATTATATAGAATTTTCATAAAACATCATCTTATATAGCAATCATATCAAGGATCCAGTAAACAAAATATGAAACACATAGATAATATACATGAAGGTAATATATTACAATTTAATTAGAAAAAAAAACAGAATTTCTTATTTCTCAAATATATTTTTTATATTTCAGATTTGGTTTATTTTATATTTTTGAAAGTCCCTAACCTTTATTATAAAATTACTTATTATTAAAACTTTTGCTAAGTAAGTTTATATTAAATTTAATTAAATAATTTTCTTTATATACTTTAAAATGCTTATTTCTAACATGAATTATACTTTTTACACAATAAATATATTAAAGTGTTTAAAATTTCTTATTTGTTTTATTTTGATGATTTTCATTTATAGTAAATTTTCCTACAGGGGTTAAATAGCACTTTGGAATTGACAAAATTTTGTCAATTTGAATAAAATTCAAATGTTAAATTAAATAAACATTCTTCAATTTGAAAAAAATATTAGTTAATTTGAATAAAATTTTTATTCAATTTAACTAAAATTTAGTAGAATTAAATAAAATAATTTAGTTAAATTGAATAAAAATTATTCAATATGAATAAATTTTTTTGTTAATTTGAATAATATTTTCTTCAATTTGACTAAAAATTTGTCAAATTAACTACCTTTTAATTAATTAATTGAATTAGTCATATTGACGAATTTTCGTCAATTTAACTGAATTATGAAAAATTAACAAAAAATTCTGTTGAATTGAATAACGATTTTGTTGGTTGATATTAAACCTACTTTTTTCAATTCTACACCCCATTTTACCGTATTTACTGCTCATTTTTGGTTCAGTGTATGCTGATATAAACAAGAAAATTGCTGTAAAGCCCAAATTACAATAGCGCGTAGTCAGCAACAGTATCAGCAAAAATTATCAGCTGATCACTGTCAGCACAACATGTTACTGCCGTTATAATTACAATTCAGCGTAGGCAGCCACAATTTACAACCACCATCTAGCTTTGTTCTACTTGTGTATTTTAGCCTCTCATTTATTTGCTCACTCTCTTTGTCTCGCTCTCAATCTGAATGCAGCGCAGTAAATTTAGAAACAGGGCTAAATGAAACAGCACTGCAAACTGCTGCTGACCAAATGTAATCAACACCATAACAAACAGTGCATTCTAAATGAACAGCTGATTATGTCAGCACACACTGCTGCTGACTACGCGCTATTGTAATTTGGGCTTAACTCTATCGATGTTTTGTTACTTTTTATAATACAAAAATCTCTCGTGAAGATCCTACGTAAACCTTCCATATCTTTGCTCAAACTCTTTGTGTAGGCTTCCACTCGGCGACATGTCCTAGCGACAGCCATTGTTTTGTTATTGTTATTTTTTTATTTAATATGTTTTATTTGTTTTTAGTTTATAATTAGATAGATATTATAATTAGAAATGAATAGAAATAGTTTTTGTGCTCTTTTTAAAAGTTTTTCTAAATTTTGGTGCTTTTAAAATTTAAGGGCAAAGAAATACCAAGAATGTCGCTGCTGCGTGTCGCATAGTGTGAACCTTGTCTAAATTTGACTTCTATTTCCCTTTTTCCTTAAAAAGACTATTTATAATATGGCATCACTTTTCCACTAAAAAAGCAACCTTGTGTTTTGCAAATACAAGTCTGCAAAAATACAACACTGTATAAAAAATATATTAAAAAAAACATTAAAGTGTCGCATGCAGACGACGAGTGTGAATTTTTGTCTGCTGTAGTAAAGAAAATCTGGAAATTTTCATTTAAATAATTTGTGTGTTAATGTTTAAATAATTTGCCTAAAAACTATTGAAAATATAGTAAAAAGGTAAGTTAAACGAATTTTGAATAAAATTGCTAGCTAAGAAAAATAGATACGATTTAAAAGTAAAATTCTAACCCAACAAACCAAATGATATCGTAATGATATCATTACGATATCATTTCGGTGATATAGAAGCCCGAGAATGATATCATTTATAATTCTAAAATGATATAGGTTGCTTTCTAAAAGGTACACTCGAAAATGATATCATAATTTTTGAAAATAACGATATTAGTAATGATATCATTTAATTTAAGCAGCGCGATAATTTAGCAATATATTGCAAAATATATACAGTGGTGGCCACGAATTTAAGACACGACATGTAACGAACTAAGTTGTGATAATTATTACAACCCTGCAATATAAAATTAGATTTTGTTAATTTTTCAGTGTACCCTGTAATGTTAAGATCAATTACCGTTATTTGGTTTTGTTTGTGTATACATTTTGTTGCTGTTTTTATTATATTTTCGTAAAAACGTGCTTTTGAAGCTGGTCACGAATTTAAAACATATAAGAAATATTTGGTTTTTAAGTGATTTTTTGGTGTTTTTTGAAGCTAAAAGATAAGTAATGAATGTTTTATTCCATTTAATGTTAGAATACATCAAAATATTTAGTTAGAAATGGCCAGAGGTACTTGGAGTTCGGATGCCGAGCGAAAATTGATCCAACAAATGAATACTGATGGAAAAACAGTAATGGAAATTTCCAAGCTACTAAAATGTTCCAGATCCAAGATTTACAATGCACTGGAACACATCAAGCAACATGGCACTACCAAAAATGTCAAACAGCACCCTAGAGCCCGAAAAACTACACCCAGGGAGGATAGCTTAATTTATAAATCAGCTGCTAAAGATCCTTTCAAGAGCTCAAGTAAAATTAAAAATGAAATTTCATCGGATTTTGGTATTAATATATCGTCCAGGACAATAAGAAGACGTCTGAATGAGAAGAACTTACGTGGGTGTATTGCACAACGTAAACCACTTGTGTCAAAAAAAAATATTAAATCCCGACTAGCGTTTTCAGGAGAAAATCTCAATAAGCCGATGACATTTTGGAAAAATATACTTTGGAGCGACGAGTCGAAGTTTTGTCGCTTTGGTTCTGATGGAAAACAGTACGTATGGCGTCCTCCAAACCTGGAGCATCACCCAAAGTACACCCTTAAAACGGTTAAGCATGGTGGTGGAAATGTCATGGTGTGGGCAGCATTTTCCTGGCATGGTGTAGGTCCCATTCAGAAGATTATCAATAAAATGGACCAGCATATTTACAAAAACATACTGACAAGCATCATGATACCATTCGCTGAAGACAACATGCCTCTAATGTGGAAATTTATGCATGATAATGACCCTAAGAACACTTCACGCCTAGTGAAGAGTTGCTTAGAGGAAAATAATATCACAGTTCTGAAATGGCCAGCTCAATCCCCGGATCTCAATCCAATTGAGAACTTGTGGAATGATGTTGAGGAGCATGTACGAGCAGTAAAGCCAAAAAATTTGACTGATTTATGGGAAGAAATTCAAAAGGCTTGGTATGCCATTCCAAAGGAGCGCTGTATAGCCTTAGTTGAAAGTTTACCCAGGAGATGCGCTGCTGTGATTCAAAATAAAGGATTTCCCACCAAATACTAATATTGTTTTATGAAGCTGAGCTTTACTTTTGTGAATTAACTTTTATTTTGCCTATGTCCTAAATTCATGACCAGGCTTAAACTTGTATTAATCTGTATAATATGTAAATAAAAATTGGAAACTAAATATAGGTAACAAACTATTGTTGATTTTTTTTCATAACATTACTAGGATCTTTAAAAAATAACATGGATCTAAAATTTGTTCGATAAGATGTAAAAATTATCAGAAATATATAAGTGAAATGTCGTGTCTTAAATTCGTGGCCACCACTGTACGTACATATATGCTAAGATTGGATCAATATATTATATTCTAAATATGTTATCAAAAGTTAATAAAATAGCCATAATAATCCAAAATTCATCCAGCTCCAAATCATTTTACATGTAATACGAAACTTTTGCAATCCGAATACAAGTCTCCCTTTGAATCCGGGCTGATATTGGTTTCTTCATCTTATACGCGTTAATTTTTTGCAATTCCACTAAATTTAGCTGTAAAAATTCAATTCCCATATAAAGCATAACATAAAATATTTTTCTAATACAAAAATTTTCAATTTAATTTTATTTTTCTGAAAAGGTTTGAAGTTTTTTTCTAAGGAAAATACAATTTCGATATTTTATCATATAATTTTAAAATTATGATATCATAAATGATACTGTATCGTTTCTTGGTTTGTTGGGAAACCATACATGGTTTATTTTTTTTTGAATAACTATAGACGACATTTTCGGAAATGTGGAAAAATTTATTAATAACAGATGTTTTTTCTTGTTGCTAATTTGAAATAAATTAGTTGATATTATGAAAATAGACTATATATGAAAATAAATTGAATTTCTTTTTTTAAAGAAGACTCCTTTTTAATTTCATCATAAAATTTTCGCCATCTCATCTGTTTTAACAAAATGTCTTCTATATAATTTTTTTTGTTGTTTTTCTCGTCTCCACTTTTGTATTGTTTTTTATTTATTTTTTTTCTTCTATACCACAATATTTTTCCTGAGAATTGTGTATTATTTATCATATGTTTGTGTTATTTTGTACATGGTTTTGATTTTTTGTTGTGGTATTTAATTTTATTAAATATTCAAGTGGTCATTTATTTAATAAAAACAAACTTAATACACATTTTTTCTATTTAAATGGAATTTTATTCTATGATAGATACTGAGTTATTATTTTGTGTGTTTGTGTGGCTGCTTTAGTTTCATGTGCTGCAATTTAATTACCAGTGAAAATTAATGCAAAAAACCTTGAAGTGACGTACTATTTTCTTTAACAAAAAATAAAATTATATACTACTGTTGCTGCTTGCTGCAGCAAGTTCAACACAAGGTGTATGAATGGATTCCAAAGTTATTCGTATGGAATTAATTTGTCAATTGGTGGGACGTTTAGTTTGCCAGTGGGGGAGACATTTTTATAAAGAATAAATATAGTATTTAAAAATGTGATTGTGTGAGTTTGATTGTTGGGAAAAAACGTGGCGTAGACTTTTATTGATTTTTCTTTTGATGAGAATTCTAAGGACTGAGATCATTGAAATTAGTCTATGATTAAAATCTGTATGGTATATGACAAAATGTTTGCTTTAAGCTTATACTAATGAGATTTTTACATTATATAAATATCTTCCGATCTGTTCAAAATAATTTGAAGCATTCCTCACTGAATGTGAAAAAGATTTTGCCTTGTTGCTTTATTAAAGTCTAATTAAATTTTCGAAATTCTTTCGGAACGTCTGCAATGAGTTGGTTTGCATACAAAATGAAAATGTTTCATTATATTTTTTCACACTATTCATCTTTCACTATAAATCATAGGAGTTCTCGCAAAATCTAAATTGAATACCTAAGCACGATTTTAATAAATTCCAAAATTCTTATTTCCTTAAACCACTCAAAAACACCAATTCGTAGCATCAATAAAATATACAGTGGCTCACAGCTTATTTTATGTAGAACATTTTTTCATGTTTAATGTTTCATAGCTATGCAGCAGATAGGAACTTTAAAAAATATGGCATCATTTGAAAGAGAAAAAACTTTAGTTTTACAAAACTATTTCATTTATTGCAAAAATTTGCATTTAAATAACTTAAAAGTAAAAAATAAAAATATACTAAATTTTTTAGCTCAAAGCTTATTTTATGCAGACACTTTTCTTTGGAATGGTACTTCAATGTAGCGTGTCCAGTGGAATTTATTTTTGCTATCTACTTCTAGAAATGCCCTGCATACTATTTTTGATTTGATTTTGTTAGTTAATGCGCCAATTATAATGTAAATGTCAAATTGGTCCATGCACAGTGCAATAGAAAGAAGTATTGGTTATAAACCATTTTAAAACTGTGTACTCGCAGCAAAAAATAACTAAAATTGTTAAAATATATGCTTCTATAGTACAAGAAATCATTATGAGTTTTTTCATGAAAATCGGTTGAAGAATAAAGGCAGTGATACACCAAATAAAAAATTTAATAATCGTGGCTACGATATATTTTAAAGAAAAAAAGGCCAACCCAAGGTTCTCAGCACCAAAACCGACATCCGGAGTTCAAGTTGACTTGGAAAAACAATGTTGTGTCAAAACTTGTTTAAATATATTGCACCAACACTATTTTGAAAGCCGAGTTTCACGCAAGAAGACTTTTAACAATTTAAACAAAAGGGGCTGCATGCTCAACTTTGCCAAGAAACTTGTTTCCAAGGATTCAATGTTTTAGAATTCGATTATTTCTTCTTAATGAGTTAAAATTCTATTTATTTGGCTCAGATAGTATGTCTTCTTTGTGGCGAAAACCGAATTCCGAGCTGAACTAAGAAAACTTAAAATTAATAGTGAAGCATGTTGTTGGCAATTTTATGGGTTGGGCCTGTATGTTGGTTAATGGTGGTGTGATCTTGGAATTTATTGGAGCATTAATCGACAGTATAAGATACCTTTAGATCCTAAAGAATAATTTTTGGCAGAGTGTGAAGAATCAGGACATATTATCATATTTTTGATACTGCTAAGATAACGATCCGAAGAAAAAATTTGGTATTGTGCAAAATTTGCTAATATATAAAGGCCCAAATTTAACGACGCTCGCTAAACAGTCGCTAGGCCTCCATATTATTAAAAATTTTTGGTCCATATTGGAAATTTACATAATAAAATATGAATAAGTCCTTAAAAATGCAGTGGAACACATTTCGCATAATGTTACACAAAAACTGCACGCACCGGTAACAAACCGCCTCAAATCTTTTGCATGCAATTAAGACTACCATTCCAGATAATAAATACTGTAATTATTGGTCGCAATTTCAAACTTCGAACAATGTCGTAAGTGGCTTCATAAAATATGCTGTGAGATAAAAATATTAGATTTTTTAGTTTTCAGGTACCTTGAATTGTATTTTTCGTTGAATTTTTATTTTTTTAGTAAAATTTCTGATATTGGTGAAATTTTGAAGAAATTCGATTCCAACAAATACACAGTATATCCTTTGCGTCAGGCGTATTCAGATTTGATACCGATTTTCTTCGTTGACTGGGCTTTGCATATGAATTTTTGTGCTTTAGATTATCAATTATATTTTTTTTGGAAACTTGAATGACTTACATTAAAAATTAAAATAAAAAAAATTAGTGCGAAATCCTTATTTTTTCTTTACTTTGAAGTAAAGATCATGTTTACATGATTTGAAAAGACTTATACACATCTACTCTAGAACTTTGGAAAAAGTATAAAACGGACACCCTGTGTTTCTAGTTTTTAGACCATTACTTTTTTGTTTATTGACCATTTTCAATCCCAAACAAACCTTATATAGGACAAATATTTGTGCCAAATTTCGTTAATAAATTTAAATTGATCAATTAATCTGTTTTTAAATTTTCAATCTTGTCAAGTTCCTCAATTATAAAATAGTATCCATCAACCTTCTTTTACCCGCGCTCTGTGAGATTGGTTATTAAGATTTTTCTTTTATATTGGTCCATAAAAAAGGTCAGTGAATTGGAATCACAGAAAACTTTATGATTCCTTCGAAAACAGTGCGAAGACAATGTTGTTGCGAAAAGCACTCACAGACCGGTGCGTGTAAATGTGCTACTGTTTTTAGTGCGGGTGTAGGTATGTTAAAAGTTAATTTTACTAAATAATTTAGGCTTTCTTATTTATTATTATTTTTTAAAATTAAATATGAAAACCATTCCATGGGGTAAAAAAAATTATCTTGAAAATGTCAAAATATGCTCTAAAGGGTTTAAATATGCTCTAAAAATTACAAAGTGTGCTAAAAATATGCACTAAAATCACTATATGCAAAAATATGCCGTTACAAATCGATGTAAAAATGCTTAATTTGTTCTCAAACGGATAAATATTTTATTGATGGCTTCATTCAACATTAATTACATGTTTGTGCTTTCCTTGCTCATAATAATATTTACAGTTATTTTGTAAGATATAGGGATACAAAATATTGCAGAAACTGTACTTTCATTTGAAATTTATATCATAGATTAGCGTTTTTATTGGAAAATATATGTCATCAAAAATGCAGTTTAATTTAATTTAATTTATCTTTAAGACAACATATTAATCTAATAACTGTAAAAAAATTATCATTAACTGCATAATTAGTTAATTAGGCGATGTTAAAGTTACTGATGGAAAAACGCAACAGCGGTCGGAAATGGGTTAAAGGCCAGATTAATAAATTAATGTTAATTTACTTAATGATGTAACGAAGTCCTAATATTTAAATCTTTCTTCTCTAAATTCAACCAGTGAGTGACCTTTTCCTTTATTGATTTTTTATAGCTTTGTTTTTATTTACTTTCTAAAAAATGCATGACAATATGTATAAAAAATAAAATAAAAATACTCAAACATTTGCCAATAAAGCCAACATAACAAAAGAAGAATTCTAAATAAAAACACGGAAAAAAACTAAAATCTAGATATTTCTTTAGTTTCTTCTTACTAAACTTCTCCAAAATATTTCACAAACAAAAGTAATTTTAACAAATTTTTCTGTGTATAGTCGAAAATAATATTTTACTCTTGCTTATTTACTATAAAGTTCTTTGTCCTCTGGATTTAAAAAACGTAAAACACCCAATTGTTGAAAAAAAAAAAAAAAAAAAATGCTACAAAAACTCCAATGACGACAAGTTTTACTTTATTTTTGTTTTGTTTGTATTTAGAGTTTAAAAACAACTTAAGTCAAGTTTATTTTTTTGAGTTTTGTTTGTTTTTTTTTTCCTTGTTTCATTTCCTTTTTCCTTATGTGATGGTGATGACGATAATGGTGATGATGATGTTGATGATTTTCATGTTCATGCTGTGTTGTATTGCATGTTGCTGTATATCATAATGTTAAACAGGAATACATAGTATTTACCTAGCCTTCCTCCTTCGTTAAAGTTTATCGTTGTTTTTGTGGAGACATCATGAAATTTCGTGCTCTGATGAAAGATCCTGAATATATGAAGGAATTTCAAAATATTATTTTAACATTATCCAAACTAACCAAAGAATGTGTCATTGATATTTCAAAGGATAAAATGTATTTTATAGCTAATGAAGAATCTGGCACTACCGCTCCCCTAGTGTGGGTAGAAATAGAGGCCAGCTTATATTTTCCAGAATATGAATTAAAATTGCAAGATGACAGGCATCCCCATATTATGCTTTCAATATCACCGTCAAATTTAAGTCGGGCACTTACACATTTACGCTCTAATGCTCGCACATGTAAAATGAATTTAATCAATATTCAGTTCTCCTGTCTACGCGTGGAAATAGAGGTGCCCTCACAAAGTTCAAATAATACTACCAAAACAGTACATGATGTGCCCGTAAGTGTTATACCACGCTCGGATTGGAGTTATTATGAAGTACCACAAAAACCTAAATCGAAGATAATTTTAAATGTACCTTCGAATCGTTTGATGCGTGGTCTTATCGATAAAGTGAAAAATCTCTCACCCACTATTATATTTTATGCCACTTCCAATGGTGAAATGAATTTGGTAGCTGAAACAGAAATGGCTACAATTACCACTCACTATAAGCATCTGGAGATCAAGGAAATCGATGCATCTGTCACAAAAGGCTCAAGAGAACAAGTTGATGCTTCCTGTTCGGTGGATTGCAAGAAGACATCACTATTCTTTACAGCCCTTCAAGTGCCCACTTTAGAACTATCTTGTGGCATAGATGATGATCGTCTCATACACATGGAAGTAGATGTACGAGAGGGTATTGCTATACATTCCATTCTGCCAGCCGTTTGTATTTAATTTTTTTTTATTTTTTACTTTTCCTCTTCTCATCTGACTTTCAATTGGCATTTCCTATCAAGAACTATACTTTTATGGCTTTTTGCATTCTCTGTCTGTATGTGGACATTTATTTATTAATTTACTATATATATTTTTTTTTGTGTATTTATCAATATCAATAAAGTGGAAAATATATTTAATATTTACTTAAATTGTTTATTTTACTTTGTTGTATTTTCATTTTGCAATATATACAAGTACTGCTACACTAAGTATTATTTAAACGGCCTTAAATTTGACATTTAAAGTCATTATTAAAATAAATTTTAATTATACAAAGTGAAAGATAAAAATTTGCTATGTACATATAAAGATGTGTTTAGGAGTGAATAATTCTGTAGTGAGAATTTTTAAATTTTTTATCCGTTTATTTAGTTCGAAGTATCTCTTGAATTTTCTTTTTCATTTTTTATTTTTTCAATTTAACATTCTATTTGCAATAGTCTAATTGCGTATTTACATTTTGCACACCTAGTTGGTCATGATTACGCTAAAAACGATACTGATAGTCCGATTGTTTATAATTTCAAAACAAAGAAGAGATATGTATTATATGCAAATATATTTTGTAAAAGATTATTATGGGGAATAAACTTCGAGTTGTATGCTACAGAAATTGGATGATAATTACCTTTTAATAGGATATTACGTAAAACTGCTAGTTGCTCTAATAAGGAGCTCTACTAGAACCATTATGCAATAACATGGCTCTCGTAATATTTTGAGGAGCACAAAGTCAGGTTAAAGTTATAGTTATAAAAAAAAAAAAAAAATATTTGCACTTTCAAGTTGAGATTTTTTCGTGTTACTCATTTTAAATTATACAAATAAATTTTTATTAATGGATATTTTATAATAAACTTTAAAAAATTTTAATTTTACTTTTTTTTGTTATATATATGTATTTTCCTATCCAATATCGAAAAGCATAAATGTATATTAGAAATATTTAAAACAAATTAGATCGTATAAAAAATATTAAAATTTGTATTATGATTTGTTGATTAGGCAAAAAATTTAAAGTTTATGTAAAAATAGTTCCATTACGGTGGACTCTGGTCTATGTAGGAACAAGTTTTTTTATATTTTATTCCTTCTCTCTTATTTTATTTTATACTATCTTTTTAAAAAAAATGTAAGTAGTACTAAATTTGTTACCTAAGAAAATTTGTATTTAATTGAAAAAATTGTCACTACTTTTTTGGCAATAAAAACCGGATAAAGTTTGAACCCGCTATAACGAAGAAACTACACCAAGATACGTCAAAAATTAAAATTTTGTCAAAACTTAAACTCGTCTACACCTTCTACTATTACTATTCTGAGTGGGGCAGTATCGAAATTTTGTGGGAAATAAATCTGTAACTTCTAAAATCGCCTGGTTATATTTACATGACATTTCAAATATACGATTTCAAATATTTTTAAATATTAATGCTTTCGACAAGACCTATGAAAAACTTGCTTGCATGTGTTATTTATCTCCTATAGTTTTCAAGTTGTTTGCATTTGAAAAACTGGTCCAATTTTTTTTTTTTTTTTTTTTCAATATATAGGCCAATACTTTTATCCGATTTTCTTATGTTTTTACCTAGTTAGCTAAAGAAAAAATTAGCTGTCTCCTGAGTACAAAAATAAAAGATTTTGAAATTGAAAATTGCTAAAATTATGGTTTTATGTTTTTTTTTTTTTTTTTTTTTTTTTGGCCGAGTGTCTACGCTCTTTTTTCTATAAAACAAAATTTTTCTTAGGAACATACAATAATTTATACTTTATGAATCTTTACGGAGTTGATTTTAGATTTAAAAACAAGCTCAAGCGCCTTACAAAACTACGTACAGGCCATACCGAATTTGACTTATTTTAATTCAAAATTTTGGCATTAGCCTGTATGATCTAAAACCGTATAATAGTTTCAAATCCTCTGTGTTCTAAAAAGTTTGCCAATGGCTTTTTCTAAACCTTTAATAAACGTGGACTTCCATTTTTGGGATTTTCGTCGGTTTTTTGAGAATTGTGGGGTTTCTTTTAAAAAAATCTTAAATTTTTCTTCACTATATCTAAACATACCATTCAGATTTTATTAGATATCAAAAAAATTATTATGCCTCAATTCTGTATGTCGATTTTTGTCGTTTTCTGACTAAAATGCTATTGAGTTTTTATTTTCATATTCTCTATATCACTTGCGACTGTTTGGGTTTCTATTTATGATAATGACAATTTAATACGTTATTTCGTTCAACAAATGTTATCCTGTAAGTCGATATAAGTCGATTGAAATGTCAGAACAGTCACTAACTATTTTCCTACCGTTTTGGATATGGCAAAATAAAAATTGTATGTTTTTTAATAATTTAGGCAATGTTATGTTAATTATTTGTAAAATCATGGATTAATCTATGGTAAAAACTAATACTAATATTCACAAAACTGGAATTCAAAGGAGACAAGCTTTCATCTCAGCCAAAGTAGAGATACAAAATAGTGTCAAAGCAGTCACCAAGAATTATTACTGACTAAAAAATGCAATTCCATTATTCCTTTCAAAGTAGGTTTGTTGTCCTTCAGTAAACTAATGATATGGTGTCAATTCGAATAAAACCCTAAATTGGCCGCAAAAAAACAAATGAAAATATTTTTTTTTTCATTTAATTATTTATAGAAATTATATTATAGAAAATTTCATTAAAAAAGATGGGATATAGGTTAATTTATTTGCTTATAAGTGATTAGCTGTTGTTTTGTTTTCATAAATTAACTCCTTAGGGTCCTAGACAATCTGATGTAACATGTTGAATTAATAAACGTGTCTTTTCCTTTTCCGGTATTGCTGAAGCCTCATAATCGTGTTCTCATGGTTTGATTCCAATTTATCTAAAGCATCATTACTAGGAGCAGGTCAAATCACTTTAATCATATCCACATGTTGTTGGACCGACTTTAAACTTATTTATTAGTATATAGCCGGAAATTTTACCACTTTGGTTATAGGACGGTTGCGGTATATAGTTATGACTATTTGAGTGTCATAGCACCGAAATAAAAATTTACAGATATTTATTATTTTATAAAGCAAATAATTTCTTTTTTAATTTAAAAATATAGGGGTTTTTTTTATTTTCTTTTTTTTTTAATTGCCACATTTTTGTGTTGAGTGTTTTCACCATAGAAAACAACTAGAAGTCCGACTCTTTTCATTCGCTCAGAAACAAAAAATTACTCTCTTTACACGTATACATTTGTTCTGTAGAAAATTTTACTAACACATACAAAGAGTTAGTTTTTTTTTGACAATTGAGTTAGGTTTTTTGTGAGCAAGTTGGAGTTCTAGTTGTTTTCTATGGTTTTCACATTCAAAAAATTTGAAATTACAAAAAAATTCAAAGAACAAATTTTAGCAATTAGTATTGTTTTCAATATTGGCAATACAGCTTTTGAAAGAAATGTATATCGTAGACGTAAATCACGTAACGCAAACGAAAAAAATATTTCGAGATAGAGAATAGCATTTGTGACTGCTTTCCGTCTACAGACGGAACGTAAAATCGAGATAGAGAATACGGGCATTAGTTTCTTCAAAAATCAATTTTTTACAAAAGTTTTCTTTTTTAATGAAATTAATTTCTCTATCTATCTTTTCTATGTCAAAGGTAAAGGTGGAAAATACCATTCATACAATTTTCAATTATACTTAAAAAAATGATGAACGAATTTCTCATTAATTTCACATACATTTTCATAAATTTAAAGAAAACTAAAAAATGACGTTATAATTATGAAACAAGCTGAAGTAAAATATTTGCTGCTAAAACAACAACAATAATACCATTGACGTTCCAAGTGGCAACGATCGATAATAAATCTAAGGGAATAAATTTCCCCAAAAGATTTTTTTATTAAACATTTCAAAAAGATATGCTTCAAAATAAATTGACGTTATAAATATGAAAATCACTGTATTTAAGAATTTAAAAATGTTATTAGAGCGGAAATATCAATCATTTAACAAATTCTTTTCCTTACGTTTTCATAAACCCATTTCAAGTTGAAATTTAATTCCAATCCAATTTCAACTTGAAATGGGTTTCCAATTCTGATGAGGGTTTCATAAACAGGCAGATTTTCTCTTAGTACATTAATTTAATCACTATTATGATTGCATTATTTTGTGATATCTCGCTTGATCAGTGCTATGAGGATTGTCTTCCAAGCAAGAGAAGGAATTGAAATAATAAAATAAGGTATCATAACTAACTTATATGGTCTCTTGGAATCACTGATTCTAATCGAAACCATTGACATTCATACCAAAGAATTTAGAACTAATGACAAATTGTAAAGTCGAAGGGTATCATCAGGAGTTTATTTTTTGAGTAGTTAAAATTTTATGTATAGTTTTAATATGTAATACACATAAAAATACATGCAAATTATAACCTCATTTAACAATGTTGCTGCTGTTGTTTTGTTATTGTAAATCTAGGTAGAGTTTGTCCTAATTTATGCCTACGTACTCTTTGTTGTCTTATAAGAAGCTTTAAATTACAATGTTATTTACTGTGGCCTCTTTTTTCCTCTTGTCAACTCAATACAAACAAAACTTTAGAGCTCTTGTATTCGTCGTATGTTCGTTCACTCGTTTAAATGAGTGAGTGATGCTATATTTTGTGCATAATGGTGGGGGTTGTGTGCAGTGGTGTTACAACAAAATTGCATTCAAGGCTTATTTACTATTAGGTTAGAGCAATTCTACAACAAATACAACAATAAAAAAAGTTCTCTCATTTGTTTTCGTAAAATGTCAAATTTTGTACATTGAAACAATAACAAAAATGATATAAAAAATGTAAACAAAACACACATAGAAACAAACACCATATAAAAAAAAGATTTGACAGTCATCACACATAAAGAAAAAAAAAAGTCAGCTGTGTTTTTAACTCTACCTAATAGTTAATATACCTTGATTGCATTATATGAGTTCTCGTGTTCTCTTTCTTGTAAAATGTATTTACTCCCTTGTAAAGAGTGCTATTTTTGAGCGTTTTTTTTTGTTATATATGCAAAAACTGAGTAATTTTTACTATTTTTGCATTATTATTAATTTTTTTTTTTTGCTTACTTAGCAAGTTTTATGTATATTTTTCTAAACATGTGTTTCCATTGTTTTTGTTTCGCTTATATGGATTTGGCTTGTGGTTTTATTTCTTATTTTATTTTTATTGCAAATGCATGCAAAAAAAAAAAAATTGAGCAAAAAAGAAAAAAAAGTAATTATGAATTTTCGCAGAATACCAGAAATAAACGAAACGAGTATTATTTATTGTTTTTATTATCAAAATATTTATAAAACAAACATGCTCAATTGTTTGATTGCTTCATATTTAGATTCTCTTGATTTTGTATTTTTTTTACTCTTCCTATAAAATGTAATTTTACATTTTGTGTGTTGTATATTAAAATCTCAACAAAGTACAATATCCATGTACTCGTTGTAAACTTAGATACTTTACAGTCAAAGAAAATTAGTTAATGGAAATTTTAATCATTTATAAGGCATTATCAATATTTCCACAAAAATATATTTTTCTTTTCTGATTTGATAATAATACATCCATGAGGGTTAATATTGAATATCTCCATATATATCATTTTTTGAAAATATGACATTGCTTTTGTATTTGATACAATTCTCAAAACTATAAAATAGAATTAATTGATTAAAACTTATTAGATTCACTTTGAAATTAATGTGCTACTTCAAGACTGAACTCTAATAAGTTTACGTCGACTGTAAAAATTTCATAGATGTATCAAGACACAGTAATTGCACGATATGTCAAAACTCTCCCATCCATTGCAGAATTATTTATAATTTTTAGTTCTTTGAAGTCATGAAGTCTATAAAGATACCAGAAATTATGGAAGCTGCCAAAAATGCTATCTGACAAAATTGTGGGATCCTATCTAGATTGATTGGCTGATATCCACTTCAAAAAGTAAAAGCAACATTTTGGTATACAATAGAATACAATAAAACTATGTATAATAAATTACGCGATTTTTATTTATAAAGAAAAAAAAAAAACGAGAGAGAAACTATAGTCGGTCAAGACCAACCATATGATACCGTACACCATTGTGTATGACCAAACTTTTACTAAATGTAAAATGAATTATACAAATACAGAACAATGCATTGATACTAACATCTATATGATTTTATGCCCTTTAGGGCGATTCCCGGAAGAGGCTTTATATGGGAGCTATGGTAAATTATGGACCGATTCTCATAAATTTTAATAACGTTGTTTCCACTTATATAAAACTTACTTGTGTCGAATATTAACTTGATACTATCATTCGTATGGGATTTATGCACGTTAAAGTGATTTTCGGAAGAGGGGATTATATGGGAGCTATGATCAATTATGTACTGATCTTGATGAAATTTGGCACATAGATTGACACTTACACAAAACTCCTTTGTATCGTTTTATTGAAAGTTTTATTGAAATATTTTTATATTTAAGGAATTTAAACCCCTATTCCGGGAGGACATTTGTATGGGAGTTAGGTGAAATAATGGACCAATTATAACCAATTTCAATAGGCTCCTCCTTGTGTCAAAATAATTATTCGTGCCAAATTTCATCAAGATATCATTAAAATTGCGACCTGTACTTTGTTCACAAGGTTTACATGGACAGACAGCCAGTCGGACGGACGGACATCGTTAAATCGACTCAAGAAGTGAAGTGGGGGTCTGATAATTTTTTCTGTGCGTTACAAACATCAGCACAAACGCATATACCCCAACCACCTATGGTGGCGTAGGGTATAAAAAATACCCTTACTTTGGCCACACGGCAATATTTTAGTAGCACGATTTTTTGATAACATTCCCGATTAAATGCAAAATGTATTTAACAAAAAATGTAGTCCTTAATAAGTTATTTATCTCCAAAATATTCCATGCCAAAACTTACCTCTCATCTTTTGAAGCCAGAATCAAATGAAGCAATTTTTAATACGTTTTTCTGAAGTAAAGCGTATTTCAGCTATACGCAAAGAAAAAACATGGTTGCGGCATTGTCACTACAACAATATTATGTTCTCATTGTTAATTTTCATTAATTTTAATAACAAAAAAAAAAAAAAAAATACAAAAAACATTTTATTTCTTGGACTATTTTTACCAGAAACAAAATTGTATTGATAAAAAAATAAATTTTTTTCTACCATTATTAAATATTCTCAATATTTTTCATTGTTCTTAAACCATATTAATATTATTATTGGTGAAGAAATTTTATTATAATATGATAAAATCGGATCATAACGTTATAAAATATTTAAATACAAAATGCAAAAACTCTAATCATAATATGATTGAAATGTTCATAATTAGTATTATTGTTATTTATGACTATATAAATTTTTAAAGCAACAATATAATCCAATCATAATTATGTTTGATTATGTTTACCACAACCATATTTTTTCTCTGTGTGTAGGGTAATCTAAATCCAACGAAACAAATAGTAGTCAAAAGCGACAAAGTCTGGGCTATTAGGCAGGTGGTGAAAAACTTCCCATTCACAATTTTCCAATAGTTTTTAATTGATCGCGCATTGACATTATGCTAAGTTGAACATGTTTTAAAATTATGTTTAATTTCTGTCTTTTCTCATATTCCGGAAGTTTTTCGTTCAATGACCTGAAACTAATCAATTGTATTCGGTGCAGGTTTTCCGTGATCGTTTCTACCGTGTTTAATATCTTATAGATGATACACTTTTGATCTCACCAAATACATAGGTTTTATCATAACAACAGGGATATTCGGCTTTTCTATAAATTTTCCAAGTTGGCCTTGTTTTACATACAGTTTTTTGGGTTTTAGATTATTAAGGAGTGAGATCGAAAAAATCTTAACACACGTTTTGCCTTTAAACTTTTTTTCGGAAGCAATATTTAAATTTTTTTTATCTAGTTATCTTTGAAAAATATGTCAGTTATTATTTTTAATGACAACCATGTTGATTTGTTGTGAGTTAGATCAAAATGAGTGACGAAAAAGAAGTACGTGCTAAAATTATTAAAAATTTTCAAAACAAAAAAAAAACAATCATATTGGCTAAAGAATTGAAGGTTTGCCGTCAAACTGTTTCCAATGTTATTAAACAGTAGCAGGAGAATTTGACCATTGATAGGAAACCTGAGAAAATTAAAAGTATATTGAAAAGAGCAGTCCGGTTAGCTCAGTGCTCTGACTATTTGGTGCGAAAAGTTTAAGCCAATGCAGGCTTGAAAACATACAAAGTCCAAAAAGTTCCAGACAGGAATGCAGCAAAAAATTTAGAAGAATGGAGCTAAATTCAAGATTTCTTTTTTTTACTAAAACTTTTTAAAAAAAAATTAAAACAAAAAAGAAAAAAAAAAAAAATAAGTAACAAAGAAATCTAAAATTTTGCATGTTTTTTTTTTGACACTTATTTAAAAATAACTTCGAAACTATTGAGCACATAAGAAGAGAGTAAGAGAGTAATGGCCTTACTATGGCTGAAATATTAGACATGCCTCCATCCTGATGGAAAAAACTGAAAGCAGATTCGTGTTTAGCTCATCAAAATACATCAAGTCCAACTAATCGTATATGGTGTTGTATTTTTTGTCGACCAGTGTAATTTGTTGCAACGCCCTTAATAAAATACAATATCCAATATATAGGTAGCCAAAATAGTTTTATAGTCTCAAAAAATATGTTTGCCATTAATAAAATTTAGCACAGTGTACATAAAATGCTGCATGACAAATCCTACCACAGACATAAAAACAAGCAGACAGAAGAGTAAGAAACATAAGGGAAGACGTTGAATTTGCCTCCGGCTATATTCTTAATGTATGGTTCACCCTTAGAATATTATTGATGTATTATGGTATGATTTTATTTATGCCTTTTTTTCATTTAAAGGAACAACAAATAGCACTTTTTTTGTTGTTAAACAAACCTGTATGTCTGCCTATATGTTTATGACTTACTCTCTAATGGAGAGGTCTGAGTTTTAAATTTTTTTTTTTTTTTGGATTATATTATTTTTTCCATTTATCCATTCGTCTGACGGTTTAATGATTTTTGCTTATTTTTTTGTATATATGGTGTGGAGTGCGATGAGTTCGTTTCGTTTTTATTACTTTTTCAGAGTTTGCACTTTCAATTCTTTTAACAACAACGATATATTTATATTTTTATCGAGTTCTTTGTCTTTTGATGGAGTCATTCTCAGACAGACTCGCATTAAAGGGAATTGTCTGTATGTTTTTATATCTGTGTGTTGTTTTTTTATATTATTTTTTTTGCTGTTGTAGATTTATTTTTATTTTTAAAGTCTGACTTCCCAAAAACAGTTTGTTGTCATTTTGTTGTTTTTCTTTTTCTTTTTTTGCGTTTTTCGATTTCTGTTTTTATTTTTTTCATTTATATTTATGTTGTTATTTTCATTTTCTTCCTCTTATATTTTTTTGTTGTTATATCTTCCTTGGTAAACCATGAAAACCAACCAGTTGGTTGTATCCAAACTCACCACAATGGAGCCGTAGTATATTTGTTGAACAATTTTCAATATAAAGTTTTTTGATTTATTTTTTGCTCAAACTTTAAACTTGTTTCTCTTGTTTTGTCGGTAGGTTTTCATTTTTGTTGATATCTTTTATTTATTAACTTTTCATGTTTTGAGTGTTTTTCAATTTGTGTTTTATTTGTTATTTATTTTCGTATTTTGTTTTGTTGTTGATTTTTCACTTTGTTGCTTTTCTACAGTGGTTGAATTGTTCAAAATGAGGTTTCTGTATTTTTTTTTTTTATAATTTTTGGAAAAATCATTAAAGCTGAACTGTTATTTAAATATGATTGTAATAATGTACAAGAGAAATATAAAAAAAAACAACCATTGAACAAATAATAATAGTAACACCACCACTAGTCATCAAATGATGACTTCCATGTCTTTCCATGTGGGCTCGTTTCTCTATCATTAAAATGTTGTATGTGAAAGTTTCCCCTGTTATCAGTGAAAATTTGTATCTACATTTGGAAATATATACCTAATAGTGAAAAGAGGGAGAATATACGAATAGATATTTTAATTGTTTAAAACTAAATTAAATATTTACTTGTTTAAAACTAGAACTCAATATTTAAACCCTAAAATTTACCCATTATATACTAAAATATATTTAACATGATCTCTTTAAAATATATGTATGTTAGGGTGCAATACATTTTAGTGTTATCAGAATTTTTTGGAGTTGGAGCTCCAACGGAGTTATGGTATTCATGTTTTGATTCTAAAAATACAATAAGATTTGAAAAAATTTTATTTCGAATCGAATTATACAATAACCACGCAGCTTTTGACTGAATAACAGGGCAACAAAAAAATGCTATTAATATCGAAAAATATGCCCTTAAAATTTAAAAATATGCTCTTAAAATATTTTTTCTGGCCAAAATTTAAATTATCTACTATCCCTATGTCCTGCTTGCACATACAAATATTCAAATGTTGTAGGAAATTGTAAAATCAGGCAATTACAAAATCTCTATAATTTATCATATGAAAATTATTAGAGAATTGGATTGAAAAACGTATGTGATAGTAAAAAGAAAAATTCGCTATAGTGTAAAACATGCAAAATTATGCTCTTATGTATAAATTGTGCTAAAATATAAAATTTTAATTGTTAAAATATGACTTATAATAAGGTTTTTTTATAAAAATATAATTGCTGAGCCCAAAATATGCATAAAAATGCTGTTAGGACTAAAATATGCAAAAATGTGCTCTAACAAATCGACTGATAGAAAACTAATAATTTGCTTTAACTGTGAAAAAAATTATATTTTCCATATTTTTGGTTACCCTGCTGATTAATTCCAGGACAGAAAAACGTTCAAAAACTGTAAAATTTATTGAATGTGTAAAACAACTTTTGCCATACCCAAACTTTTGTGGACTATAATTATGCAGAAGCAGATTGGAATACGTATTTTTTTAAACTTCGATCCCGCCTAAAATATTTTTCCCGCTTTTTATTAAGAAATCCCCCTTTTCTAACTCTAACACAACGGTTCTCAAATGGGTGTCCGCGACCCACAAGCGGTCCGTATAAAATATTCTTGAACACGCAATTTTTTAATGTAAATATTATGTAGACGTTTAAATGAAAATTCCAATTAATAATGAAAACATATACATAAAAATAGAAAGACATCTTTGTACAAAATATTAAAGACACGGAATTTTTTTTCCAAACAGTTCTTTTAAGAATAAACTAGCGCTGGTTACAAGTAAAACCAATGACAGAACACGTATTTGATAAAGGCAACAATGATCAGTGAAACAGTATAAAGAAAACTTTACGATGTGGCAGGGGAAAAAATAAATAGTTCACTTTGATGAAACTATCGATTTTTCACATGAAACCCTACCTTTATTTTTTTTTTAAATATTATGGCTTTTTTATAAATAATGTTCTTTCCACACAAAACTTTTATTCGCGGCCTATAAAAAGAAAATTTGTTTAAAAGAGTTTATAATTTTAAAGACAGAAAAGTCCATTCAATATGAATATCGATAAAATACCAGATTCATTAAAAAAAAGAGTTAAAACGTAACTCATGTATTAAATTTAATTTTGTATCAACGAATTTAAAAGCATTTTAGTTAAAATATATCAAAGTTTATCAGCTTGTTGACTCTGAAGCCCTAAAACTATTAAAAAGTTTTCATCAAAATACATTTTTATGTGAAGGTAAATGGAAGAAAATGGATCTTTTGTGGACGCAGGGAAAATGACATTAGATATTCATTGTCAGAAAAATTTTCTTTAGTATTAAAGATATCATATTAGTAACAAGCGCGAATTATATTGGGCCCGAATCTATATACCCACCATCAACTTTTTCAAATTTTTCGTTATATGGGAGAGGGCGGTAAAGTGGGCGGACCACGCCCATTTTTTGTTTCCGAGTTTACATTTGTCCGTGAACTATTTGAACACAATTTCGTTGATTTTCACCTTATATGGGAGGTGGACGGTAAAGTGGCCGGACCACGCCCATTTTTGGTTTTCGAGTTTATATTGATCCCCGAACTATACGTACAAATTTCGTTGTCCTACATGCTTTTGTTGAAGAAATATCAGCAGAACACTATAAAACGGACACCCTGTGCTTCTAGTTTTTAGCCCATAACTTTTTTGTATGTCAACCAATTTTGCCCATTTTCAATCCCAAACAAACCTTATATAAGTCAAATATTTCGTCCTCCTACGTTATTCCGTTCGAGCCCTATCGTGCTTTCAACAGACGGACGGACATAGCTAGATCGACCCAGAATCGAACCAGGACCCAGAAAATATATACTATGTGGGGTCTTAGCCGATTCCTTCGACATGTTACACACGAAATGACAAAATCAATATATCCCCCATCTTTTTGATGGTGGGTATAAAAACAATGTCGCAATTATTATTATATTTAAATTATTTTATCTCTATCTAGCTTTTTATCTGATTTTGAAACTGCTCTAATTTCAATGTTATATAGAATGGATTATTGTCTATCGTTTTGCATAAAAATAATAAAATTAGATTATTTTTTGGTATTGTTGTTGGACATTTTTTTAAATAAAATATTCTGATATTTTTAAAAAATAAAAATGTTGGGGTAAAGTGGTAAATTTTAAAAATTTATCAAAATTTATCAATACTCGATAATCCGGAGGTCAATAATCCGGATTTTTCGGTAATCCGGACGGCATTTTACAACTCATAACATGCTCTATAATACGGATTGATTGCAACTTTGTAATCCGGATTTAACACAAAAAGTACTATTTGTATTTAAATTTAAGTATAATTTGAAAAATATAATAAAATGATGTAAGAAATATATAAATATGATGTAAGAGTTGATTGCAACGGAATTTATTCATTTTCGGTTAAGTATTATTCCAAATTTTTTTCAGTGAAAGATGTACAAAGAGGTTACATTTATTTAGATAAATTAAAAATCTTTGGATAACTTAAAAAGTGGAATCTTATAAGACGAAAAAATTTGAATAAATGCTTTAAATATTTGATATATTAAATAAATAATACAATTTAGTACTTTTTTTTAACAAATGTGTACCAGAAAAAAACCTCGATAATACGGATAATTCGATAATACGATAATACGCATCTGCAATCAATTATCCGGATTATCGAGTTTATACTGTATGTTTAAATAAATTTTTAGACTTATCACCGTGGAGTTTAGTAAGTAATTTGTATTTTAATGATTTTGCTAAAACATCACATTTTTGATCTGTTTTATACGCTATTCTTAAATATCATTGGTGATAAATTATTACTAAACTTTTAATAAAATTGCAAATAAAATTTGGTAAATTAACACATTGCATTTTATTATATTTTTACCGCTATACTCCAATTTCATAACTTTTGCATCAAGTGGACATATATATGAAAATTCATTATGATTTTCGGACGAAAGTTTTTTTTTTTATAGTTGAAATATGTGCAAAATAAAGAAAAATGAAATTAAAAAAAGATTCGGCTGTGTCGAATCTTTGATACCCTTCATCATCTTACCGACAAATAATTAAATTTTCGCCTTAATGTATGCTTTCATTATTCCACATTTATAAATTAACATTTTTTTCAAACTACGAAAATTTTAATACGAAAAAAAACAATCATAGAAATTCCATATTTATTTATTTTTGTATGTGTGTATACATATATATACAAACTGACTGCATATAAAAAGAACAACAACAACACTGTTATTCATTATATTACTGCTGTTGCTAACTAAACTACTTGCCTAAACAAAAAACAAAAACGTCACTAATAGTCATGACAATGCTTAATATACATGTTTGTGTGTGTATTTATATTTATATTCTTAACAGATTTGTTTTAGTTTTTGGCCCATAACTCTGTTGATTATGAACGAATTTGGTTTATTAAAAAAAACAAAATTTTATAAAAATATTTACGATCGATCTATAAATCTGTAGCTTAAACAAGGGCTTTAAAAAATCAAAAATGCGTTTTGCCCGATATCTCAGTTATTATGAACCAATTTATTTAATTTTTTTAGGAAAAAAAAACAGAAAAAAATTTCCGAGCCTTCTTTGCAAAATCGAAGTCCCTAGTATATACAGAGGCTTCAGAAACGGGAAAACCGGTTCTAAAAACCGGTTTTTTAAGCATATCTCCGCAATGTATGAACCGATATTGCTGAATTTCAATAGCAAAATTCTCGAAAGGATTTCCGATCGTTTGGTATATATATTATATATGCCAGTTATCGGTGGGCTTCATAAACGCCATTTCAACCGACACACGGACGGACGGACATTGTACAGACAGCTCCTAAAAAAACTTTAAAAAGTATATTATATTTACTTGCGCTATAAAATCTGTGATTTTATGAATAAAGTATAATGTAGAAATGTATATTTTCTTAATTTTTTCATTAATATTGTTCGGTGGGTTATAATATTAAAACATATTTAAAATGTAGAAAAAATTATCTTTTCAACCAATCACTTGTGTTAAAATACCGTAGTTTATTTATTTTGGGGTAATATTAAAGGACATTATTTTTGTATAAGTTTATAACCCAATATATTCGCAATGATTTGGCACTAAAAGTTTTATTGTTTTGCATAAAATTTTGTCAAAAACTCTAAAATTATCAAATAAATATACTTGAGCCTATTTTTTGTCCGTAACTGTATATATATATGTATGTAATTAACAAATTGTATGAAAATTATCCAATTTAAATGAAATTTTAAATTTATCAACTTTTTGCGAGACATATTTGCAATTAGATAATTCAACAAAAAAATATATTCTTAAAAAGGAAAGTTGTCAAAGGAATTAAAACTACTTTTAAATCACAAAAAAAAAAAAGTTAATGAATTCTGATGAAATAAATATTTAAACATTTCCTGTTCACATAATTTTCCGGTTATTTTGCTCATTTTCTAAAATAATCGAATTTTATCTTTATATTACTTTATAAAAATCATCTTTTTACCTAAATTGTATGTATACGAGTACGTATTTGTATTATAAACATTGCAAAATCGATTTAAATGACACACTTTTACAATGATCGAACAAATTATGTACATACAACGCAAAAAATATTGTACGCAAACATTTAAGGCTTTAGGAGTTAAACCTGTCAGTTCCACCTTATTTTTTGATTTTATTTTATTATATTTATTTATTTATAATTTAGTTAATAATTATATTAACAAAAATACATGGTAAAATTTTTGTTTTAACCATAAACTAGTTCTTGTATTTCATTAATGCTCCTCCAAGTTAGTAAGTGATGTTATTGCTGTTTTTGTAGATTTAATATTTTTTATTGCAGTTGTAGTTTTTATGCATGTGTGAACTTTATATAACAAGTAGTATATACATTGTATGTATAAATATGTAAGTATGTATAAAATTTTATAAGGTTGACTTAAGGTATGTACATAATAAAACTGCATATTAAATATACAACTATATATACATACGAAATACTTTATATACATCAAGTACATACATACATACATGCATATATGCATATAGAAGTTATATTTATGGATGTATTTGTAAATGCACATGACATACATACAAAAAAAAAAAAAAATTATATATGAAAAATATAACAAACAACCTACATGCGAACGACAACCGAATATCACTAATTCATATATAAACAGAGTGACTAATATGTAGGGGTACAAATAATAAAAAGGTCTTAAAAATAAAACAGTTGATGTATATTATTCTGCAATGTAATATAATCATTTTTTCTCGCATTTCCGTACAAAGAAAATCCTTCTTTTCTTATCAGTTCAAAATAGCAAATGACTAGGTCCGCTTGCATTTGAACAGATATGTAAAGTAATAAAAATCTGAAACTCAGGAAATTCAACACTGATGCTCCCAAAAACGCTGCAACAATTTTTTATTATTACGAATTGATTAATGGAATCTGAAGGATATGTCGTTCCAAGATGTTATATTTCTAGGTAGCCTAATGCTTGCTATTTTTAGTACCCGATAAGATCGCCCAATTTTACATTTTTAGATAATTCTTCTTTGCGTTTTTTTTAAAGCATTTTCTGAACAACTCATAGACTTTGGAACAGAAGAGTGCAGAATTTATGTCTGAAGATCTTGTCACTACCAAAAATGTGTATTATCGTAAACTAAAACTTGAGACTGGAGGACATGAGTAGTTCTAGAAGACGGTGTTTAGAAATCTATAAATGCATATTTGTAGTAGCTGACATTATCTTGGAGGTTTTGTGAATAAAAATTAGACTCTGGAAGTTCTCAAAGAGAATATTCAACAAGAATGCGATTGAAAATGGAGTAGAAAAAAAGACAAAATAGTCATCAACATATATCATTTTCAAAATGTAATGAAATAGTAGAAGATCATAACCAGGGGTTCCCATCCTTTCAATTATTTTTCTTTTTCCTCGAATCCCTAGACATATTCCAATCAAATGTATGCATGGTTGCCAGAAACGTTTCTACATGTAATAAGAAACGTACCGTAAGGACATTTCGGTAATGATGTCTGTATCAATATACGTTGTAGTAGCTTCTAAGATACAGGAAATGGAATTCGTTTCCTATGCAAACATTCAGCCCTGAACGAAATCAAACATAGATTCCTTGGGAAACTTTTCTAGACAATAGATACCAAACTTCATTAAATATCTTAAAGCCACAGAATAGATCTATTCTCTCATCACACTAGGATCTGGCTTTGATCTCTAATTTCTATATGATACTATCAAAACGTAATCATATCGATTCATTCTAATTGCTCGTAAACATTAAGCTAACACGTTAACCAACCGACTCAGAAAAATGTAAGACTTTTTCCTAAATCATTTCTACTGGCCACCATTTGAAAACCATTGGCTTAAACTTCTATAAAATAATGTGAATGGATTTAGATAATTTTTTACGATAATATCTTAGTCATTTCTGATAAGTTACTTCGAAGTTTAATTTACTTAGACCACTAATTGGTCCCTTTTGTGGTACCCTTAGTACAGAGCTAGAAAACCCCAGAACTATGCCACCAACAATCCTGAACTTAAACTTAACACTTAAAGAAGGATTCACCTAGGAAACGTTTTCTTCGCTCTGATTGAGCCGGACATGAGCGAAGAAGGTAAGAGGTTTCTCCTACTGATCTCTCCTCCAAGAGAATGGTCATATGTATTCTATATCGGCTTGAACTTAGCTCTTCTGACAACTTGACATGTGTTTAAACTTCTTCAACGATCGTTTGTCTTTCCAAGAATCATTTCCTAAACATGCTGTTTACTCGTCATTAGTATACCTACTTCTTATCTGGAAAGAGTACATTTTCTGAAGAACTTGTCTACTAACCTACTGCTTTTTATATTACTATGTCCTGGCAGCCAAATTAAGTGCAGCAATCTCAAGTATAGCCAGCACACACGATTTGAAGACACTGCAATGGACGAATAATCGGAAGGCGGAAATTAGGTTCCCTATTGAAAACTCTACCTTCACAAAGTTTAGAGACGTCAGCGAGGATATTTAATTTTCTCTTGTTCTCTTAGCACGTCCAGCAGTCCCTATTAGGAATGGGACAATTGAAACCGTTTTCGCAACAGACAATCGGGGCAATATAAATCATGTGTTTCCATGTAAATTCACCGTTTTAAAACAAATAATAGTATCCGAACGTAGAATCCCTCTACTGTCTAATTGCTTTAAACCTGATAGTCGTAGTATTCGTTTTAATTTACTTTAGCTGAGATAGATTGGAGTCGTCCTTCGGGAATTTTTTGTGAACTTTTGGCCGATTATTGATATAACATCGTGTTTGCAAAAATTATAAAAAATAACGTAGGTTTATAAATTCGGGTTTGATTTTCGGTTTTGATTTTTTTTATTTAATTGATTTTATATTATAGATAAGAGAAAAATATAACTTATAGTTTTGACAACTACTTATGAACTCGAGGACCTTTTTTTTAGTAACCCTTCCATTAGAGATTTGATAGTTGTTTCAGTAGTCACTTTTTTGGAACAGTTTGTCCATCTTTTAAAATTTTCGATATTTTGGGAAACCTTTTTTGTGCTCTCCAATTCTCTTTTCACAAGAGCCCAATATCTTCCACTAGTATTCGCTCCGTACAATTTGGTACAAAAACTATGTTATTGTTTTGGTACCAGAGCTTTCTTACCGATGCCAAATCGAGCCAAAAATATGTGGACACATTCTTTGATGTATACATAGAGCCGATTGTAACAAATGACTGGCTTCTTTTGCCGCACCTACAAGCTTGTCACACCAGGAATTTTTTAGGAAATTTTGTTTGATTTTGGGCCCAAACTTATCTTCAACATAAAAATTTAGACCCGGAAGCTGCGAAAAATCTGCCGTACATACGTTTCGTCGTCCATTATACTACAAAAGTTATTTTGTATGAAATTTGATTTTAATTTCCGTGCTCTATTCTTGGCTTCTAATTTTATGCAGCATTCCTGTCTGGAACTTTTTTGACTTTGTATGTTTTCAAGCCTGCATTGGCATTAATTTTTCGCACCAAATAGTCAGAGCAGTGATCTATCCGGGCTGCTTTTCTACCAGTTGTGTTTGGAGCTCTTTTCAATATGCTTTCAATATCATTTGAACCTTTTTTTTTTCTTCCCGAACCAGTTTCCTTTAAAATTCTTCTTATACTGTTCAATAACATTGGAAACAGTTTGACGGGAGACCTTTAATTCTTTGGCCAATTTTTTGTATGACCAATTTGGATTTTTTTTTTTTTTAATTTTCAATAACTTTTAGCACGTACTTCTTATTCGTCACTCATTTTGATCAAACTTACAATAAATCAACATAGTTGTCTTTAAAAATAATAAAATTACATATTTTTCAAAGAAAACTAAATAAAAATAAAAAAAATTAAATATCGCTTTTGGAAAAAGAGGCAAAACGTGTGTTAAGGTTTTTTCGATCTCACTCCTAATCATTTGGTTCTATGTTTCAATATATGTCTCACCCTGTATCTTTAATACACACGTTTAGTTCTATTGTATAATAAAAAAATATAACTAGAAAAATTACAGAGAGTAGCAGAAGAAAAAAATATATACATATGTACATACATATAGCAACAAACAATTAGAATTATTATTGTCGCGTTTTGGGTTCGTGTCATATGGTAACTTCTGGTTACAACAAAAAATTATTTGATTTTGTTGTTATTATATACACATTTGTTGTTAAAAACAGCTGAAAATTTATAACAACAATTAAATACTCACCACCACCATCACAACAACTACTGTCATTATAATTATCAGTCAGTCTGTCCAGCCAGTAAGTTACTCAAATATACCAATTGTTTACATATTTATTTGTTTATTCTCCATCCGTCTATCGTACTTCCCAACTTTTTATATCCCATATACGATCAGCTGATCGTATTTACAATATATATTATGTAGTAGACAATAAGAACTTGTCTAATAATGGATGTTTTTTAATTTTATTTCCTCTCTTCTCTTCTCTTCTATTCTTTTTTTCTCGTTACAGGTAAGAATAGAGAATAAATATTTACAACAAAGATAGACTACTTACAGCATTTACTTACTCGTATAATAGAGAATAAGGGATAGAATAAAAATTGTTACTAAAACAAAGGTAAGTGAGTGAAAAAAGTGGAGGGTATTGAAGGGTTATTCATATGACGAGTATTAGGGTTTCTTTCTTTATTAAAATACGGGCGCTGAGTGTTTTTTTGTATTATATTCTTTACTCATAGTTCATCATGTAATTTGAGTGAAATTTCTATGTATTTTAGTTGGATTTTTATATATTTATTCGTCTATAACGTATTTGTAGCCATATCCAATATGTTTTTGTAATTTAAACAAAAAGTAGAAGTAAAAGAGAAACGAATATATACAACGTAATAGAATTTTTGATTAAATAAATGTTGTAGGGTAAAATTATATTCAAATATCCGGGAGCTATTAAAAATTAAATAGTTTTTGACAATTTTGAGTATTAAAATATTAATATTAAATATTGTATTAGAAATCGTCATTCATCATCACCAAATTCTAGGTATTTGCAAAATTCGTTAGCCTAGAGGAAAAAAGGTAAACGTTTTTATATCTATATATATAAAAGAGTACCGTGAATGACTGACTGACTGATTCATCATCCCACAGCTCAAACGCCTGAAGCTAGAGAGACGAAATTTGGAACGTAGGTAGTTCTCCTCCCATATAGATATAAGACGGGAATTTTGGAAATTCGAATGTTTAGGGGGTAAAAAAGGGTAAAATCGGTAACCATATATCTCCCCAACTAATAGTCGCTATAGTCGGTCAAGCCCGACCATATGATACCCTACACCATTGTGTCCATTATTATTCGGGGAGGGGTCTTTTATTAGACTTGGAGCAAATTGTGGACCAATACTCATATTAAGGTAAAATAAAACATACGAATACAGAATATTACGTCGATGCTAACATTTATATGAATTTACTCACTTTTGTGTGATTCCCGAAAGAGGGCCTTATATGGGAGCTATGGTAAATTATTGACCGATCTTTGTAAAATTTGGCACTATCATTTATGTTTATATAAAACTTATTTGTGTCGAATATTAACCTGATACTAACATTTTAAGGGATTTATTCAAGTTAAAGTGATTTTCAGAAAAGGGGTTTATATGGGATTATGGTCAATTATGGAGCGATCTTCTTAAAATTCGGCACTCAGATTTATACGAAACTTATACGTGCCGAATTTCATTAAAATATTTCTATATTTAAGGGATTAATGATCGTTAAACACTTTTCCGGGAGGACATTTGTATGGAGGCTAAGTAAAATAATGGACCGATCATAACCAATTTCAATAGGCTTCATCCCTGGACTGTAAGAAACCTGTGTGCCAAATTTCATTAATTTTTATTTAAAATTGCGACCTGTAGTTTGATTATATTTTTGGGTGTTACAAACATCAGCACAAACGCATAATACCCTCCCCACCTATGGTGGTGTAGGGTATAATAATCGGACAGGTGACTGGTACTTTTTTGAAAATCGTTCCTCTTAGGAAGAAAACGGGTAAAAACTATATTTTGGTACTTTTTTTGGCACCATATGTATCTTTTAAACCAGTCAACATATAGATAAAATTTACATCGTATTCGTAACTTATCGAAAAATGACAAATACAAATTTGGTACTTTTTCGAAATTCGAACGTTTAAGGGGTAAAAATCGTACCTATTTTTGGTACTTTTTTCATAAAACATTTTTTTATATTTATTGATATATTCATATGAGTATTTTAATATGGGATACCACTACAATTTAGAAATTCATTTGAATACAATTTTTGATGGGTGAAAAAAAGTACCATAAAGGGGGTAAGAGCGGAAAATTATATTTTACTCAAACTCAATAAAGAATTTTCAATTACATTTAACCTAGAAACATGAAATTAAGTAAATGTAGGCCTATGTGGATAAGAATTCACAAGAGTGGAATTTGTGTTACTTAAAGATACATGGTCCTGTGGGTAAGAATTCAAGAGGAGGGACTTTGTGGTACTTTTTTGTTCTTCTAATGGTACTTTTTTAATTTCCTGTAATATTTAACCTAGAAACATGAAATTAAATATACATGGTCCTATATGAGGAAGAATTCAAAGAGGGGACTTTGTAGTACTTTTTTGTTCTTCTAATGGTACTTTTTGAATTTTCTATAATTATGAACCTAGAAACATTAAATTAAAGACATGTGGTGCTAAATGAATGAGAATCCATAAGAAGGGACTTTGTGGTACTTTTTTTGTTCTTCCAATGGTACTTTTTGAATTTTTCGATAATTATGAGCCCAGAAACGTGATATTAAAGATAAGAAGTCTTAAAATAGTAAGAATTTACGAGGGGGTCGTTCTTCTTTAATGTTCTATAATATTCATCCTAGAAACATAAAATTGAAGATGTAAGGTCCTAAGTGAATCAGAATTCTTAAAAGGGATTTTGTGGTACTTTTTCTTTATTCTAATATATATTTTCGTAATTCTAATATTTATTTTTCGATATTCTAATATTAGAAACCTGAAATTGAAGTGATATTATTATTTATGGATGAAAATTCTCAAGCTCTATTTGTCACATTATTTTATACTAAAAAATAATAATAGAAATACTTTGGTAGTTTTTTAACTTTCAAACGTTAAAGATGATAAAAATTGGTACTTTATTGGCACCCTACGGCAACTTTCTAAACCAAAAGCATAGAAATAAATATAAAATATTATCTTTTTTTACCAGAAATATATCAAACATACCATTTATACTTTCCGAAAATCCTATTTTTGTTATTGTAATTTTTGGTACTTTTTAAAATAAAATATTTAAAAAGTTTATTGTTGTTAATTCCGACACAACACCATTATTAAACATGTTCCCACGGGAGTTAAGAATCTTAGTTTAATTTATTATATAGTATGATTTATATAATATATTTCGATAGGTTTGTAAGGGGATTTCTTCTATACTAAAGGAGTGTACAACATAAAATTTTGCACGAGTATGGAGAAGAGTGGAAGAGTATGGAGTGAATATAAAACATTTTATAAATTTAATCGAAAAATATTTAAAAAACAAGCATTTATTTAATAGTATCTTATCCCATGTAAAATTTTAGAACACGTTCTAAAATCATTAGTTCTAGAGCTGGTGTAATCACTACCGCTTTAGATTCTTTAATAACATCCTTAGAACTAGTGGTTTCACAACTAATTCTGGAACTCGTTGAGTAGAACCTTATTATGATTCTAAATTCGTTTTAGAGAATGATTTTGAGAACTTGTGCTTAAGAACTAATTCTGTATGACTTCAATATCACTTCTCTGAACAAATTACTGGTTCCCAAATGACTTCCATGACCTATTTTCGAATAAAAAAATTTAAACGAGAGAGAAACTATAGTCGGTCAAGACCGACCATATGATACTATACACCATTGACCTGTGTCCAATTGTAAACCAACACTTTTACTAAACATAAAATAAATTATATAAATACAGAATAATGCATTTATATTAACATTTATATGATTGTTTGCCCTTTAGGGTGATTCCCAGAAGTGGGTTTATATGAGAGCTATGGTAAATTATGGACCGATTCTCATAAATTTTGGCAATGTTGTTTCTACTTATATAAAACATATTTGTGTTGAATATTAACTTGATACTATCATTCGTATGGGATTTATGCACGTTAAAGTGATTTTCGGAAGAGGGTTTTATATGGGAGCAATTGTCAGTTATGGACCGATTCTGATGAAATTTGGCACAAAGATTAACACTTATATTAAACTCCTTTGTGCCGAGTTTCATTGAAGTATTGCTATATTTACGGCATTTATGATCGTTAAACCCCTATTCCGGGAGGACATTTGTATGGGGGCCAGGTGAAATAATGGACCGATCATAACCAATTTCAATAGGCTTTGTCCTTGTACCAAAATAATTATCTGTGCCAAATTTCATCAAGATATCTTTCAAATTGCGACCTGTACTTTGTTCACAAGGTTTACATGGACAGACAGCCAGACGGACGGACGGACGGATATCGTTAAATCGACTCAGAAAGTGATTCTGAGTCGAACAGTATACTTTAAGGTGGTGGTCCGATAATTATTTCTGTGCGTTACAAACATCAGCACAAACGCATTATACCCCAACCACCTATGGTGGTGTAGGGTATACAAATTTCAAAAACTTGATAAAAAACCAAAAGAGTAACAAAATTATATTGATTTAAATAGTGTACTCTAGGAAATGGCTCATCTATAAAAAATAAAAAAACTGGTTCTAAAACCATTCCCTAACGCTTCTATGGCATGAGTTCTGAATTTGACAATTTCGAACAAAATTCGTTGATTAAAGAACTAGATCTAGAACCGTTCCATAGAGTGGGTACTGGCTAGCTAACACTTCCACAGAACTAGTTCTGGAAGTGACAATTTCAAACAAAAATCATTGGTCGTAACGCCAAAGTAGAACAAGTACAGTCTATTTTCATGTGCTCTGTAACTATTTGTAGAACTAATACATTTTTTCCTGGGATGTGTTTATTTATAAACTATAAAGAAACCCAAAAAAATATTTAATTCTTAAACAAAATAAAAAATAATAGCCCAAATTTTTCTGATGCGTTTGAACCAAGTCTTAAGGCAGTTTTTTCCCTATATTTATGCACCTAAAAAACATGTATTTTTGTTGCAACAACCGATTTTCCAAGTCTCGATATAAGTTATCCATGGAATTTATTTTGATACTGGGTAATGAAATGAAATAATTGGATAAAAACTCAGAGTTGCATCGCGGAAAATTCTACAATTCGATGTTAGTAGTGATAATATTGGCGGTTTTTTCAAACACTGTGTAAAAGGTAGTATTATCGTAGAATGAACTTGATTGGCAGATAATTTTCCTTACTTCTTGAAAGACTTTTGACAAATGATGGCATAATATTCGCAACTAATAGTACTTTTATACACCAAACGTACACTACCAAAGTGTCCTGATTTCTCAAGACACAAATAACCGTTTTATTTTTAATGCTTTGTCTGGATGGAACATTTATAGGGTTGGATAAAATTTGAAGTAATACTGTTGACTGATATTTTCTTTCGGAATCATTGGTATAGATACAAATTTTGTCATTCAAAAAATCAACACACAACTTTTTTAAACAATTTAAACTTATATGGGGTTAAAAGAGAAAAACAGTTCTGGACACCCAAATATTTATGTAAAATTGCAAAAAGCGATTTTACGCAATTTTTACTAGAAAATTGATCATTTTACAATTGTTTTTCTAAATTATCCTACAAGATTTAATCTGGTTCATGTCTGGACATCTGGGAATGTTTGTGGATTATAATGAGTGTTATTAAAATAATCCTTTAACTCAGTAGCTATCTTGGACGCCCTTTTAAATGGATCAAACCTTACATTTCCTTTTATTTATTTTTTCATTCCTCTCTTCCAGTCAGTGGAGACCATACTATATGCAGTATATTTTCAATTCGATTTTATTGCTTAAATATGTTTATATTTGCAGTTTATTTTCAATTCGGTTTTATTGTTTAAATATGTTTATAACTCACTTTGTGAATAATTTCTAGGTCAAATTGGGAAATTTTTCAAATGTTCACTGTTGAATATGAATTTATTTTTAGGTTTATAAAAATTTCATATCAAGTTGCATATCAATTTGTATTATTCTTAAATTAAACCTTATTGTTTGACAAATACGTTTGATATCAAATGTTATAGATCGAGAGGTTTGAATTATTAAGCAGATGTCTGGAAGGTTTTGTTTTAAGAATAATATTGGTTCTACTTAAAAATTTTATATGAGGTATCTTAAATCGAAAAAATTTAAATAAATAATGTCTCAAAAAATATGTGTTTCCTACAAACTTCTTGAACAACTTAATATACCAACCCATATTTTATAGTAAATATTAATGTGTTTATTTAAACATTATTTTAATTGTAATGATTAAATAATTATTTTTTAATACATTTTTTTTTAAGAATAATCATTAATTTTTTTTATATATTAGTTAATGCAATATTATTAAAAAATTGTCTTTAAAACCAAAAAATTATTTTCAAAAACCCTCAAACATTACGCATACTCGAATATATAAATTCCACTCAATTCACATTTAAACTTGGAGTAAAATGCACAATTTCTACTCAACTTGTGTGTTGTGTTCAGTTTATAACAGATACTTTTGTTGTCAGTCTTGATTTGGTATTGCGTGGAGATACATCGAATAAATAAAAATATTTGAAAAATAAACTTTTTAAAAACATTTTTTTTTTTTTATTAAAATGAAAGCAAATAAGAAAAAAAATGAGAGAATAAAAATAAAATATACACACAAACGAATATAAAAAAATATATCATGATGCAAAGAGAACAAAGAGCCCAGAGTGTGGAATACAAAAATATCCATATAAAAAAAAAATTGAGTTAAAAAAAAACGTAATGAAAAAATCTATATTAGTGGTTTTGAAAATAAAATAATAATGAAATCTATATAAGAAAAAATACAAGCTAAAGAAAAAAAAAAAAATTGTTAAGCTTGAATTAAGTTTAAAATTATATAAATAAAATATAAAAAAGGAGAAAAAAATCAACAAATTTAAAGGATAATACTAACAAAGACTAAAATCTTAAAGGTTACATAAAAGTATAGAAACAAAATTTCTAATTTTTCTTTTGGCAGTTCGATATTAAAGGCGTGGAATTAAATTTTTTTAAATAGATTTTTCTTAGAAATTATAATGTTTTCTGTTAATTATAAATATAAAATTTAAGTTTTTCTATTCTTATTGTTAATTTTACTTTATATTATACAGTACAGTATTATTTTTCTTGTAAATTGTTATACATTTTTATATTGATGATATAATAGTTTAAATTTTATTATAAAAAAAATCTGAAAAGAAATAAATTTTTGTTTAGGAAAAACAAAAAAAAAAAAAAAAAAAATTGTGTGAAAAATTACACAGAAATTTATTTATTTTATATCTTTCTTTGCATTTCTGGTATTTTGTGGTAGAGAAAATTTTCTTGTTTCATTTTTTATATTTTTTTCTTCTTTCATTCTTCTAATTGTCGTTGTCGACGTCTCATTTTTAATGAGTGAAAACGACAACGACGATACAATAAAAGCACTGACTGGCAAAGGGTCATCATTATAGCTTTTAAACTTTGTTATAAAATCCATAAGGGCCTTAACAACCTCTTGCTCTGCTTCTCTTATTATTAACATTTTTACTTGTTTATTTAATTTAAATAATTTTACATTTTTTATTTTTTTCTTTTTTACAATCAAGTGGTATTTTTTATTGAATTTGAATTTTTCATTATGGTTGTTGTAGATTCTATGAAAAGTTCAGAAAAAAAAGCAACAAAAAAACTAACCCACTTCTCGTTTAAATGTCGCCTTAAAGCGTAACAAATGAGTGGTGTGTTTGTGTATATATTGTATATATTTAGCAATTGTCATGTACTCTTTGCTATGTACTCTATGTAATAGAAAATAAAGAGTAAATTTTAAAATTGTAGTCCCTGTTATTGCAGGCAAGCTGTCCATTAGGCCCCTCTAATACACCCTTCTTAACTTTTTTGTGGCCCTGCTGTTTTGTTAGACATTTTATTTAATTGTATATAGTGAGAAATATTCTTTCTTTCTTTGAAAATCTTTATAAAAAAAAAAGAAAAAAATATTTAAATTATTTAATTATATGTGCAAATGTTTGAGATTTTACCATATGGTGTGTAATTTGTTCTATAAAATAAAGAGGTCTTTATTGATTTTAATCAAATTTGTTAAAAAACTAAGAACAATAATAAAATCAATTTTAAAATGATGCGGATTGTTTTACAAAATGGAAGCTTTTGTTTGAAGTTTTAAAGAAAATTCTAAGTTTGTCTACACGAAAAAAATATTTTCGAAAAAAATTTTAATTAAATTATTAATCAGAATTTTTAAATGATTTAAAATATTTTTATAATTAAATAATTTACTTAAAATCTAAGTATTCAAACAAAATAAATTCAAGTTTTACATAGAGAAATCTAAAATCCAATTTTAAATACGAATGATACATATTCAATTAATTTATTTATTGAAATTCAACCTATTAAAATAATTATATATTCAATTATTCAAAATACCACTTATTTTTATTTATATTTGATTGATTTATTAATAAATTTATAATTGCAAAATTATGTTTCCATATTTTTTTCCTTTTCTGGCTTAAATGTTTCGGTTATTTTGCCCTTTTACTATATTATGAGTTCTTTGCCGTAAGAAATATTACCCTAAGGAAAAATGCATATAAAAAATATTTAAATATTTTTAGTTCCATGGGAGAACCATTTAGGTTATTTTGACTAAGATGAACCAAAATGATTACAAAACTTTAGTTTTTAATACTTCACTCATAAAAGAATCAAAAGTATGCATTTTTTCCCCCTCATTACAACAAAATATCGAAATTTTATTACGTACTTTAAAGTCCATTTTGAAGACCAAGATTTCCGCATAATATTTCATAAAATTTTCTATAAGCGGTGATTTTCAAACGCTTGTAGCGAATTGAATTGAGATGAATTTAAAAAATGTTTGTAATATTTTTCTGTATTTCAGTTGGTCTTTCTTTTAACAGCTGATTCAAATTTACTTATTCTTAGTAAAATTACCTAGTTTACACGCTAAAATTGTTCACCATAAATCGGATTCTTCATCAAAAAGCTTAATTTTGTTTTATTAAAAGTTCGCCTTTTCATCATAAATCTGATAAAAAAAAATAATTTTCACGATTTATAAAGAGCTCATTTACATTGGGGATTTGCCCTGGGAAAATCGCTGCAACTTTTATGTTTGTAGGCAAGAGCTGTAGAGAAGCAAGCGGAGTAAGAAAAGTTGCACGTCGTCGCAAATCTAAAAATTTCAGGAAATTTTTTCAATTTTATTTTTAATTTTTCTGATTTTTTGTTTTTTGTCAAACATTTTTTAAAAAATTTCAAAATACAAATTTATATGTGTAAATGTAGAAAGGATTTCGAAGCAACTTGAAAACAAAATTTCATAAAAAAAACCCTGCGATAATTCCCAATATAAATAGGCTCAAACATAAATCCAATTCTTCAACAAAAATCAGATTACAAAAAATCGATTTTTTACCAGAAAATTTCCTGAACATTTATTTTTCAGCAAAAATAAAGATTTTTTTTTTTTTTTTTTTTTTTATAAAAAATTCAATTTTTACCGAAAATATTTTTTTTCAAAAAAAACTCAATTGCTTATTGGAATTCAACATTTTACCGAAATTCTATTTTTCACTAAAAATTAAATTTGTCACTAAAAATTAAATTTTTCACTAAAAATTAAATTTTTCACCAAAAATTCAATTTTTCACTAAATTTAAAATTTTCACTAAAAATTAAATTTTTCTCTAAATATTCAAATTTTCACTAAATTTCAAATTTTCACTAAAAATAAAATTTTTCACTAAAAATTCAAATTTTCACTAAAAATTTAACTTTTCACTAAAAATTCAAATTTTCACCAAAAATTTATTTATTTTTTTTTTCGCTAAAAATTCAAATTTTCACTAAAAATTTAATTTTTTCACTAAAAATTTAATTATTTCACTAAATTTTTACCACAAATTAAATTTTTCACCAAAAATAAATTTTTTTACTAAAAATTCAATTTTTCACTAAAAATTATTTTTTTTTTTTTTAGTAAAAATTAAATTTTTAATTAAAATTAATTTTTTTTAATAAAAATAAAATTTTTATTTTTTTTTTTTTTTTTTTTTTTATTACCAAAAATTCGAATTATTTACCAGAAATTCCATTTTGCCATAAAAGTTAAATATTTCTCTAAGAATTTAATTTGTCAACTAAAATTCGATTTTTTAGTATAGTAGGAAAATAAAGATAGTTCAATTGCAAATACCTAGCATAATAGTATTAGATGTGTTTTAAATTAATCCTAAAAGTCTTTTACCACATCAAAGTTCTACATAAAACTTTTTTTTTTTTTTTAATTTTAATTTTAGTTTCGTTTTTTTATTTTACAATTCTTTTATTGCTATTTTCTACAGGTCAAATTTCTTTACATAAATTTTGTTACATACTAGTTTTTCGCGGTCGGCTTCGCTACATGCTTAATAACATGCAAAAAAAAGTTAGACTTAAAATGTGGGCGTGACATCCAATTGAAATCTATCTTATCCTATAACCTCCTTCGGCATTGGTACAATCTTTGTGTCATTTTTATCGAGTCACTAACGGCTCATTGGTGCACTATCGTTATTATCTCGTTTTGGTGATGCATTTATTGAGGAAATGAATAAATATAAAAATAGTAATTGAAATCATATTTTCGATGTTGCAAAAAGAGCATTCATATGCTTGGTTTTCTTCAAATATTCGAGACTGACGTTAGATACAGTGGTGGCCACGAATTTAAGACACGACATTTCACTTATATATTTCTGATAATTTTTACATCTTATCGAACAAATTTTAGATCCATGTTATTTTTTAAAGATCCTAGTAATGTTATGAAAAAAAATCAACAATAGTTTGTTACCTATATTTAGTTTCCAATTTTTATTTACATATTATACAGATTAATACAAGTTTAAGCCTGGTCATGAATTTAGGACATAGGCAAAATAAAAGTTAATTCACAAAAGTAAAGCTCAGCTTCATAAAACAATATTAGTATTTGGTGGGAAATCCTTTATTTTGAATCACAGCAGCGCATCTCCTGGGTAAACTTTCAACTAAGGCCATACAGCGCTCCTTTGGAATGGCATACCAAGCCTTTTGAATTTCTTCCCATAAATCAGTCAAATTTTTTGGCTTTACTGCTCGTACATGCTCCTCAACATCATTCCACAAGTTCTCAATTGGATTGAGATCCGGGGATTGAGCTGGCCATTTCAGAACTGTGATATTATTTTCCTCTAAGCAACTCTTCACTAGGCGTGAAGTGTGCTTAGGGTCATTATCATGCATAAATTTCCACATTAGAGGCATGTTGTCTTCAGCGAATGGTATCATGATGCTTGTCAGTATGTTTTTGTAAATATGCTGGTCCATTTTATTAATAATCTTCTGAATGGGACCTACACCATGCCAGGAAAATGCTGCCCACACCATGACATTTCCACCACCATGCTTAACCGTTTTAAGGGTGTACTTTGGGTGATGCTCCAGGTTTGGAGGACGCCATACGTACTGTTTTCCATCAGAACCAAAGCGACAAAACTTCGACTCGTCGCTCCAAAGTATATTTTTCCAAAATGTCATCGGCTTATTGAGATTTTCTCTTGAAAACGCTAGTCGGGATTTAATATTTTTTTTTGACACAAGTGGTTTACGTTGTGCAATACACCCACGTAAGTTCTTCTCATTCAGACGTCTTCTTATTGTCCTGGACGATATATTAATACCAAAATCCGATGAAATCTCATTTTTAATTTTACTTGAGCTCTTGAAAGGATCTTTAGCAGCTGATTTATAAATTAAGCTATCCTCCCTGGGTGTAGTTTTTCGGGCTCTAGGGTGCTGTTTGACATTTTTGGTAGTGCCATGTTGCTTGATGTGTTCCAGTGCATTGTAAATCTTGGATCTGGAACATTTTAGTAGCTTGGAAATTTCCATTACTGTTTTTCCATCAGTATTCATTTGTTGGATCAATTTTCGCTCGGCATCCGAACTCCAAGTACCTCTGGCCATTTCTAACTAAATATTTTGATGTATTCTAACATTAAATGGAATAAAACATTCATTACTTACCTTTTAGCTTCAAAAAACACCAAAAAATCACTTAAAAACCAAATATTTCTTATATGTTTTAAATTCGTGACCAGCTTCAAAAGCACGTTTTTACGAAAATATAATAAAAACAGCAACAAAATGTATACACAAACAAAACCAAATAACGGTAATTGATCTTAACATTACAGGGTACACTGAAAAATTAACAAAATCTAATTTTATATTGCAGGGTTGTAATAATTATCACAACTTAGTTCGTTACATGTCGTGTCTTAAATTCGTGGCCACCACTGTAAACCACTTCATTAATGTCTTCATGTGATTAGGATTATTTTTAATATGCTTAATATTATCTCTTGATTCACTAATGACTCTAGGTACCATTATCGTTTTACTAGTTATTCAATTGATAAGAAAAAGGACATCCCAAAGGATAAAATTCCCAATATTCTAAAACCGTTTTTTAAAAGCTCTAAATAAGGCTTTAAAAACTTATAAAAATCTTTTAAATCCCAAACACGAATTCGCCCCTTATGCGACTCATGTCTTAAACTGGATTGATCTCCTAATCCTAAATCAAGAATAAATTAATTCATATTTATTTAAAGTATCGTTGATTTAAAATTTATTTAAAATGTTCATTATTAAATTTGTTTTATTCCTTTAACAAATAAATGAAACGACAAACACACATTCAAATGGCTTAAAATATTTTTCACTCTTTGTAAACATTTAATCATAAATGCCAATCAGTTTATGTATATGTACTTGTATAACAAATTGAAAAATCCTGATAAATTAATAAATTTTTTTTTTATTAATTTATAAATATTTTTTCATATAAATTTCCTTTTATTTCATAATTGAAATGTTTTCATTCAGGAAATTATCAATAACTTGAATTGAGTTAAATTCTTTTTTTTTTTTACAAATCCTTGCTATTTCCTGTAATACAAATACATATGCTTTACTTACAAACATATAAATAAAGAAATCAATTTTATTTCAAACAATGACATATTCAAGATGAAAATTATATATTTTTTCTCCCATTTTTTTTTGCTGAATTTGATTTAGTACAATTGCCACAGCCACAAAGTTAAATATCATTAACACTATGTTGTGACTAGTCTATATGACTAAAAATATAAAAACTACTCATACTGGAGAGGTGGCATTTATTGCGAACAATATAAATTTAACACACACCAAATAAAAGGTCTTCTTTAATTTGATATTCATTTAATATGAATAATATATTTGCATTTGTATTCTTTTCCTTCCTTCCTTTAGATTGTTTCCCTTCAAAAATATGTATATATACCTATTTTATATTTATGTATATGTATTATATGTTAATATAAACGAATGGATACTTTTTTTTTTTTTTTTTATGTTGGTTTTAAAATGTATAGCATTGACTTTGTGTTTTGCTGATGCTGTGTTCTCTGTTCCTTTTTTAAAGTTTTTGTATTTTTTAGTGTTATTTTTATATAAAAATTTCATATAAATTTTGGAAGCCAAGGAAAAGAAATACATAAGTTTGACTGGTTGGTTAGTTGGTTGGCAAATTATTTTTGCGAGTTGTCTTAACAGCACAATATTCATAATGTATTGGTTAGGGAGAAAAATTATTTCAACGTTTATAAAAAGTAAAAATAAAATGTTGAATGGGAGATTATGCATCTCTCAAGATTTGTTTATGTTTCATAAACTTTGTTAAAATTGGATTGAGTTTTCTGATTCTGTGAGTGTCATACTATAAGCAATTTGTCTAGAACTAATTTTATTTCCAAAGATCGATAACGTTTGCCGCAATAAAGATTTAATACGGGAAGAAATACAGAAGAAGCAAAACAAACAAAAAATATATATCGTCCATTCCATGAAAGAACGCCCAAGAATATTTTTTATGTCTTCCGATTTTAATAATATTTGGCATGCGCATACCCTATGGAGCCATTTAAATATCTCCATTTTTATTTTTTTGAATTTTGAAAAATTCGCGAATTTATTCGCGATTTGATCGAAAAGTCAAAAAAAAAAAAAAAAAAAAAAACGCAAAAGTGTCTAACTTTAAACACCAATATCTCTAAAAGTTGTTAACGGATTTTAATGATTTAAATTGCATATTTAAGAAGATATGTCCACTATAAATATAATAATTTAAAAATAATATTATGGTTTAAAAATGCATTCATAATGCAAATGCAATTTTAATATGCATTTTTGAAAAATGTCTACCCTTTCAATTTTAATTTTATTTTAATAGGTTAAAAAGCAATATCTTTACTGTAAAATGCAAAAATAACTGTTCTGGGACAATAAAATCTATTATTTTTAATATTTTTTTAAAAAAAATTTCATGGAATTGGACGATGTATTTTGGTTAAATACACCAAAAATATTTTCTGAGCCACACCTTTTACAAGAGCTGGGTGATAATTGGATTAAAAAAACTACATTTTTAAAAGAAGTTTTACCCGGACTGGGATTTTAGGTATTTTGGAATGAAAAAGTCCCTACAAACATTTGGAAGATATCTTCCTAGAAGATATTTACGCAATATCTTCATTTCATTGTATGGAAGGAAATCATCAAAGCAATGTTTTTATAATATTATATTTTTATCAGTTTAGAGAAAATTAGGAAACAAACCCAAAAAAATAGATAAAATTTTTATTTTTTGTCATTTATAAAATAAAATTTATCATCAAATTATAACTCCTTTTTAAGTAAGGAGATTATCTCCTCCGCAATAAATTGACGATATCTCATTGAAATCATTTAGAAGAAATTATATGTCTCTTAGAAAAAAAAAAAAAAATTATATATTTTATGTGAGCGTGCAAATTTTACAGGCCTTATGATGTGACGATATATATGCATGATTTACAAGATGGTAAAGCATTGTAATCATATTATTTTTAGATTTCTTTAGCAATTTGTTATTTATACATTTTTAGCAATAATATTATTATCACATCTTCCAGAAGATTATCTGGTATTATCGTCTTTTTTTCACCTAGATGATTATCTAGCAATATTGCTTATTTTTCATCCAGGCGTATCGATTTCTTATTGCTTAGATGTATTGCCAGTGACGCACAATCTCTCCCGACGGGGGAAACTTCCGCAATACGAATATGAATATTGCCGCAATAAATTTTTTCTTCTAAGCAATACGATTTCGAATCATTTTCGTATTACTTTGCTTGTAGTTTTTTTTTAATTCTCTGATTTTAAAACAAGTTTACGTTCAGGGAAATACCTCTACTTGTTTAAATTTTATTTAGGTCCAAATATTAAAATATATAAAAATATACTTAAAAGCGAAATTTAAAAAAAGGCCAACTTTGGAAAGGAAAATATTCTACCCCCGTGACACGTTAGGAACCTGTGCTCCTAAAAATCAACTCGAAAACAACTCAGCTCTGGAAATGTAAAATTTTAGTTAGATATCTCCAGCGATACACAAGAATTAAAAAAAAAAAACAAACGATTTGGGACCACTGTGTGTGAAGCACATGATTTCCTTAGTGAATACATGAAGGTGCTCGTTATAATTTTTTAATACCCACCATCAAAAAGATGGGGGGTATATTGATTTCGTCATACCGTGTGTAACATGTCGAAGGAATCATTTAAGATCCTACAAAGTATATATTTTCTGGGTTCTGGTTAGATTCTGAGTCGATCTAGCTATGTCCGTCCGTCTGTCTGTTGAAAGCAGGATAGGGCTCGAACGGGACAACGTAGGGGGACGAAATTTGGCACAAATATTTATCTTATATAAGGTTTGTTTGGTATTGAAAATGGACAAAATCGGTTAATAAATAAATAAATAAATAAATAAATAAATAAATAAATAAATAAATAAATAAATAAATAAATAAATAAATAAATAAATAAATAAATAAATAAATAAATAAATAAATAAATAAATAAATAAATAAATAAATAAATAAATAAATAAATAAATAAATAAATAAATAAATAAATAAATAAATAAATAAATAAATAAATAAATAAATAAATAAATAAATAAATAAATAAATAAATAAATAAATAAATAAATAAATAAATAAATAAATAAATAAATAAATAAATAAATAAATAAATAAAAAAATAAATAAATAAATAAATAAATAAATAAATAAATAAATAAATAAATAAATAAATAAATAAATAAATAAATAAATAAATAAATAAATAAATATATAAATATATAAATAAATAAATAAATAAATAAATAAATAAATAAATAAATAAATAAATAAATAAATAAATAAATAAATAAATAAATAAATAAATAAATAAATAAATAAATAAATAAATAAATAAATAAATAAATAAATAAATAAATAAATAAATAAATAAATAAATAAATAAATAAATAAATAAATAAATAAATAAATAAATAAATAAATAAATAAATAAATAAATAAATAAATAAATAAATAAATAAATAAATAAATAAATAAATAAATAAATAAATAAATAAATAAATAAAATTTATTGGCTTAATACTAGAAACACAGGGTGTCCGTTTCAAACTTTTCTGCTGATATCTCTTAAAAGCATGTACGACAACGAAATTTTGTATAAATAGTTTAAACTTGAAAACCAAAAATCGGCGTGACCCACCCACTTTACTGCCAACCTTCTATATAACGTAAAATTTGAGAAAGTTGATGGTGGGTATATTTTGTTTTTTTATGAATTTACAACTATATTTGATGTTACAAAAATTTAATTGTAACCGTGATGAGAGTTGAGTTGAATTTTGAGTGAGAATAGTTTAAAATCTATAAAAATTTTAAGAAGTTTAATTTTGAATTTTTAGGCATAATTTAAAAGATATCCGAGTGGGAACATTTTTTAATTTGAAATTGTTAGTAAATCTATAGAATTAAATTTTGTATATATTGTTAATAATTTTTATCGAATTTTATGGAACAGTTTAATTTCAAGAGAAAACAGTTTCAAATTAATACAAACTCCAACAAATTTTAATCTGAATTATTTTCTTATGATTATTTAAGAAAAAATTTCAAAATTATTAGGCTATTGAAACAAAATCAAATTGGTAATGGTTTAAATGCAAGTAAAAATAGTTTGCAATTGTTATAAAATCCTTAAAATTCTATTCTTTATTAATTTCTAACTAATTTTAAAGCTTTATTGAAATAAAACAAAATGAAAACAGTTTAATTTTGATTGAAAACTTCTAAAAATCTATGCCATATTTTAAGAATTTTAAACAACATAAATTTATATTGATAATAAAGAAACAAATTTTAAGTTTCAGGGTTTATTTTGAAAAATTAAAGTGGAAACAATTTAAACTTTTCATTTAAATTATTCCAAAAGTGAAAAAGAAGAAGTTATTTTCGAGGTGATCCTGATTTTTAATTATTCGTTTACGAAATTACTTTCTTGCCAAACCAATAAATTATTAGTGCTACTATTCTGCTTGCAGTTAAGTTTTTGTGTATTTGTCTCTTCTTTTAATATTTGAAATATTTATTTTTTTTTTCTTTTTCATATTTCCATCTTTACGAATATCAAGCAACTACAACAAAATCATGTTAAACGATTTGTGGTGGTTCCTTCATAATTTTTCTAAACTTTGTGTTATTTTATTTCTCTTGCACAACATTTGCCATCAGGAATAAAAATATATGTAAAAGAAAAAAAATCGCCTGCATATACAACAAAGACGACAACTACAAGAAATAAAAAAAAAAAAAAAATACAACAAAGAATCAAAAAAAAGTGACGTGGGAGGAAAACTTTCAGTGCCATGCCATAGTAAATGTTTGTCTCTATAAAATGAAAAGTTAAATAGGAAAAATACAAACAAAATCGAATGACTGACATATCGACGCACTGACAGAATAATGGACAGACGCAGCTATAGTTACGATAACCAACTATATAAACAAGAGTTTGAATTTGGTTTTGATTTTTTATTAGTAGTAGTTTTGACTCTCTTTTGCCATTACACACTTATGTAGAGTGTAGCTGCATCAGCAACCAATGTTTGTTAGTCTGCAGTACTACGATGAATATACCGAAACCGAACCGAACACTCTGCTTGTGTTTGGGTAAGATGGTTTCAAGCAATAAGTAGTAGATGAGTGAAGTGAAGTGGGTTTATAAAAATGTACTACTTGAACTATAATATAGAATGAATACATATGAATTTTTATTTCTTTTAACCAGCCCTTCTCTCGATTGTTTTGTGCCTTATTTTTTATTTTTTTAAGTTTATTATATAAAATTGTAATTAATTTAAAAACAAACAATAATAATTTAATAGAGATAGATTTTTTAATAATACATTTTTTTAAGAAAATATATTTTTCAAAGGTACTCACTTTTGGAGATTTTCCTCCAAAATAATCGAATAAACAAGTTTTGTTTATTTACTTTTTTTAACATCTTTAACTATTTAATTTTCATGATCATGACGAAAATTTGATTTAAACTTCAGATTTCCATTTGTGTATAATTTTTAGAGTCCGACCGAACATACTTTTTCAAACCGAACCCGAACTTCGGTCAATTCTGCAAAGTTCGCCCGAAGTCGAACATTTTGTTATAGGACTTAAAAATTGCAACAAAAACGAGAGAAAATATAGTCGGTCAAGCCCGACTATATGATACCCTACACCATTTCGATCCACATAATTACGTATATGTACACAACTTACTTGTGTTAAATATTAACATAATACTAACATTTGTATGGGATTTATGAATGTTAGTGATTTTCGGGAGAGGAGTTTATATGGGAGCTATGGTTAGTTATGGACCGATCTTCATGAAATTTGGCAGACGGATTTTCGCTGATATAAAACTTATTTGTACTAAATTTCATTAAAATATTCCTATTTTTAAGCCATCTATAAGTGTTAAAACTCTATTCCGGGAGGACATTTGTATGGGGGCTAGGTGAAATAATGGGCCGATCATAACCAAATTCAATAGGCTTCGTCCTTGTATTGAAAGAAGTATATGTACAAAATTTCATCAAATTATCTTCAAAATTGCGACCTGTACTTTGCGCACAAGCTTTACATGGACAGCCAGCCAGCCAGCCAGCCAGCCAGCCAGCCGACCAGACGGACGGACGGACGGACGGACGGACATCGTTAAATCGACTCAGAAAGTGATTCTGAGTCGAACGGTATACTTTAAGGTGGGGGTCCGAAGATTTTTTCTCTGCGTTACAACTTCTGCACAAACACATAATACCCCAACCACCTTTGGTGGTGTAGGGTATAAAAATTTATTTTTAACAAAAATAGCGGGAAGTACTCCCTAGAAGCTATTTAAAGGCATATAAATTAAATAGAATTTGAAAATGTATAGATATTTGTATTTTGAGTTATTGTAGTCAAAAAAATTTAATTTTCTTTATTAAACAAATTTTCAACCTTTTTTTTTGTGTTTTTACGAACTTTTGATTATTATAATTGCAATTGTACTGTTTTTATGCCTTTAGTGATACAAATACACCTTAAATTCAGATTTAATAAAAAGTTCGGTGTTAGGCCAAAAAAATTGCCGAACCCCGAATACCCACCGAATATCACTTTTTACCGAACACCGTAGTCGACCCGAACGTTCGGTCGGACACTAATAATATTATATATAAATATATTTCATGGCTAATGAGTATTTTTTTTTTTTTTTCAGTTTTCAGCCAAAATCTCATAAAACATTAAAACAATAATAAAAAAACATGTTTCATCATAATTTGTTTATGTAATAATTCTAATACTTGAGTTTTAAAATAATGCAAGTTAATATGAAAGCTATTAAAGAGTTCATTCATTAGTGAAGTCAGATTAAAATTCATTTATAAAAATGTTGGAAGATTTCTAAATTTGCTTTGAAATTTTGATAAAAAAGAACTTGTTTTTGAAAATTTTTGCCTACACTGAAATGGTCTGAAATGTCTGCAGCAATATTTGAGATGGTCTTCGACGCCTGGGGGGTTATTGTGTAATTCGATTCGAAAGAAAACACTTTCGAATTTCAATGTATAAAGCATACAAATTCGAAAGATTTTCCTTTCGAATTTAGTTACAAAATAACCCCCCTGGTACTTTTCCTTCCTTAAAATAAGATCTAAGAAATATTTGAATGCCCAACATTCCCGTGGGAATTAAGCCACAAAAAATCCTGAGAGTTCAGAATGTTCCATAACCTTTTGCCCCTAATAGAGGGTGATTACTGAAGAAGTAAATTATTCTCCCAAAATTAACGTGTTTGTTTTTAAACGAATCTGGGATTTTATAAAGACCTATGATTGTAGTTAACTTAAAAGAGCTGGGATAAAAGTTAATTTTGAATTATGTAATTATCTATAAATAAATCCAACCAAGAATTTCGATTAAAGCTAATTTTACATTTTATCGAAAGTATTATTGGACTTATGAGTAAAGCTAATTGAGGTATATTAAAAAATATTGATTAAAGTTCATTAGAGATTATATCAATTAATTAAATTATATGTATGGTATTATAGCTTTGATTAAACTTATTTTAGACCCTCGATTAAATCTAAATGAATTGATAAAAGTTGATCAACGGTTATATCAAGTATTTCGATTAAGTCCGTCTAAGACTTACGATTAAAGTTTATCTATATTTACGATTAAATCTAATCTGATACTATAATTAAGCTTCGATTGAAGCTAACATTTGCAAAAGCAAATATTGACTACAGTTAAAGCTTATTTAGTAGATCTCAACTAAAATCAATCTCATATTATATCAAATGCTTTGATTATACTAATCTAGTCCTACGATTAATATTTATATGAAATTATAACTAAAACTATGATAATATAATCAGGGATTATAACAAGAGCTTCGATAAAAGCTGATATGGTATTTTATAACTTTTTTAAAGCTAACTACAATTAAAAGATAATCTGGAACTGTAATTTATAGCTTCCATTAAAATTAATCTAGGGCAATATAAATATCAAAAGCTAAATTGTGTAAATGCTTAGTCAAGAACAATTTATCTTTTCCCAAATACATGAGATGAATTTACATTTGATCCCTGGTAATGAAGATGACATTATTGGCTACTATAGCAGCTTCATGTATATATATATATATATATATATATATATATATATATATATATATATATATATATATATATATATATATATATATATATATATATATATATATATATATATATATATATATATATATATATATATATATATATATATATATATATATATATACATGAAGCTGCTATCAAAACTATTTTGGATTTATTAAAAACGGATTTCATTTTTTTTTGTCTTAGCATAGTTCGTTAAAATAGATCTAATGAAATTTTTGTTTATTGAAAGAACTTCTTATTAATTTGTCCTTTTTAAAATTTCTGCGATTAATACCTTTATCTCAATTTTGAGTTTAAAAATTATTTACTTTGACATTTTCACATTTTTTAATTCTTTTTTAAACTTTAACAGTACATTCCTTTAAGTTACTTTTATGCTTAGCTTATGTATAACATGAACACACAACGTTATACATAATCTCGCAACTATATACATATACACACATAAAGCTTAAACCTGGGCTAGCAACAAACATAAAGAAGTCTCTGTGAATATAACAAGAAAAAACTACAATTTTTATTTTTTTATAGTTGCTGTTGTTGTCATTTTGGCAATGTTTCGTACATAGTATAAATACTACTTAGTAAAGTTTTTTATACTGTTGTTTTTAATTTCGTACACAAAATTTAGTTTTTGTTTAAAGCTTTTGTTTCGTATTGTGTTAAGCTTCTAAAAAAACACGTTGCAGTGATTAAATGTTAATGCTACTCATTACCACCACCACTACCACAACAGTAAGAACAACCAAACAACTCTGCTAAGAACTATACCATTTCAGCAAAGCAGGCTTGTCAGTCTGACAGCCTGCCATATGCGGTAATTGCTTGCCAAGCTGCAGTTTTTATTTTATTTTTATTGAAAATACGCTTGCTTGTCTACTTGAGTGAATAACTAAAAGACGGACAAATAAACGAGCGAACGAATGACTTCTCGCTTGTCATTATATTTTTGCCTGGCTGACTGAGTGCCTGGCTGTATTTATGTTGCTGTTTAACGCTGCTGCTAGCGACGACGGCGACTGGCTGCTATAATCAAGAAATGAGTTCAAGGCCGTTTAAGTGGCACACCATACAACTATGATTATGAGTTTAATACCAAAATACTTAAAAATTTACTCTACTACTACCTTAAACAAAAACAAAAAACTTTTAGCAACAAAGTTAGATTCTTAAAAAAAATGAAACTAAATAAGTATTAGCTAACGTTAAAAAAATATTAAACGCCAAAAATTAATATGTATACAAAAAGCAACAAAATTTTAGTATTAATGTGCGAAAAATAAATCAAAAAATCGTTAAATAAACAAAGATAGAAAACACACACGTTAACAATATATACATATATATGTATAATATATACCACCACCCATATAATAATGTGTTTATGTCATATAAACTGCACGGAGGCAAAAATACTTATATTCACTATATTTTATACATTTTACAAATATACATACATACACATTTTGTTATAAAGTTTTATATGTATGTGGTTAAAAACGTATCGTTTGTAAGGTTGGGTGGGGGCTGTGTTGTTTGTCGTATGTATTTTTCTTTTAATATCTAATATCACTACACACATTATTTTTTGTACAATATAAAGGATGTGCAAAAGTAACGGTACCTATTAAAAGTGTTGCCATATATATACTTGTCAGGATATTAAATCAGTAGGCATAATTCAAGGCAAATTCACTATAAGATGAGGAAGTGCTTAAGAGTCCACCAGAGTTTTCTATTGAAATACAAATTCGATACGTATAAAATATTTGTTTTAAAGAATGGTTGGTTAAACTAGCCAAATATTTGACGATATAAAACATATTTTTATTCCTCTTTTTAATTAGGAAATCATATTTTACTTGACACAAATCAAAGATCAAACAAGGTCAAATAATTTTGTATTACCAGTAAAAAACGTTCTAGTGCTTCCGAAAAAGATCATTTTCACTACTTCAAAAATAGAACTAAGTGCATATTTTGAACTTTTTTGGAAGTTTTTAATAATTACTAAAAAAAAGGAAAAATAAATTAATTTTTATCAGTTCAAAGTATGTTTTTTTGTGAGCTCATATTTAAAATAATTGAAATTTTATATACAAAATTTTAATTTTAATCCATAATTTTAAAGTTTTGAAGCGTCCAACATCAAATTTTACATGCGTATGGAGATGGAGAAGAGTCATATTAATTTTTTTTAAACAATTTTAAAAATATCGTTCTTGGAGATTATAGGCCCTTTATGATACGAATTCTAAGAATAAAAAAATACCAATTTTAAATTTTTTATTGGTAATATCGTTGAGATTAAAAGAACAAAATTAAAAAAAATATGTTGTTTAGGATAGCCATGAAGTTAATTGTCTTAGAGACTGCTATTTTCCTTACCAATGCTGTAAGTGTAAACTAAATTTAAATTTTGTACTCCAATATGAAAACATTATTAATTAAGGCGTTTTCTGTGTAAAAGCGTATGACAAAAAAATGTTTCATTTTATCTACATAAATATAGTGTTTTTATCTTTCATTTATTTATACATTTTCTTGATAATAATTAAGTTAAAATTTTCAAATTCTTGAAATATAAAATTATTTTATTTGTATTGCTTGCTCTTCAAGTGAAATTTGTAAGTTTGTTTCTATTTATTTATTTTATTTTTTTTTAATTTGTTGTTAATTCTCCTTCGTATTCTGCTCATTTAAATATTCGTTATTAAAGCTTTTCATATGTTTTATTATTGTTGTTATCGTCATCCATCAGATAGATTTTTTTTTTGTATTCGACAGTTCACACATTTCTTGTGTGTATATCATCAGCTGCGAATATAGAAATCAAAGAATATTAGTTGAAAATAAACATAACACAATAATACAAAACAAAAATATAAACAAACTATAAAAAAATACAACAAACAATAATGAAAATAAATAAATACACACACCCATACACTTTGTTATATATGAACACATAAATACAAATTTATATATCGAGGAAAACAGCTGATTTCAACATGTTATTGCTGATTGTTTTCATTTTGTTATTCTTGTTTTCTATTTTTTTTTTGTTTGATGGCGAGAGAGTTTTAGAGAGAGAACTGTTTGTTTTTAGCTTAATTTATTTATGAGTTTGAGTGTGTGTTAAAAACACTCAATTAAACAAGATTTCTCAATGTTTTTTTTGTTTGCGTTTTATAACAAGTTTTACTTTTATTGAGTTTTTCTTTGACAACGTCATTTCTTAATTATACACAAACTTGAAGAAAAAAAAAAAACTTGTTTTGCTAAAATAAAATTTAACTCATTTGTTTTTCTTTCATATATGGTCCCTTTCTTAGCTGTTTCTCTTTTATTTTTAGTTTTGTTTACCTTTAAAATTAACTCTTATTTATGATTGTTTTATAGTACATGGATGGGAAATTTAGTACTAATGTACTTATTCTGTAATTTTAATATCCGTATCATGGTGAAATTGTAAGCTCAGCTGATTATTTTTTGCTTAATTTTGTGGTGTAAGACTGAAATGTCAAATTTTTTTTTACGTTTGCATGTATTGGTTTTTTTACAATCAAAAGAAAATAATTTCGGTGGTGAAATTTGTAATATTAATAAAAAAATGCGTTACTGCGCTATTTATAAAAAGGAAGTATACAATGGAGATATAACATATCTTATTGTCCCAAAAAAAAAAAATATAATTCATTCTTATTATTTTTCAACTTCAACAATCATCAATATTTGTAGTTGTTGTAGTTGTTGCCTTTATGCATACACCTTGTTAAACTCATTTCATCATGATCCGTATAATATTTTTTACTACGCCCCTAGTAAAGTTTTTTTCATAGAAAATAAGTAAATTGGAATTTGTTTAGAAATTCATATAAGGTTTTTAATAGGGGTCAAACTAAGGTATTAGATATCTGATATCTGAAAATTTCGATTTTATTATATTCAAAAAGTACATATTATGGCTAAATGTTTTTCAATCCTTCCCCTTAAAATATTACTTATTTTACTCAAATTATCCAGATTTGAGAATATTCTCTCCTTTTAAATTGTCTGTACCTATGTATATGAGATTGAGTACCTTTTCAGAGTGAGTTTCCTGTCAAATATTCCCTTTTTTTATTTGAGTGTGTTTTTGTGTGTGTTCTTTGACTTCGTTTCATTTTTCAATTACTCTGCGGTCATTTGCTTTTTCAACCTAAACAGTTATAGATACTTTAACAATCTTCAATTCTTATTGTCTATAAAAACAGAAAAAATCGAGTTCAATTACATTTCAGTAATAAAGTGTGTGTGTAATTTTAAACAATATTATTTTATTGTTTGTATATTTCAAGGTGAACAATATTAGTTTTTTTTTTTTTGTTAAATAAAGCTAGAAATTTAATAATTTATTTAAATGACTAGAGTATTTAATATTTGGAAGACATTTTGATTATTGGAAACCTCCCCTAAAAATTTAATTATTATTTTTTGTTTTGTTGTTCTGATGTCTTCTCCACATTAACGATGTCACTGACCTATTTGTGTGTGTACTTAAGCCACAACCAATATACATACATATACTGCTGTAGATAGAAAATCATCAGGTTCCTTGGAAAGGGAAAATAAGAGGAATTAAGGAAACAAAGGGAAATAATTGAGGAGGAAATTTACTATTTAAAAGAAATTAATTTAATTTTTTTTTAATTATTCTAAAGAATATAATTTTATTAAATCTCAAAGAAAATATGAACATATGAAAAAAAAAAAAAAAAATTCAAAATTGCTTAACTAAATTAATAAGTCTTCGTTTTTATAAATTACTGAAATTTGCCTGAAGTCAAATTATTTCAAACCTTTTTAATTTGACAAACTAATTTTGAATAAAATAAATTCGACTTGAAAGTTCCGTTTTCAGGAAAACACTATTAAATTCAAATAAAAAACTAATTTAAGTTTAATAACACTGAGCTCAAGGCTAAAAACACGTGTGATTTCAACTTAAAATCCTGCAAAATTACTTGATATTGTAGTTTAAGGAATTATGGAATTTTTAAAATTTAGGTTTGATTTGAATATTTCTAAACATTTTTCTTCCATTTATTGTTCAAATCAATTTTATTTTCGAATATTGCATTGATTTCATCAGAATGTTTCAAATGAAATATTTGATTTTTTTTTTTTTTTTTTAAGTAAAAAAATAATATTTTAATTTGAAAAATTCTAAATAAATACTTAAGTATATATTCTGAAATAAAATTTATGATAACAAATAGAAATATTCATTCATAAAATCCTAATTTAATGTTAATATTTCCATATAGTGTCAAAGTTTAGTAAATCTAAACGTAATTAATTTTTGAAATTCACTAAAAATATTCAATGTGTATTTGGTGCCATTTAAAAATGCGTAGTTTTATAAACAAAAAAAGTTTTGTATCTCAATAAGGTAAAGTGTGGTTGATTGAGTGAATTTTATAATACGACGCAGAAATATTCAAATTGATATAAAATATGGTAACAAACCTTAAATTTCTTGGGGTATCTAGTCTAAAAAAAGTTTAAATATTTGATTATTTCGGGCTAATTTTCCAGAAGAAAAAGATAAACATGTGAAGAAATTTTGTAACGAAAATAAGGAAATAAAAATTATATAAATTTTAAAGGAAGGCTCTTTAAATTGAATTTTTTATGAACCAGGATTGTGTTGAGTTTTGTATATAATAAAATTGGGGAATAATTCGTAATTTCAAGCTGATTCAAAATTTCAATAGTTTTGGTATTGTAAGATCATATTCTCCCTCTTTATTGTATTATATAAAATATGTTAAAATTTTTTAAGTTTTAAATAAAATGCAATAATTTTTATATTATTCGTAATACCAATCACATTCAAAATACTCAATAGTGATGATTTTGTAAGAGCATATTATTTGTCTTCATTTGCATATTTTATTCTTAACCCTAAAAGGTTACACTTAGTCGAATCAAGTAATTTATTTTGTATATAAATGAATAAAATAAGATAATGTCCACCTCATTATAAAAAATTCACTGTTAAAAGAACAGCTCTAGTAATATAAAACGACATAATTAAAAGATTATAAAAAATAAAATAAGAAAATATGTTTTCCGTCCATCTAATAATTAGCATAATTTTCTTAACAAATCTAACGTTTTTAAACGATTTGGAATTTCAAAAGTTTATCTTAAAATTTCTATAGCATATTTTACTTTTTATAATTTTAATTAAAAATAAATTTAAAACATTTAGCAAAATTTTAAATTCCAAAAGCATAGAAAAATAGTAGTAAAGAATATTCCATCTCTGTCCCAAATGTATGTAAACAAAATGTAGCCTGACTCTTCATAATCTTCTTTGTCTATAAAAATATCATATAATCAAACAAATTTTAATATAATTTTAGCTTTAAAACTAAAAATTATTAAAATAATTTAATTATCGAAATAAAATGTACTTTATTTAATCTTCCCCACTTTCTCCTGCTTCTTAATAAAATGTGATAAATTTTTCACTCTTTACCGAAGAGAGTAAAGTGAAATGTTTGTAAACAAAACGGAAATGCGTAGTTTATGCATTTAACTGTTGTTGTAACAATAGCAAAAATGCAATTACATACTTGTATGTATATAAACATGTATGTAAACAACGTAGTTTTTTTTTGTATTTTAGGGTGTAAATAAAACACTCAAAGAAATAATAGTGGTGAAAAAATGATAAAAGATGTAATCTTCAAAAAAGGATTAATAATTCTATTTAACCTACAAAAAAGGACATTCAAATTTGTTTGTTAATGAAAACAATACAATAGAAAATATAATCAGGTACATGATTTTATTTAAATTTCAAAATTTATGTATAAAAAAAAAAACAAAGACCAACTATTAGGGATAAAGGAAGTTGTAAAGAAAATCTTTTATAGGTATAACAATACATAGCAAATTAAAGACCAAGTATAAACAGGGATGAACTACATAAAGAAAATGTGTAGGTACTTGTATCTCAAACTCACAGCCTCTGCACGAGTTTCAAAAAAGAATCCCCAAAATTATAACTATTTTTAGATTAGTGACTTAAGACAAGGATTTAATACAAAAAATAATAGTAAGCAAACAACTACAAAATAAAAAAAGCATATTGTCACGTAATAAAATAACAAACTGTGAATGCAGTAAATACTGCTGACTTCACTGTCCGTCTGTCTGCTGCTGCCTCTGCTGCAGAAGTACAAAAAAGGATATTGACCGAACGGTACGATCCAAAATGCATGTTTTTTTTTATAAAGAAATTGCTATAAAACATGTTTGATTTCTTGTTTTTTTGTTGGCCTTTTTTATTAATTCGTTCTTTTTATAAATCTTGATAAAAAATAAAATGCAAGTGAAGTTAAAAACAAAGAAAAATAAATAAAAATTACTTTAAAATGTATTTGAGTGAGAATTCTCTTGCAATATTATGTGGTAGAGTTTTTTTTAATATTATTAACAGGGATAGAAATTTAGAATTATGAATTGGCAATGATTAGAGAACTAAAGCATAATATTTTTTTTTATTGTTTTAAAAGTATTACGAAATGCATCATCAAAAAGTTCAAATAAATTTGTATACGCTTTATTAAAAGTGACAAGAATAAGATTTCCTTTAAAAATGTGTGTGTCGTCAAGTATAAGCTTTTTTCTTGATGAATATAGTTATAGTTCACAAGAAGCATACAGATTTTTAAAATTCAAACATTAGAAAATATTAAAAAAATATATATATATTGCATTTGATCGAGAATAAAATGCTTCTTCAACAATACATTACACTGGTAAGCACGCATATAAGTAGTCGTCATGACAGAAATGCATGAATTGGACTACGAACTACTACCTCATCCCCCATAATCTTCGGAATTAGTAACCAGGATGAAAAGGGTCGTTGAAAAGGGATTTGGCTCCAACTATGAACAAATCTCTATTTTAATTGTATTACATATTTAAAAGGCATAAATAAATTAGAAAAACGTTGAATAAAATAAATTAAGCTAAAAGTGGTTTATGTTGAGAAAATTAAAAAAATAATTAATTTTATTCTAATATTCGTGGATTTTTTGATTTATTGCTGATCTCAGAGTTAAGGAGATGTTCTAAAAATAATATTAATGTTTGGAAGATTCTTACATTTACGATAATGGGAATGTATTGTATTTTTTTTATTCTAAAAAGGAAGATGTTGAAGATCAGGTATCGCTGATAAGCTAATTTATAAATAACATATAACATGTTTAATGGGCCCAAAGTTTTGTTATTTCGATCAGTGAGGGGAGAAGTGAGGAGACAATTTTAATACTTTATTATTTTTTACTTTATTCGAAATCCATTTGTAATAACAAAATATGTATTCAATTCAAATACAATCGGACGGCTAAAAAATCTGGAAGACATGAGGCAAATAAATTGATAACACTGAATTTTCCAACCCTGATAAATATATTAAGCACGCTTTTTCTCATATGCTCTTTTTTCTGTTCAACACTTGTTTAATTTTTTGGTATTGAATTGAGTTTAAAGCTCTCTAACTGAAAGAGACTTTTTGTGATAAGCTTGAGTGAGTGTGCTTTAAGGTTGATGCTCATTTTGTTTATACTCAAATGCGTAGGGCTATGTTATTGTTTGCAATAGAGAGTTCTTTGTGTGGTACACTGAAAGAAATTTAAATGTTAAAATAAGAAATTTAAGATTAAGTACCATTAGTATTATTTTAAAAAATACGTTTTTCAAATTTCAAAGTTATTAATTGCAATTTATTTTTCTCTAAAAATAAATGTAAATTTTTAAGAATACATACAGTAAATATTTTATATGTTTATTGGCAATAATATAATTATTATTTCTTTTGATTTTTTTTAACATTTCCAATCCTAGAATAATTAATCATCAAAATTTATTTTAAAATAATATATGAAATTAATTCAAAAACAATTTTCTTTATTAGTCAAATTGTATATTTATTTCAAAATATTTTATTATTATTTTTTTTTTTATAAAAAATATTGATAAAATTATTTGTATTTTGTAATTTTCAATTATAAAAAAATTTATAATTTCCCAAATTTTTAGCAAAATAAACTAATTTCTTTTTTCATTTATTTTCTTGCAGGTCTTATTTCTTCAGCAAAATTTCTTGATACAAGAAAAACATCAGACAGAAATTGGACCCATTTAAAAATAAAAACAATAAACAATTTTAAACAAATACAAAATATATTTAATAAATTAAAAGATTTTCTTTAAAGAAAAAGAAAAAAGTGCATAAAAAACTAAAATAAAATTTGAAAAAATTTAATTTCGCAAAAAGAAAAATAATATTTAAAATATTGTGTTTTTAAGTGAAATTCTGAAATTTCAATTGTAAAAAAACAAAAGCAATTTGAAAATTTTAAAATTCCAAAAAGTTAAAAAACTAAAAGCGTTAAACTGATTTAATAATAAAACAAATTAAGCGTGTTGCGACGGGGGCATGTTTAGTGGGATTGAATGTGCGGTTAAGTGTCGTCTATGGCCGAGTCCGTTAATTGTCAATCGCTCTCTGCAGTGACGGAGGGGCACGACGGCAGCATATTACCATATGCAACAAATACTACAGCAACAACAGTAAATACTAATACTAAAAATACGGCCAAACATAGACGGAGTGGTCGCCAGCAACATCATCAACAACAGCAGCATCAACAAAAACAGCAACAACAACAAACCCATAACAATAATACCATAAGTAAAAACTTAACCGTTACTCAATCCTCTACCGATAAACGTTCACGCAGTAAGTCACGCTCTTCAGCACATCAAGAACAACAAAACCAACAACAGCAACAATCACCTTTTAATAATTCCAATAATAATAGCAGTGTTAGTAATAAACGTACTTCATCACGTAATTCAACTTTTAACGCTTCAACATCATCATCGTCGTCAGCAGTTATATCACCTGCTTCACCAATAACTCCACCACCCTCTACACGTAGTGAACGTAAACGTCATTACGTTGATAAATCAGCAACAACTACAACATCTACAAATTATTGTAAGTACTTAGATAATATAATAGATATTAAATTTTATTTTTGGTAAAATTTTGCTTTAAACTTTAAATGTAATTTTTGAAAATAAGACTAAACTGAATTTATTTCAATGCTTTCTGTTTGAAATATTTTGCCAAAGTTTAATTTTGTGTATTTTATTTTTTGCAATATACTATAGATATCAGATACTTTAATTTTTGTATCCATTTTAAGCATTGCATTTTTAATTTAATGATTAAAGTAACAAGTTTTAATGGATCGAATTTTAATGTTTGTTAGGAATTCAAACAAGTTAACAAATAATGAAATTTAAATACTTATATTTTTTTTAAGTTTGTTTGAGTTAGGTAAATTTTAATTTTATTAAATCAGTCATAGCTGAATTTAGGGTTGTTCTAGGATTGGTCCGAATGTAGCTAAAGCTAGTGACATTTTATGAGGAGAATATTATTATTTAGAAATTATTTTTTACGATTCGACAACTGTGATATTCGTTTCTGCGTAAGACATGACATTGCTAGGGATTTATAGAGTTACCTGTCCTTAATTGACTTTATCCAAAAAATTGAATAGAAGTACAAATAAAAGTTAATTTAGTTTATAGTAATTTCCAAAACGTATTATTATAGTGGGAAATTTTGGAGATAAAAATATATGGCCATAATAATGTTTTATGATATTGATTTTACATGTGGTTCTATAAAATTTATCTTTCATTCTCCTGACCAAACCACGTTTCTAAACTTTTTTTCAACCTCCTGAACCGTTTAACATTATATGTATGCTCTTTTGCAAAAGCAATGCATATGTACTTTGTATAATATTTAACAATTCTTATACTAACAGTATTAATTCATTCTTAATTAATTTTTTTGAATTTCGAGTTGAAACATGGGATATTTTTAAATTACCTTCAGTAACCTTTTCTCATATGAAACGAGAGAAGAAGATATAGTCGGTCAAGCCCGACTATATGATACCCTACACCATTTCGATACACATAATTTTTTTTTTTTACGTATATACAACTTACTTGTGTTAAATATTAACATAATACTTACATTTGTATGGGATTTATGCACGTTAGTGATTTTCGGGAGAGGAGTTTATATGGGAGCTATGGTCAGTTATGGACCGATCTTCATGAAATTTGGCAGACAGATTTCCGCTGATACAAAACTTATTTGTACTAATTTTCATTAAAATATTCCTATTTAAGGCATCTATAAGTGTTAAAAGGCTTCGTCCTTGTGTTGAAAAAAGCATATGTACCAAATTTCATCAAATTATCTTCAAAATTGCGACCTGTACTTTGCGCACAAGCTTTACATGGACAGCCAGCCAGCCGACCAGACGGACGGACGGGCATCGTTAAATCGACTCAGAAAGTGATTCTGAGTCGAACGGTTTACTTTAAGGTGGGGGTCCGAAGATTTTTTCTCTGTGTTACAACTTCTGCACAAACACATAATACCCCAATCACCTTTGGTGGTGTAGGGTATAAAAATGTTTTAACGAAAAATGTTAAGTTCGTTTATTAAACTGGGAGTTTTGTGCTAAACGTATTGCTGCAGGTATTTTCAATTTGGATCATAGGAACTTTGTTATAGTTAATTTAATCTTTGAAAATTCTTTTTTGTGAAATAACTTCCTTTGTGCCCTCATTTGCAGCTACGATAGGTTGTCTTTGGTTTAACCATGAAAAAACTCCACCCGGATAAGACACAACAACTCCAGAATTTCATCGACCTGTAGTAAAATCAGTATCACTGTAACAATTTAAAATTTTTGGTCCTTGTCGTTTTTATGTGATACCAACACTTAATGGTCTAGCAATATATCTAAATACACGTTATACTTTTTGAATATCTTCTACCGTAGGGTTTTGCAAGGTTCTTGATAAAAATCCTACACTATACGACAAGTCACAAGTCACTTCTACAGCTTGTCGATATGGAAACTTATACAATACTTTCCATGATTTCACTTAGCTACCTGCTTTTTCCATTGGTGTTGTTATTGTGCGATATTCAGAAAACTTGAGCCTCTTAAGTATTTTTTTGTCATATGATTTTTGATGTATATTTCTTTTGGCATTGTTCTTCTCATTTTCTAGACCAAGAAAATGTACATATTAGCTCCTTGAAGAATTCTTTTAGATCATTTACATCGGAAGATGCAACAAATACATCGATACATAGAATGTAAGAATTAAATTCTTAACATTCTTCTAATTTATATAAAGACATGTGTCTGCTGAACTGTGTTTAAACCCGAATTTTTCTAAAACTATACACTCCGTTGCAGAACTATAAATACACTCTATTGTTGCGGATTTCTGAAGAAATAAAAGTCGTAGAATAATGAAAAATGGCAGTGTGTGAAAGCAATTGAAATAGAAAATATTTCTATGAAAATTTTTTCCCTACTTCGAATTTTACTATGTATTTTAAAATAAAAATTACTTAGTAGTGTTTCATAACTATAAAGACACTTAACTAAAAACTTCAAAATTTTTAAAACAGAAAGAACAAAATATAAAAAGTATATAAATTAATAATGAGTTTGTTGAGTTATATTTTTAAAAATTGAAAAATATTCTCACCGGCGTCCAATTTACCAGTGTTGCCATCATGTTTTCGCAGAAGGACCTCCGGCTTCAATTATAAGTTATTTTCGAAGGAAAGCACTTTCATATTTGAAGGTTTCAGATTAAATCCGACGAAATAATCCTCAAATATTTCCAATTTGGTTTTGATCCGAACATCAAGTGGGTGATTCAAAAAATATTCTATTATTGTAATGTATCGCTATTTTTGACAGGTGAATCGTGTAGACTGCACCCTTTTTTGTTTGAAAAATTGGAAATATTTGGGAATTGTTATTCGGTCGGATTTATTCTGAAAACCGGAAATATAAAAGTGCTTTCCATCCAAAATAATTAATAATTGAAGCTGGAGGTACTTAAGAGAAAACATGATGGCAACACTGGTAAATTGGACGCCGGTAAAAATATTTTTCAATATTTAAAAATATAACTCAACAAACTCATATTAATTTATATACTTTTTATATTTTGTTCTTTCTGTTATATTTTGTTCTTTCTGTTCATTATTCTACGACTTTTATTTCTTCAGAAATCCGCAATAATAGAGTGTATTTATAGTTCTGCAACGGAGTGTATCTATGTGTGCATGCCAGCATCTAAGCGCATGTTTTAAGCCATATAAACTATTATTAAGAAAACAAACTCTATTTCTACCATCATTAAGATCTTCTGGCTGGTTCATAAATATCTCATCTTGTAATTCTCCATATAAGAAAGAAGTTGATTCATCAAACTGTGTTAATCGACACCATGCATTTGCTTAAAACCTTCAATGTCAAACCTTACTTTGAATTAAACAATACTGACGTTAGGATTGGTTTTTATTTCTGCAAGAAAATTTTAAAAATTACAAAATATTTTAAGGAAAATAGTATTGACTAGGGTATCCAATCGATTAACCGTCATTCGGTTATCCGGTTAATTTTGGTCGATTAACTGTCCGAATAATTTAAAACTGTCTACTTTCGAATAACGAATAAATCGAATAATTTGTGTCGAATAACCGTTTAATCAAAGTGTAGTTTTTTGGAGTTATAAATTATATTTTTTTTTATTTTTATGATAAATTTATGTCAACTACATCTTTTTTATGAGGTCTGTAACATCCCAGTTAAAATAAATAAAAATAAATTTTAGTGAGTTACTTTTTCTTTTGCTTTAGAAGTAAAACAAACAGCAAAAAAATATTTAAATTAATTTTTCTGTTATAGAACATTGATATTCGGTTGCAATTTTTCGAAATACTTATTACTAAAAAACTGTATTAAACAAATAAAAAATAATGTTTTGCATATTTTTTTATTAAAAAATGTGTTGGTTTAAAAAAAATAAAACTAATTTTCTTGCGCCGTTAAAAAATTTTGATGTTCATTTCAATTTTGGATAAAATCGTGAACATGACATGACATAACACAGGTATCAAAAAATTCAATTCATTAGAAATGATACGAATTTGTACTACTTCTTACTGACTTCTTTGGATGCTATTTTTTGTTGGGATAGAATTTTTTATAAAAAGCGATATGAAAAGGCAATAATCAGGTATGTGATGAAAACCGATCGTTTTCAAATCGATTCGGTTTGAAAAGTTATGATGAATTTCGATCGATTTCAAAAATCCTTTTTCAACAATGATCTATTTTTCATTAAGAATATACAGCTCATGTGAAAAATAACAATTAATTTTAGAGAAATATAAGAAATTATGTAATAAAATCAAATAGAAAGTGATTTAAATATAATTTTTATCAATAACAAAAACGAAAATATAAATATATCACATTTTTTCGATTTAAAATCGATTCGTTTTCGATATCGTTTTCCATCACATACCTGAATATTATATCTTCATAAATATTTAAACTTGTGATATAGAAATTTTTAAAACATTGATTTGAATAAAGTAAATTCACAGTTACAGAAGTCATAAAAAAATCAATTTCCGACTCCAAAATGTACGTAAACAAAGTCCATATTAATTTGACTCTTTTAACAAAAAACATTCTTACACAGAAAATAGACTTACATGAAAAATTCATTAAATAAAGTGGAATTAGTATTAGCTAAAAATGCAATTTGTTCATACAAATAGTTTGAAAGGTTTATCAAATGTGAAAGAATTTTATCTATTTTATATGTATAACTAAGTTTATTCGGTTAATCGAATAATTTACTAATAATCGGTTATTAACCGATCAGCTTTTAACCTTGAATAATTATTTGTTGAATAAACCGAATAATATGAAAACCCGAATAATTGGATACCCTAGTATTGACACAGGAAAGTAAAAATACGTTAATATTTTGAGATTGGTACCGTATTTGTATTTAAATTTCATTACATTTATCCCAAAAATATCACGAAAGATGCCAAGAATTACAACCTCTCAATACAAACTGATTTTAAAGGACTATTAATATCAAAATCGGTCAGAAATGAATATAGTTGAAATATTTAGAATTTCCAAAATTTAAAGGAATTATTTGAAAGACTGGGCATCATTTTAATGATGGCCCTTCGAGTCGGATGTTGTTTTACAACGACTTTTGAATTCTAAATTGCTCTAATTGCCTGGTCCCACAAATTGGGCTTCTCAAAGGAGCACCCAAGTGGAAAAGTAACAATTAATGCTGATGAAGTATTTTATGTATTTTAATTTATTTATTCAACTTATAACAACTTTTATGGGGAACTTTTAGAGCAACAAATATACCGTGTGTGTTTTTAGTATTTAGCGAGTTTATTAAAGCTATTATTAATGATATAAATTTTAATAATAAATGTATCAATTTATTAAACAAATAAATATGATACATCTATAAAAGCTTATAATAAAAGCCAAAATCTAATACAAAATAAATACACTTTTTATGATGAACAGTTCCTTGTGAAGTTATTAAAGTTGCTTAAAGCTCCCCATAAGCATTAAGTTATATTAATAAATTCGATCCATATTGAGTTTTGGATGTTAAATTCTAAATAAAATTTAGGAATATATTGTTTAATATTTCTCATTATTTATATTAAAATAAAGTGTTATTGCGCGTTATTATATGAACAACAATTTTATACTCAAATTTTATAGATGTTTTTTGATATTTTTAAATATATTTGTATATAATATTAACACTTAGAATTAATATTTCTTTTATTTTTTTCTTTTAGCTTCAGCATCTATTGGTGATCATCCCACGGATTTAACATCGCCTTTAAAGAAACGCCGTTATCATAATCACAGCTTACAGGATATTGACTCGACACCCTTATCAACCACTAGCGGCAATAGTAGCAGTGGTAGTAAATTCTATACACCTAAAGAACAAGAAGGTGATTGTGTAGCAAGAAGAACTCGGTCAAAAACCGTCTCGCCCGAAGAACCAACCACTAGTAGTGGAGGTGTTAACACCAGCAGTTCATATAATCAAAGACGTGCAAGTTATACAAAGACTACAGCACAGCAGCAGCAGCAACAATATCAAAAATTAGGTTTTGAAACGACACCACAACGCAGTACTGCATCAGCAGCCACAACAGCAACAAATAGTGGCGGTAACGGCAGCAGTAGTAATACAAATAATAGTAACAAGAATAAAAGTAATTTATTAAATTATTATCGTAAAACACGTAAAATCAGTCACAGTCGTACATCATCATCATCGGCAACAGCAATTGCAGCAGCCACAAACTCTACAAACGTCAATAGTACAACAAAGAGAACAGCAGCGGCAGCAAAGTTTAATATATCAAGTATATCTTCAATTAGCGACGAAAGTTCGGATACGAGTAGTAGCGAAATTCAACAAAAGCAACAAAAACAGCAGCAGCAGCAAAAACAAACAAAAACAAACGCCTTAACGTCTGAAGAAAAATATAAATTTAAATCGTCCACTGGATCGTCAAGACATAAAAAACGGAATTATAGAAATCAAAATAATAAAATAAACAAGAAAAAATCGTCAACAAATACAGCAACAGCAACACCAACACAACAACAACTATTAACATCGCGCAGTAACCAGAAAATTGAATGTAGTAGTAGTAATAACGTTATTGCCGATAAGAAACAACATCATCAACAACAACAGCAGCAGCAAAATAATAAAAATTTCTTATCAATTGTGGGAAATAAAACGAAATTAAATACAAAAACTACACATACTACGACTTCAACATCAGCTGGAACTGGTACAAATTCTTCAACGTTAGCCACAGAAAGTGCCACAACCTCGACAACAATAAACAATCGCGATCAGCAGGAGCAATCGCAATCACCACCTACATTACATTTAGATAAAATTTCCAAATATCGTAAAAGTCTAAGAACTTATCAAAACTTTTTAAATAATTTAAACGACGAATTAAATACAACCACAACAAACGAAACAAACATTGTCGGTGATAATTTTCATCAGGCAAATACAAGTAAAAACTCCTCTACCAACACCACCAGCACCAACACCACCAACCCTTACAATACAACAGAACAAACACAACGCAATAGTTCTTCATCATCGTATCATTGTAATATTGATAAAGAACTATTTGCTGTTTTAGCCGCTGGCATTGAGTCCGAAGAAGAGGACGATAACACAGCCGAGGAAGTTGTTGAAGAAGGAGAAGAGGAACAGGCCGAAGAGGAAGAGGACGAAGAGGGGAACAACGACGACGACGAGAATATTGCAGGCGGTGACGCTGATAATAACGACGACGTCGAGGAGGAAGAGGTCGTTGACGAAGACGAGGAAATTGAATTGCTCGACGAAGAAGACGACGACGAAGACGAGGAGGAAGAGGACGACGACGACGATATTGGAGACGAAGAGGAGGATATTGACGACGAAGAAATTGAAGAAGAGGAAGAAGATCTAGACGACGATATACACGATTCAGTACTTGCTATCAGAGGTAAGTTTGAGTTCAAAATCCTCATACATCTAACTATCTTTCAATAATTTTTATTTTATTTATAAATAATTATTTGTTTTTATAACAATAACCACAATAAGCTAAAAGAAAACAATAATAAGAAAAGAAATAATGTTTAAAAAGAAAAAAAAAAGTGTGCCTGTGACCAAAAAAAAAAAAAAAAAAAACTTTTTTCTGTTTCTTTATAATTTTTTCTTTTAATATTGTCTGCGAGTCGGTCTGTTTTTGTTTTTAATAAAAAATGGAAAAAAGTAAAAATAAAAACAATTTGTAATACGTTTTTTCCTTGATTTTTTTTCTGTTCATCTTCTATTTGTTTTTCCCGTATTTTGTTTTTTATTTGTTTAATTAATTGTTGCATACTTTATAATTTAAACATTTGTTTTGCTTTAAACATTTTTTTATTATTTTATTTATATTTTTTGTTTTTGTAAATTTTTTATATTTTTTTTTTTGCTCATATACATAGTACGTATATTATTTATAATTGATTTTCTTTGTATTATTGGTATGTTTTTTTTACTTATTTTTTATTTATTTTATAAAAAAAAAAAAAAAAAAATATATGAAATGACCATTGATTTTTCTTTGTTCTTTTGACTTATCAAGTTGGAAGCGTAAAATAACCTTAGATTTATGTATATCGTAGAAGGTTAAGTGAGATTTTACGTATGAATAACAGTGGTCGGTAGATAAATCCTTATTTAAACAAAAATAGATGAACTATGTGGAATTTGAAGTGTTGTTGATGACGACAAAATTTACCAACAAGTTATGTTTACAAATATTTTTTATCCGCCCAATAGTTTTTCAAAGGTTATTCGAAAATTAGTGACGAGCAATGCTTTTTATATGCAAAATTGAAAAGTTATTAAAAAATTTAGAATGGCAAAATTGATTTTAATCACAATTAACTGAAGACATCTATAGTCAAAATTTCATGCAATTGAGTACGTATACGTAATATTTACAATATTTTCTATACATAATATTAAGTATACGTAATATTTTTATTATAGGTATATTTACATAATTAAAAATAAAATCAAAATTTCTTCTTCAATTTTGATGATACATGATTATTTTATTCATACATTACTAGATTTATCATTAAAAATAATGAAATGAACTTTTTATCGTTTTCATTAACAAAGCAGATTCTTGTTTAGTCGTACAATTTTTTCTAGTTCACCTTTTTTGGTTATTTTCGCGTTTAATAGATGTGTTGCTGTGTCCCTTCAGGGCTTTTAGCTCTGTCTGACTATTTACAACAAGGTTAACTCTTTACCACATGTCATAATTCCGTATATACACAAATATGTACATTAAAGTGTCCCGTAGAAAAAAATTCTCAGGTAGACCCCTCAAACGATGCGTAATAATGTGCTGAATATGTAAAAAATATTAACAAACTATTTGTTTCAGTACCCTGATAAAAACCCCTAAAATATGCTTTCGCGTTTTTTCCGTCTTCAACTTTTTAGCCATTTTTTGTTTGTTTTATATTAATTTTTATCTACAATTTCAATTAAAAATGTTGATATTGAATCAATAAAATCATTTTCAAACTAAATAGTTAATAAAATTCAAAATGGATGTTAGCGAGAAGAATAAAGCTTCCGTTTTTACATAAAGAAATTGTTTGATTAAAGTCTGATTTATCAATTTATTTTACACTGGGAGGCCCAGTAAACATTTAGAAAGTTTTTCAATTGTATCAAAATAAGGAAATGCTAGAGATCTTCTATAAACTGCTAATCCCTATGAGGTACTGATGGCAGCCGAAATACATTTGCGTTCAGCAGGAAAACGTGCATCTTCTGCAATTGTATTATATCGAGTCCTAGTGGACCATAATAAATTATTAAAAAAATCTTAAAAATGTAGTAAAAAGTACTTTAGCGGAATTTAAATATATGTTTTCCTTAACAAGCTAGAAGTTATGAATTTTTTGAAAACTATTTCTCGAATTAAACTCGAAACTTTTTTTTTTTTTGGCAAAAATGTACCAGACTTTAGATTTTCAACTGCAGGTAGTGAACTGAAGATGATTTTGAAAAAATTTTAAAATATTTTGCCCATATTCAGCTCATAAATACGCATCGTTTGATGTAGGAAGACCCCACATCGAAATCCCAAAAAAGCGTTTCCACGAGACACTCTAATGTACATAGATACCGGCGCAGAATCTGTGTGCTTTTTTCCAAACATTACGCAGTTATTCCAAGACCGTGGACTCAAAGTAGCGACAGATGATTTGGTTTTACAATATTTCTTATTGTTCTGCAAAAATTTTAAAAATTTCCATACATTTTGGAGAAATAGTTTTTTAATTTTGATGAGAATTTAATAAATATCAATTTCAAAAATAAATTTATTATAGCGAACGCTTTCTGACAAAATAATTTAAGAAACTCAAGGCTCCCTCATTCATGATACATATAAAATTCTATGTTCATCTGTCTGTGGGAAACATTCTCATATCTACTACTAATTTCATATAAATGACTTTTACCCAGATTTTTGGTTGTTATTCCAAACGGTTTGCTATTTAAAATTAGCTGAATTCGTTTAGTAGAAAAAAATTTCATCAAAAAATTAAATTAAGTAGATCAAACCAATTTAATTGAAAAACGTTGGCTAAACACGTAATGGAAATTAATTTTTGTATTAATTTGTAGTATCTTTATGATAATTTTAACCACTCTACACCTCGTTAAAACTGGTTTTTATTATAACACTTTTGTTTGATGATAGCGATGTACCATATATGGTACGTCATGCATTTAAGGGTTAACATTTTTAATTTTTTATATAATTTGCAAACTACTTAACAGAATTAAACAAAATTTTCCGTAGATAAGTATATGTGAACTAACCCTTAATAACAGATCGATAACTTTGAGTGACGTCAAGGAAAAGTTTTCACTTTCGTTGTGATTATGAAAACAAAATTTCTTAAGAAAGTTGAAGTAAATCTATATTTTTATAAAAAAAAAGTCATTGTGAAAATGCTAAAAGGTTATTTCCTAGGAAAGAAGCATCCTTGTTGCTAAATGATGCAATTTAATAATATATGAATACCAAGTATTAGTTATGATTTTTTTTTTTTTCACAAAACCTGGTTACAAGAAAAAAGAAAAATCAATATTCATTTTTATTTTTTATTATTTTTAACAATATCTTTTGTGAGTAATGTAATCTATGTATAATTTGTTTTTTCTTAATTCAATCTGTTTTTTATTTATACATTTATATAATTTTATTTTAATATGTGTATGTGTAAAACTATAGTTTTTTCTATTGTTACTACAACGATTTCCTTAAAAAAAAAAAAAAAAAATTTGAATATGACCATACAAATAAAGGGCCAATACATTATTTTCTATATATATATAAATTTTTTTTTTTATATATAAAAATTTTATTAAGAATTTTACAGTGCTGTCACCTTTTTTAATAAACAAACATTTTAGTAACTTGAAGTATAGAAATCGTAGTTACTATTATCAATTGCTATTTATTAAAAAAAACATACTCAAAAGGTTTTAATTTGTAAATACACATCATCACCAACAGCAACTAGCTCCACCATACCACCTCATATTACAACCAAACAAACAACCATCCACAACCATTTAAACAAAATCTCACCTCTATCTCTTATACAAATTAATTAAAAAAAGAAACACTATTGTAATATAGAAATAAATAAAATATATTACTATATTTAGAAACTATCATACTATCAACATTTAAATCAGCAACTCTTATTCTAAATCATTTTATACTAATATATTTAAGCAAATTAAACAATTCATTTGTTTTCTTATAATTTTATTGTGTTTAATTAATAATAAGCATTTACACAAAAAAGCTTGTTTTGTTGTTGCCTTTATTAACCCTTAAACATTTTGTATTAAATACTTACATATATTATATGTATAAAACTTAATGTTGTAATTAGTTTAAAACTTGTTTCAGTTTTATAGAAAATATCAATATCACTTCTTGTTTTTACTATATATATACAGTTAGGGACAAAACTATTTGTACACCCATGCATTTCGTATATCATCAATAATTTCAGGTCCATTTTTATTGAATTATTTGATAAAAAATAAATTAATATATAACACATTGTTAAAAAAAAAGTACAATTTAAGTAAAAATCTTTGGGACAAAAGTATTTGTACATCAGTACTTTGTACAATTATTTGTACGTTGGACTCTTGTATGATGATTTTTTTAAATACCGTTATATTTTCTTCGTTAATCGAGTTTTATTTTACAAAATAAGAAGTTGGTTTTAACGTTTTGAATAATAAGCACATCAAAAATGGAAAAGCGAAAAGAGTTGAGTTTGGATATTAAAAATTTAATTATTGATGAACATAAAAAAGGAAAATCTCTCCGGAATATAAGTAATTTAGTAAATTTGCAACATTCCACAGTACAATACATTGTAAGCAAGTATAAAAACAGCGGATCTGTTGAAAATGTGCGTGAAGGTATACGAAATATATGAGGTGTACAAATAGTTTTGTCCCTAACTGTATATATATATAAAAAAAATTATTTAATATATTTATTTTTGAAATAAAAATAATATTTTTAAACATATTTAAATATTTCTTAAATATTTATATAACAAATATTATACACTTTAACGGAGGTGGCAGCTCTGGCAGTTGATGTGTGTTATTATAAAAATTAATAACAAAAAATTTTTTTGTTTTATTTATTTTTCTGGGCACGTAGGACTTTTTTATAATTTTATATATTTTTTTAATTTCTGAACTGAAATTATAACAATTTATGATTTTATAATAAAATTTCAATATTAAATAATGATAGTGTTTTTTTATAAATAATTATTAAATATTTGAAATTTTTAAATTTTGGAAAAAAACATAAAGCTAACCGTTTTGTTTTTTTTTTTTATAACAGTTTCATTTTTGAAATATTATTTTCTTTTAAAGCAAATCTAAAAATATAAATAATACTACAACAGCTTTTAAAATTATTTTAATGGTTACAAATTCAATACTATTTATTCACAAACGTAGGATTCTTCCAAAACTGGGTTTTCTCAAAACTCTTATGTTTTGTTATATATATATTTTTTACAAACTTTTTTTCTGTAATAATTGTTATATTTTTTCAAAATTAATATAATTATAAACAAAGAAGTTATTTTTTTAAAATAATTTGAATTTATTTAAAATTTTAATACCATTTCAAAACAGTTAAAAACAGTAAATTGTTTTCTAAACAGCAATACTTTTCCAAAACACACCCAGGCAGAATAATACAACCGGGCCAACGTTGGCAAACGATTTTTCAAGGTGGTTCAAACGTTGGCAAAACGTGAGACGTTCTTCTATTAAAACGTTATGCCAACTCCCAAATGATAACATCATTCTACCATTGGCAAATTGTTTTTTGATTCATTGGTAAAAACTTCTGAAAACTAAATAGCTAACACACTTCCAATATATGTATATCTTTTTTTAACAGCATTTTCCCAAAACTCCGAAAATACGAAATTTTCTTAACATTTGAATATAAAGAAATGAAATGCTTTACCATTTAACGATCTTTCGCTGATGCAAGCCAACGACTTATTTTGGTTTAAATAGAAGACTCCGTTTTAGATTCCCATTGTTTTATAAAAATTGTGATATTAAAAAAATCCTGTTATTGAAAAACCAAAATATTTACTTAGAAAATTTATAAAAACAATTGAATCCAAAGTAATGTTTTCTTTTGTAAACATTTGTGGCTACAAAGTTACAGATACTCTCTCGGATAATATACACAGAAACAAATATTTCAAATTATTTTTTAATAAAATGATTAACTAACTTCATATTGGAATTTAATTATATTATTTATTAATATAATTAACTTTCTAATTGTTTTACATTTTTTTAATAAATTGACAGGTCTTAAAAAAATATAAAGAAAAATGAAAAATTTGTCTATAAAAATATAGAAATAAAATAAGTCAATTTCCAACAATTTTCAGCTCGTTATATCGTTATATAATAATAAAATTAATTATTCTAGTTAATTAGTATTATCATTTTGATGATTGGAGCAAAATTAATATAAGCAATTTCGTAATTGAAGTCCATTTTTTTAGACTGTTATATAATTTCAAAACTTCTAATTCTCCAAAACATTTTTCCAAATATTTTTATACTATTCCTAAATTGTTATACAATTTCAAAACTGTTATATTTTTCTAAAACTGTTTTAACTTTTTCCAAACTGTTATACAAATTCAAAACTATTAAAATTACCCAAAAACTGTTATAAATTCGAAAGTGTTATACTGTTATAAAACTTATATTTCCAAAATTGTTATACTTTTCTCAAACTATTATACAATCTCAAAACTGATAATTATTTAAAATTATTATACTTTAAAAACTGTTATATTTTTCCTAAACAGTTATAAATATTTTCAATTTTATATATATTTATATGTATAACAGTTATGTCAAATATATTTTTTCAAAACTAAAATTTAAAAATAATATTATTTTTTTAACAGTTACAGTTCTTTAAAAACTTACAATTTTCCTTATAACCTTTTAAAAACTATAATAATTTTTTAAATTATATTCTTTTTTGAAAAATATTTGAGTTAAACAAAAAAAAAAAAAAAAAAAAAAAAAACAATTATTTAATAGTTGTTTAACTTAGGAATTGCTAACAATACTATTATTCTAAACATGGCATGTTTAATTTGATATTTAAAATCTTCGTTTACGACTTAAACATTTTACAATCAATAATATTGGACTGTCTTAACTAACTTTCTGAATATAATTTTTCTTTAATACTTAATTAACAAATCAAGTAAGCAACATTGTTTTCATTAAAAAAAGAAAAATACAAAATTATTAACAAAAACCAATTGATTAAAAAATATAAAACCACAAATTACACCAACAAAATTATAACACTCTTTCTTAGTGTGTGTGTGTTTTTTAGTTAATAATAACATAAAAACCCTAAAATTCCTTAAAACAATTTAATCAAGGTAAACGCCAACAACACCAACGTAGCCAACAACAATCACAACAACAGCAGCAGGAACAACCACAATTAAAGTCAAATAAAAAACAAAAACGTCTTGCAAAAAGTGGACGACAACAAGCCGTGAAATATACAATAAATCAAGAAAATTTTTTACAATCAACTAGTAAGCAGATACAACAACAACAGCAGCAGCAGCAACAACAACAATCACAAACACAGCAGCAGCAGCAACCAGCACAACAGCAATTTCCAGGAGTACAAAGGCGATTTAAAGAACGAGGTGGTGCCACAAATCACAATCGTTTAGCCCAGGAAGAGGCAAGTGAAGAAATTAATACTTCTGCAACGTTACAAACAACAGCTACAACGACGGGCTACAATAGAGCCCCGAATCTGGGGGCACGACAAACACGCAGCAGTGGTGGCAGCGCAAGCACCAATACCAACACAGCTAGCAATAATACAGATTACAATATTGGTGTACATCAACATCAGCAGCAGCATCATCATCACAACCAGCATCAACACCAACACCAGACATCTACATCAGGTGGTGCGTCGTCCTCAGTTGTAGGTGGTGCAACGGTAAGCGGTACTAGTTCATCGGGATCGGCAGGCATTGGTGGTAGTAGTGGCAGTACGCAGAATTCAACGGCAGGACTTAATCACAATTTACTAAATCGTACGGGTGGTGTTGTCATAGGACCACACTTGGGTGTACATTCCAATCTTCAACAACAGCAGCAGCAACAACAGCATTCAACAAGTCAGCATCATACGCTTATAGCGACAACGAGTCATTTTCCCCAACAGCAGCAACATCCTACAGCCCATTTACTACAACATCCCACTCAAGGATCTCAGGCTCATTATTTAAGCCAACAAACCGGACCAACCTTCTACACAGGACATCCCCAGGCTCATTTACAAGCTCAACCGCAACAACAGGTGCATTTTTATCAAACGTATCCAGCTGGAAATTCAGCTTCATCGGCTGCTATATTGAATTTAAATTTAAATTCATATCCCACAGCAGCCAGTAATACAACAGCAGCTGCGGTAGTCGGTGGAGCTCCTTTAATTTATCAGGTGCAACCACCCACACAACAGGGTGCACTATTAAGTCAACAGACTTCAAGTCATCGTTATCATCATCAAGTACAGCAACCAGCAGCACCACCAAATCTACATCATCAACATCAACACCAGCATCATTCGGCACAAGGTACACATTTACAGCAGCAGCAACAACAGCAGCAGCATCCAACGGCCATAGAACTTACATTGGGTGGAGCACTACCAGTTGGAACGCACGATACAAATATTGTTTATCAGGCAACCAACTATAGTGCCAATAGCAATAGTAGTCATTCTCATAATACACATACGCATCAACATCAGCACCAACCGTCGCATCAGCAACAGCAGCAACAAAATTCACACACTTTAAGACGCAGTTCACGAAGCAAAACGGGTTCTTGTGTCAGTTCTGTACAGGGCCAACATCACGGCAGTGCGAGCAGCAGCAGTAGCAGTGGTAATAGTAGTGGTGGTAACACTAACCACCGCACTGCTGTCACAAACGCAGCCAGTTTATCCGTAGTTGTAGGCCATCAATTACCACAACAACAACCACCACAGGCAGCTCATCAATTGGCTGCTGCGGCCCATCAGCATCATCATCATCAGCAACAAATTGTACAACAACAACCACCGCCTCCTCATCACCATCATCAATTGCTGGGCAGTCATCATCACGCACCACCGCCAACAAATCTTCACCATCAGCAGCAACATCACCAGACTGTAGCTACAGCTGGCGGTGCTGTTGTTGTTGCCATATCGCAACAACAGCAACCACCTCAAAATCATATATTACACAATCAACCTCATCCACACGCTTTGCCACCCCAACGTGCCACCATTGTACAACCAGGCTTTCTTTATAGTTATCGTGCTACAGTGGGTGCAAATAATAGTTCGGCAACATCAGTCAGTGGTTTGGGAACATCTTCGGCATCGTCTTCGTCCGGACCTGCTGCTGCTACTGCCACCAACGTTGTTGCAACAAATGTTGTGCCCCCCACAAACACCTCGTATCTGGCTACGCATCAGAACTCTAGCAAAACAAGTGGTAAGTGTTGACGTTTTCTTCTTTTTTTTTTTTTTTTTTTTTTGGAAAAAATGTAAAGAATAAATCATAGACAAAAGAAAATACAAAACACCAACACTTTGAAATCCCTTGAGAAAATGTTTTCTTCTCAGAGCTGCCCTCTGATTTAGAATTAATTTTATAAGGGGGGGTTTTTTTTACCTGAAGAATTTTTTGCTAAAACCACATAAGTTAATGTGGAAGCTGCAAAAACCTGTAGAAAAATATTTTTTGGTAAACACAAGGATTATGAAAAAAAAAAATAATAATAATAATAATAATAAGAAAACGGTTTAAAATAATGTAGAGTTTACTTGATTTAAAAATTAGCTTTAAATAAGCTGTTATTTGTTTCAAGGTTTCGAAATTCTTTGACATTTTTTTTAATAACTTCCAGAAATCTCCGTTTAAGGTTTATCTTTTTAAATAGTATGTTCATTCATAAAATAGGGTGCTGGATATATATTTTTTATAAATCTGTATGTTTTATATCCTTAAAATATGCTACAATTTTTTTAATTATATTTATAATTATGACCTTTGATCTTGCCAAATATGATATTGTAAAAAATTTTATTTTAACCAGGTGTTGGTCTAGGGTTTTAAATAAGATATTTAACATATTTAATCCATTTCCCATTTTGTTGAACCCCCCCACCATACATAAATGGGTTAAAGGTTTAAAGAAAAACTTGGCTTCATCCTGTCTGTCCATTTCCAACTCAACGAAAAATACACATATAATCTAAAAATAGTTTTAAGTAATTTATTTATTTGTTAATTATTATCTTTTTCTTAAGTTAATGCATGTATTATTGTTTCAAACACAGTATTAAATTTCAAAACATGTTTATGTTTTATTTTCATGATATTTTTTATGTTTCTTCGTTCGTTATTTCATTCGCTCGCCACGCTCGTTATACTCGTTTAATTTTGTTTGTTATTAAAACAAATTACTCCTCATATTCGTTTAAAATCGTCTTCCTTTTGCTAACTACAACTGCTCCTACTCCTTGAAAAAAATCATATATATATAAATTGCAATTTATATATCAGCTTCTGCGGATGCATTAAGCTATAATTTAATGGCACAACAACAGTCTAATACAGGAACAGTACCACCACCACAACCTCCACTACCATCCTCAACGTCTCATTTAGCAGCAGCTGCTTCTTCTCCTGGTGGTCAAACAAATATTAATTCAGGTAATTTGCTTCTTTCTAATATGATTCCATCATACACTCTACTACTTTTTGCTCCTAACAATTCTTCATCCCACCCCCTCAAAATAAAATTAAACCACCGAACTACTACAATAAACAACGTTTCTTATTGGATTTAGCTTTTATTTCTGTTTAAAACATTTGTTTTTTCATTTTTCATATTTTTATTTTTATTTTTTTTTTATATATTTTTTCATTTTTCATTTATTTTAACATTGATAACAATTTTTTTTTAAATTTTCCACAGTTTTTTTAATGCAAAAAAAGGTGACAGCACACTTTTATTTATTTTTGTAATATGTAAATTTTATAATTTTCTACACTAAGCTAAAGTTATGATTTTCTTTTTTTTTTTAATTTTTTATTTAATTAAAGTATTTTAGTAGTTTTGTTCTTTTTTTATAACATTTTTTATTTATTTTTAATTTTATAATTGTAATTATTATAATTTTTATTTTAGAATTTGTTTATTTTTAGTTAAAAGTAGAGACGTCTTGTAATTTATTTTCAACTATTGGTAGAAGGTTTTGAGAATTAGCACCAAAAAAATTCGTATGTAAAACTCATTTTCTATTTAAGATATATTTTCCCCTACGAAAGCCAACTAAAGAAATATTTAATTATGAAAATTTCGTTTAAAATAATGTTGAGAAAAAACTTATTATTAGCCAGAATACAAACAAAAATTCATTTAGAAAAATTAAATGTATGAATTTGTTACATCAATTTCGTTTCGTTTTACGATTTGAAATGTTGAAAACTTTTAAAAAGGTTATTTTTTAACAATTTTAAGTTTATTTTATTAAATAATTTAGATTATATTTTTACCAATCAATTTACAACATTTGCTTTTTCAGAAAAGAAAATGTTTGCAACATGTGTTTTAGAAATTATAACAGATTTCATGGAACAAGTTTTGATAATATTTGAATTTTATCTCAATCAATAAATTAGAGAACACAAGTTTACAAATTCGCGCTAAATTAAGAAATGCTATACGTTTCTCAATATTGTTTCAAGTTTTTGAGTTCTTGTATGTTGGACCGATGCAGATTGATGTAAAATGGGCTCTTAATACTGAGAATGGTGATATCAATATTATATTGATCAATAAATAAAAAAAAATGCGAGAATTCTAATGAACTTCCGTCCATCTGTTTTTTAATTTTTGCAATTTTCAAATTCAAAATCGTTTACTTTTGAACTCGATAAAGATATCGACTTAAAATTTCATTTATTTGAAAATGTTGAGCTATATATGAAAAAAAAAAAACGATCAATTTTTGCTAAATTGTTGAAATATCAAATGCATATTACTCGAAAAATATATGAGATAAATAGTACATGCAAGCATGTTTTTTAAAAAATCGGGTAAGAAACAAAAATGTGGCTAGTGGTTATAGACATTTTCTATGTGAGAAAGTACCGTACTTAAAGCCCCCGTAGCTCCTGGAGTTTTTTTTTCACAAAAACTTTAATGTCTCAAATCAGGCTATATATGCGCACGATTTTTTTTAGAATATTAAAAAAGGTAAAAAAAGTAAAAAAAAAAAAAAAAAAATGATTTTTATTACTATTTATACATAATTTTGTCTATTTTTATTTGATACCCAGTTTATTAAAAAAAGATAAATTTTCAAAAATCATTTGAATTTTTAAAAACATGAGAAGTGTTGGATCTAATGCGCGAAACAGATCCCAAACAACACAAGCGGCTAAGTTTAACCGCTTTACAATTAAAAACTTTCACTTTTTATTTACAGTAAAAGCTCCCTTAACGGACAGCTATTTTTTGAATGTAAATAGTTTTTTAGTTTTTTTACTTAACTTTTTGCTGGTTTTAAGTAAAATCAAGTTTTTTTAATTTATCTTTGACTTTTACACTTAATTAAAAGTTCTTCATACTAAAAAGAGAATCTGAAAACTTGATCCCTAAAAACAGATGATCTACAGCACAAAGGCTATAGATTTCTACAAATCTTAACAACTTTTTTGAACAAAGGGCACAGAAATTCTGCCCTTGTTGTTGAAAGAAGTCTGACCCTTAAGATAAGATAAATAATAAAACACTTTTCAAAAAATGTGTTTTCTTAAATGGAACAAATTTTACGACTCGTTTGTAAAGTTTATGTTACGATCTTTTGACTTTTGTCAATATTTATGTAATTTTCGAAGATATGAGCATGAAATTTTTTGTATTGATGTAGTTTGGATCAGTACATTATAATCCAGTAAAAAAACAACGTTTGATTTTTCAGTGATTACGGCCTTTTGCATTTTAGTTGCCGATATATATGTATAAATAAGAATATGTACATACAGTTAGGGACAAAACTATTTGTACACCCCATGCATTTCGTATATCTTCAATAATTTATAAAGAATAAAAAATTATTATATGTAGTTTTAATTCAGGTCCATTTTTATTGAATTATTTGATAAAAAATATATTAATATATAACACATTGTTAAAAAAATGTACAATTTAAGTAAAAATCTTTGGGACAAAAGTATTTGTACATCAGTACTTTGTACAATTATTTGTACGTTGGACTCTTGTATGATGATTTTTTTTAAATACCGTTATATTTTCTCCGTTAATCGAGTTTTATTTTACAAAATAAGAAGTTGGTTTTAACGTTTTGAATAATAAGCACACCAAAAATGGGAAAGCGAAAAGAGTTGAGTTTGGATATTAAAAATTTAATTATTGATTTTTAATATCAAAATTAGCGGAACAAATCGCAAATACTACCGGAACAATTGTTCATCCAAAAACAGTAGGGAGGATCTTACATTCTGCGGAATATGCAAGTAGAATTCCCCGCAAGAAACCGCTGATTAGTAAAAAAAGCCAGCATTTGCGTTTAGAGTTTGCCAAACTATACATTGATAAGGACGAAGAATTTTGGAATAGGGTTTTGTTTACTGATGAAACCAAAGTCAGTCTTTTCGGAAATGATAGCAGGGGAAAAGTGTGGCGCAAAAAATATACAGCGTTAGATGTTAACAATTTGACCCCAACAGTGAAACATGGTGGGGGAAGTGTTATGGTATGGGGGGCAATAGCAGCCAGTGGGGTAGGGCGAATGGTATTTATAGATGGTGTAATGGACCAGCATCAATATAAACGTATATTGGAAGACAATTTGAAGGATTCCGTAGATGGTTTGGGTCTTGGCCAAAGTTGGATATTCCAACAGGACAATGACCCAAAACATACAGCGCGTTCAGTGAAGGAGTGGTTGCTTTACCATGCACCAAGACAACTTAATTCTCCTCCCCAATCACCTGACTTAAACCCCATCGACACTGTTGGGATATTTTGAAACGTAAAGTCGCTACAAAGCACGTCCGAAGCAGGGATGAACTTAAAATTGCTTTGGAGGAAGCCTGGAAGGAAATATCTCCAGATGAAACGAGAAATTTGGTCCGATCGATGCCCAGAAGATTACAGGCCGTGATAGATGCAAAAGGAGGACCCACAAAATATTAAATTTTTCCAATATAAGTATTATAAGTAGGTGTAGATTATATGTACAAATACTTTTGTCCCAATGAATTTTCATTATTTTGTATTTTTTTAAATAATGTGTTGGATATTAATTTTGTTTTTATAACTTAATTAAATAAAAATATATTAAAAATAATACTGCATACGACAATTTTAAATTCTTTATAAACTATTGAAGGTATACGAAATATATGAGGTGTACAAATAGTTTTGTCCCTAACTGTATGTGTACAATCAATCTTAAATGTTGAAATAAAAAGATATAATACTGAATTACCCCTTATAAAAAAAATAAATTATGTACCATATCCCATAGACGGACATCTCCCATTAACGGACAAAATCAGCGGACAGCGGTCCGCCTATGTATATCAAATATTGTAAACAAATATATGACACGGTTCCAGAGTTAGAAAATTTTCAATAACTTAAACTAAACGTTCTAACGTTTAACATGCAGTTTTATACCAATTTTATAATTATAAGAGAATTGTCTTACGAAATAAAATTGACCTTTGAACTCTTCCTGGAAATATATGACAAAAAACAAAATTATAAATTGCATTAATTTAAATATCCTTAAAGTATGCTACAATTTTTTATACATAAAAGTATGCAATAGAAATTTGTAACAAATAATTCCAAAATGAATTAAGGTTCAATTGAGTTCAATAAATAAATATTATACCAAAAAAAAAAAAAAAAATAAGAAATTTATATAGTTGTCCTCTTTTTCCCCCAAAAAATTTTTAAATTTATTTGGTGAAGGTTAATCGGTACTAAAAAACTATAACTTTAACAAATTTACCACAAAGTCTCTTAGAACAATGAGCAAAAAGTTCCTTTTTTCATATAATCTTCTTCTCTTTCACTTTCAGCATCGTTATCAGTTGCTAACGCCTTGGGCAGCACAACGTCTTCAAATACCAACAACTCCGCTACAGCAACCGGTGCAAACATAAATCCGGCAACGGCTGCGAATAGCGGAGCAGGAGGTCCCAATAACACCGCTACAACGACGTCTTCAAATAACACAAATAGCAACTCACATGGTGATTCGGAAAGTGATGACAGCGAGGTGGGACGTTTGCAAGCATTGCTTGAAGCTCGAGGTTTACCGCCTCATCTTTTCGGCGCCCTGGGACCGCGTATGACTCATATACTCCATCGCACTATAGGCAACAGTTCAACATCAAAGGCCCAACAATTGTTGCAGGGCCTACAGTCGCACGATGAGAGTCAACAGTTACAGGCGGCCATTGAAATGTGCCAAATGTTGGTTATGGGCAATGAGGACACCTTAGCCGGTTTCCCCATTAAGCAAGTGGTGCCTGCCTTAATCACCCTCTTACGCATGGAACATAATTTCGATATTATGAATAATGCTTGTCGTGCACTAGCCTATATGCTAGAGGCTTTGCCTCGTTCATCGGGTACAGTGGTGGATGCTGTACCGGTGTTTTTGGAAAAACTACAAGTTATCCAGTGTATGGATGTGGCCGAGCAGAGTTTGACAGCTTTGGAAATATTGTCAAGACGTCATAATAATGCCATATTGCAGGCTAATGGTGTATCGGCATGTTTAACCTATTTGGATTTCTTCTCTATCAATGCACAACGAGCAGCTTTAGCTATTACAGCCAATTGTTGTTTGAATTTGCACAATGAAGAATTCCATTTTGTGTCAGAAAGTTTGCCTTTATTAGCTAGATTATTAGCCCAACAGGACAAGAAATGTGTGGAAAGTGTTTGTTCGGCATTCTGTCGTTTAGTGGAAAGTTTCCAACATGATCCCAAGCGTTTACAAGAGATAGCCAGCAAGGAGTTGTTGAAGAATTGCCAACAATTGTTGGTGGTTACACCGGCTTTATTAAATTCTGGTACATTTACCGCTGTTGTGCGCATGTTGAGTTTAATGTGCGCTAATTGCCCAGATTTGGCCATTTCTCTACTGAAAAGTGATATTGCATCGACTTTATTGTATTTACTAACCGGAAATGCTGATCCTTTACCCAAATCAGCTTCCACTCATGTTGAACTTATATCCCGATCTCCTTCCGAGTTGTATGAAATCACTTGTTTGATAGGCGAACTTATGCCACGTTTACCCACAGATGGTATTTTTGTAGTGGATGCTTTACTCGATCGTCCCACCATCAATACCCAGGATCAAGTCCAATGGCAATGGCGTGATGATAGAGGAACTTGGCACAATTATTCGACCATAGATTCACGTATGATTGAGGCGGCTCATTTGAATTCAGAAGATGAGTTCAGTTTGAGTACCTTGGGACGAACATACACGGTAGATTTCCATTCTATGCAGCAGATTAATGAAGATACTGGTACAAACAGACCAGTGCAGAGGAAAATAAATCCCAATTATCGACCTACTGCAACAACCACCGTAGCAACGGGTCAAGATTTATCAGCCTCAGCTGTGGCATCGGCTATTACAGCTTTAAGTACCACAGTGACTGCCACAGCTACTGGTGGATCTACACCCTCGGGTTCACAAAAACGTCGAGCTTCTGTTGATGCTCGTATTGCTTGTCTGAAAGAGGAACGAGGTTTGGCCGCTGAATTCATTAAGAATCTTTTCAATGTCTTGTATGAGGTGTACAGTTCTTCGGCAGGACCCAATGTACGTTATAAATGTTTAAGAGCTCTTCTACGCATGGTTTACTATGCATCACCGGAATTGCTGAGTGAAGTTTTAAAATACCAACTGGTCTCAAGTCATATTGCCGGCATGTTGGGCAGCAATGATTTGCGTATTGTGGTCGGTGCTCTGCAAATGGCTGAGATTCTTATGCAGAAGTTACCCGATATATTTGGCACTCACTTTAGGCGAGAAGGTGTGATCTATCAAATCACCCAACTTACAGATCCTAACCATCCAATATGTTCTAACCCTTCGCCCAAACCATTGGCTACAAACATGTCAGCTAGTGGCTCACAAAGTGCACCAGCCTCGGCTTCAAGTCTACAGGTTAATCCATTCTTTATGGATAATGTACCACCTCAACCGGGCAGTACCTCAGCTTCGGGTACGCCAAATACCTCAAAGCCACATCACCAACATCCCTACACTATGAAGACATTTTCACATGCCATGAATGCTCTGACAGCGGCAGCAGCACAACAAGGAACTTCACCGACTGGCTCATCTACTAGCAACTCACAAAAACTACAAACGTCCATGGCCATGAATATAAATACCTCAGGTGGAACATCTGCACAAAATCCAAATAACGAAATGCCACAGTATCACTACAGTTCATCGGCACCAGCTCATACACACATGTCAAATCCACAACAACAACAACAGCAGCCAAATTTCTTTGTGTACACGACGTCGCCACAACAACAGCAGCAACCACCTTTGCCACCACCTGGCACTGAATATGTAGCCTACAATCAATTACCCCCACCACCGCCACCCACAACACATTATGCAGCATCAAGTGCACAACAGCAACAGTATCATTCAATGCCTTCTTCTTCAGCCTCACCACAAGCCACTTCTTCGGCTGGTGGTGGTGGTGGCGGAGGTTCATCATCGTCGACTTCAGCACTACAAAATAAAATGAGTGATATGCTTAAACGTAAGGTCCCACCGAAAAGAAAATCACAATCTACCAGCCGTTCTAAATCTCGGCAAGAAGATCAAAGCTCCTCTTCAACTTCAACGTCCAATGCACAGGCCTCGTCCTCATCGACGGTGCATGAGTTGCTTACCAGAGCCACCAGTTTAGGAGGAGGATCAACTGGTTCTGGTTCAGCGGGTCGTAGTACACCCAGTACTTCTTCAAAGGTACGTTTTAGTGGTGGTCATCATAGTTCATCGTCTGGGCAACAGTCCTCGAAGACTTCATCGTTTTTGGCCTCCCTCAATCCGGCTAGATGGGGACGTCAAGGATCTCATCATAGTTCGTCTTCAGCAGCCACTAACTCAGGTTTTACCAAAGATTCTACCAGCAGCAGTAGTACAACATCATCACATCATAATCACAGCCATCCAAATAGTAGCGCCGGTTCAAGTGCAGGTCACTCTATGGCCGGTTGTTCCTCATTGGCTGCTCAAAATATCAGCAAAAGTATATCGCAAGCTAATCTGATAGCCGCTGGTAATCGTGAAAAAGCCCGCCAATGGATACGCGAACAAGCTATATCGTTCATAAAACGTTATGCTTCTCAAGATTCTAAGCCGGGCACTTCGGCTGATGGTTCGGCCTCGACAAATGTGCTACAACGTCTGACCTCAGTCATACAAAAATTGAACGGTAGTTTTTCGGATGTTTTGGATGCTTTGCTCGAACTGAAGACTATTTTGTTGGAAAGTGATATCTCACCGTTTGAAGTTAATCATTCGGGTCTCATTAAAGCCATGCTTAACTTTATGACCTCGGAAGAGGGCATAGTAGAACGTGATGCTAGATTAAGAGCATTTATGCATGTATTTGCTGGTCTGCCTTTAGAGCCCATGGTCAAGGTGGGCGTTTTACCCAACATAGATGCCTCGGCCTTTTCAGCCTTTGTATCAAAATTAAATGCCTGTGTTACCCAGCTAGAACAGTTTCCCGTTAAAGTACATGATTTCCCCGCTGGACCCGGTGGAGGTCGTTCGAATACAAGTGCTTTGAAATTCTTTAACACCCATCAACTAAAGGTGAGTTTTTTATTTAATTTATTTGAAATTGAATTTATATTGAATTTATTTGTGTGTGTGTGTGTCATTTAGTGTAACTTACAACGTCATCCGGATTGCAATAATTTGCGTCAATGGAAAGGTGGCACTGTTAAAATCGATCCGCTAGCTATGGTCCAGGCCATTGAACGTTATTTAGTAGTACGTGGCTATGGAGGCATACGTGGCGATTCCGATGATGATTCCGAAGAAGATATGGATGATAATGTGGCCGCCGTTGTAATGTCACAAAGTGGTTTCAAGCACAAGTTACAATTTCTAATAGGAGAACATGTATTACCCTACAACATGACAGTTTATCAAGCGGTAAAACAATTTTCGCCCTTGGTTAATGATCAATCTGAAACGGATACAGATACCGAGACACCTTTGGGTAATTATATTGATTTAAACCTTTTTAAAAGAATTTCTTCATAGCATATTTGTAAATGTTTTTTCAGGCAATGCCAGCATTTGGGTACAACAGCATACCATATATTATCGCCCTGTGGAAGAAGAACCCTTGGCTGCCTCCTCTAGCAGTAGTGTGAACAACAAATCAAATATACCAGGAGCTGGTACTTCATCCTCTATACACAATGGTGCTATGGCCTCATCTAGTTCTACCACCGGTGGACCATCCACCTCAGTTGGCAAGAAATCCAATAAATCCTCGTCGAAATTGTTGCGCAAGAAAACAGAACTTTGGCATGAGGGCATTGCACCCGCAGTGGTGTCCGCTCTTAAACCATTCCTCACTAATACACTGCCCGCCGATGTGGTTACCAGCGTACAGGATGCTTCACTCGATGCTCTTTGTATGTTGCGCATTATTAACGCTTTAAATCGTCACTGGGAGCATTTGTACGGTTGTGTTCATCGTCAACCGATTATAGCTCAATCTGAATTTATTCATCCCAAGATAACGGCTAAAGCCAATCGCCAATTACAAGATCCTTTGGTCATAATGACCGGTAATCTGCCACAATGGTTACCACAAATTGGTATGGCCTGTCCCTTCTTATTCCCCTTCGAGACAAGACATTTGTTGTTCTATGCCACTAGCTTTGACAGAGATCGTGCTTTACAACGTCTTTTGGATACAACGCCAGATTTGAATTCAGCCGAATCATCTGAAAGAGTGGCACCACGTTTAGATCGTCGCAAGCGCGCCATATCGCGTCAAGATATATTGAAACAAGCCGAACATCTTATACAAGATTTTGGACATTCAAAAGCTCTGTTGGAGATTCAGTATGAAAATGAGGTGAGTTTTGGAAAAGAAAACATACTAATAAAACATTATTTACCAACATTTTTACATAACTTAATTTAGAAAATTTAAAAATTAGTTCCTAATAAAATGTATGTTTCTCTCTATTTTTAGGTGGGAACTGGCTTGGGTCCAACTTTAGAATTCTACGCTTTAGTCTCAGCTGAATTGCAACGCAGCGATTTGGGTCTTTGGAATGGCAGCGACAGTTACAAACAAAACTCTGCCAACATTGTAGATGTTGTCAAATCTACTAGTGCCACTTTACACATAGACGAATCCCAGGATACCAATTCACAATCGGGTGATACCAACATAACCACTACTACAACCAACACTACACCAAGTCCAAATACAGCTTCAACACGTAACACTAGTCGCAGCAATCGTGACAGCATAGGAGTAGCAACACGAAGCAGTTTGGTAGCCACTAATAATTCTATAAATAATCAACAACAACAGCAACATTCACCACAAGCTGGTGAAGATGCCTTAGATATGCTTATCGAACAGCAGGGAGATTTAATTGATCAACAACATTCTTTGGGAGATCCTTCTATGCCTTTGCTAGATAATCCTATAGCGGTTACAACCACTAATACACCCACTCAACAGCCCGCTAATCCTCCCCATCATGTCACAGTAACATATGTGAATACTGCTCATGGTCTATTCCCCTTGCCATTGGGTAAATCTTCAAAATTGCCACATGTCTCAAAAGTTAAATCGAAATTTAAGTTTTTGGGCAAATTTATGGCCAAGGCAGTTATGGATAGTAGAATGGTAAGATTGTACTTTATATATTAAAAAAAATGTATTCATTTTTTTTTTTTTTTTTTTTTTTTTTTTTAAATCTTAATAGTTGGATTTGCCATTTTCTATACCTTTTTATCGTTGGTTATTAAACGAAGAACATTCGGTTGGCTTATCAGATTTGTCACGTGTTGCTCCCGAAGTGCAAAGCACTTTGGTACGTTTACAAGATGTGGTACATCAGCGTGAAATGATTTTAGCCGATACCAGTTTAGATGCTATGGAAAAAACTGAAAAGGTATTTTATCATCTAGACAAATTAAAAATAAAAAAATATAAACAAATCTTTTTCTTTTTGCAGATTGAATCCTTGGATTTGGATGGTTGCCCCATAGCCGATTTAGGTCTAGATTTTGTTTTACCCGGTCATGCCAATATTGAATTGTGTCGTGGCGGTCGTGATACTCCAGTAACTGTACATAATTTACATCAATATATTAGTTTAGTTACATATTGGTTCCTTGTTGAAGGGGTACAAAAACAATTTGAAGCTCTTAAAGAAGGTAAGTGTTATGTAAAACTTTATTGGAAGTACATACATTTTTAAAATTTCGTATTTTCGAACATAGTTTAAAAATTGTTATTTTTGATGAGTATTAAAATAGGTACAAAAGTAATTAAAATCCGATCAGTTTAAAGTAAAATGTTTATGTTCGAAAGTAAAAAAGACTATTTAAAATATTTCGAAAGTATATATTTTCTAATTTCAAATTTTCGAACATAGAGCTGGCCATTTTTATTATGTATTTTTATTTAATTTTTCATGTTTATTCAAACATATCAATATTGTAGTAGTAGTGTGTGATTTAATATAAAAGTTAAATTATAGAATTTTTAAATAAAATATTCAAAAGACGAAAACAGTTTCAAATCTTCAAAAAATACTTATTTATAAATTTGTTATTAATTTTTTTAGTTTAATTGTTAAAGCAGTATTTTTTTTTTTAAATTTCTAAAATTTCGAACTTAAGCTGGAATTTTCCAACTTTGCTATTAATTTGAAATATTTCATGTTTATTCAAACATATATATGGGCAATTATCAAAAATTTTTGATTTTAGCCCTTCAAAAAATATTATTATTATTATTATTATTTTTTTTTTTGATGGCACATTATGAGTTCAGATCTGTAACCAATTTGTTTAAAATATCATTACCACAAAACTTATTAAGGATTTAAGTCAGTTTCAGCCAGGTTAAACATTTTTGATAATTGCCCATATAAATATTGTAGTTGTAGTAGCGGAATATTTAAATAATATATTCCAAAACAAAAACTGTTTCAAATCTTCGAAAAATACCTATTTATAAATTTGTTATTAATTTTATTAGTTAATTGTTAAAACAGAGTATTTTTTCCATTTTTTTAAATTTCGAAATTAAGTTCGAATTTTCAAACTATGTTAAGGATTTGAAATTTTTCATGTTTATACAAATATATAATATTGTAGTAGTGTGTCATTTAATAAAATTTCGAATATTTAAATAAAATATTCAAAAGACGGAAACAGTTTCAAATCTTCGAAAAAATACTTATTTATAAATTTGTTATTAATTTTTTTAGTTTAATTCTTAGAGTATATATTTTCTTATCAATTTTTAAATTTCGAACTTTGCTAAAAATTTGAAAATTTTGATGTTTATTTTATTATGTACAAATAAAAACAAATTTTCATTGTTCGAAAGTCAAAACTTTTTTAAATATCAAAAAAAAAAAAAAATAATAAATAAATAAATAAATAAATAAATAAAAAAATAATAATGATTTTTTAAACTTCTATTTTATTATTATTATTATTATTATTTTTTTTTTTTTTTTTGTGTAATTGATAAAGTAAATAATTATGATTTCCAAACTTACTTGATTTAATAAATAAATAAAAAAATAATAATTTTTTAATCTTCTATTTTATTTTTTTGTGTAATTGATAAAATAAATAATTATGATTTCCAAACTTAAAATTTATTCCTTTTGTTTCATTTCATTCGAAAACAAATTTTATTACAAATTTTTTAACAATGCCAAATTAAAATTTATTTTTTCATGATCAAATTTATTAAAAAAATCAAGTCTTTCTTTAAAATAAATAAATTAATTAATTAAGAAATTTAAATAACTAAAATAAAAAAATTATTTATATTTTGTAATTTTTCTTTATATCCCTATTTCTTTTGTTTCTACTTTATTCCAGGTTTCGATTCAGTTTTTCCAACGCATCGTTTACGTATGTTCTATCCCGAAGAATTGGAGAATGTATTCTGTGGCAGTGTCAACAGCACTTACCAACGTTGGGACGTTAAAATGCTTCAGGACAGCTGTCGTACCGATCATGGTTTCAATCAAGATTCTCAAGCCATACAATTCCTCTACGAAATACTCTCAACGTACACACGCGAGGAGCAACGTCTATTTTTGCAATTTGTAACGGGTTCACCTCGTTTACCCACAGGAGGTTTTAAATCCCTTACACCACCACTAACTATAGTACGTAAGACATTAGATGCCAATCAAAATCCCAACGATTATTTACCCTCAGTAATGACGTGTGTCAACTATTTGAAATTGCCCGACTATTCGAGTCGTGAAGTGATGAGACAAAAGCTTAAAATTGCCGCCAATGAGGGTAGTATGTCGTTCCATTTGTCTTAAGATAATAATCAAAATGGCGACAAAAGAAAGAAGTAATAAATTATTTATTATTAAAAAGAAATTACGCACATTGAGTATTCTTTAAAGACATAATCAAATTAATCATTCTTTCTTAGATCTACTAAAGTAAATGAAAAAACAAAAGGGAAAATTATTGGAAAAATACGAAGTAAAAAAGAAAAACAAATAATGGTGATAATTTTTATTATTTAAATAATTACTTTTTTTATTTTCTAATGTGTATTATTTTATAAGAAACGGTGATGTTGCTGTTAGAGCAAATTTATATAAAAACAAAATGCTAAACAAAAATAAACAAACAGAATTATTCAAACAAGATATATATATATATAAAATACAATATAAAATTTAATTTAAATGAAATTCATATTTAATTAAATCTCTACTTTAAAAATCCCCCTCAATCACACATATAAATATATAAATTAAATAAACTAAACTTGAAATGAAATAAAAATTTAATTAATATAGCATTAATATATATATATATAAAACAGAAATAAATACAAGTACTGTAAACAATTTTATGTCTAAAAACCCTAATAACAAGAATAATAAGTTTTCAGTTAATTGACTTATTTTTTTATGTTTATTATAAATAGATTTCTTAAAACTTTAAGAATTCTTTTTTGAAAAGGAATTAATATGAAAACCTCTAATATTCATAATATATTTTATAGTCTTTCGAAAAACTTAAAACAGAAGAAACCCCTTTTGAATAAGACTAAATGAATTTTTTTTTAAATATTATTTAAACAAGGGTAATTAATCGATTAATGTTTCAATTATATTTCGCTTTTATTTTTGTGTAATTTTTTTAAACAAATTTATATAGTTGAATTTCGTTTGTTAATTTTATATGCTTTACGTTTAATATATTTTTTTAAAATAATTTCTTTAATATTTTTTGTATTTTTTTTTTTTAAATTATATTACAAAACTGAATTAAAATTAAATTGAATTTTTTTTTTCTTAAAAAAATACTAAAAAAAATATTATTCGCTTTTAGTTTTTATTTTTATTTATGATTTATTTTATTATATTATATATATTTTTTCTTTTTTGTTATATGGCTTTATGTTAATTTAAAATTATTAAATTCATATATATTTCAATTAAATTAATGTTTAGTTATTAAAATAAACATATACTAAATTAATAAAAAGAAACCTCCACTTTATATACATAAATAATTACAATAAGTAACTAAAGTGTTTATTAAAAAAAAAAAACAATGCATTATTATTATTTATTTCAAAAAAGATTTACGTAGTTTGTTTGGGCAGAAAAATATTTTAAATTTGTAATTTTTCTCTATCAATTCTAAAAAAGGTGTCTTAAACCCAGTGTTGCCAAAACGGAGGTTTTCCCGCTAGATCTGGCGTTATTTTGTTGTACATAGTGGGTACTTTCCATAAAAAACCGCTAAGTGAATTTTCTGGTTGCAACATTTTTCTAGCTGGCAGTTTCTAGCCACTTTTCTTTTTTGTAAAAACATGGGTTTGAAGCAGAAATAAGAAAAATTAAAGAAACTCGGAAATTGTACATAAAATCAACTGTTTTTCTATAAAAAAGATATTGAAATTATTATTATTTTTTTGTCTTTTTTTTTTTTTTTCAAAATATTAAATCACCACTACATTATAATATGGAAATATATATCGTATTAAACCATGGAATATTATTGGGTAATTCGATTCGAAAGAAAACGTTTTCGAAAATCAATGTATTTAAAAAATAATCGAAATCGTACAATAAGCCTCTCGGTTTGATGTTTTGCAGTATGATGATACAACTGAAACACATTTTTTAAAGAATTACAAGCTAAGAATGTCAGATGAATATAGTAAAATCTAAGCAAAAAATATATTACAAGTTCTTAAATTTGATTTAATGACTCTGAAATGCATTAAGATTTTGAAGGATTAGCTATCATTTTTAAACATGTTACAAAAGAAGAAATTTTTTAGCGGTAAAAATCGGCGATTTTATTTTAAGTGTAGGTGGTTTCTAGCGGTTTTTTAAATACATTCTGGTGGGACATGGCCTCAAAGTTTTGGCAACACTGCTTACACCCTTATTCAAAATAAAATTGCATTTGTTACATATTAGTATTGAAGGAATCGCACATCCAGACGGGTCATTGGTGGCATTTTTTTTATTTTTTTTTATAAAAAGCCATTACAAAATATGTATTATGGTATTTCATTTTATGATAAGCATTAAAAAATGTTTTATATTGCTTAGATTTATGGTTTCTCTAAAAGTTGTTTGTCCTTGCGATGAATTTAATGATTGCTTCTTTGTTAACTAATATTAAGTTCTATGAATGTTCACCCCTTAATCCCTGAGAGAAAGAAAATTTTCGTTTAGAAAATTTACAGCCTAGACCATTTTTGATTAGAGCTTTAACAATTTTAAAGATTATACATTTTTTGTCTAAGCGATTTAAAAATTTGTATTACTTTTGGGATTTGCTACCATATGATTGTTGTGCCATAAAAAAAATTTATATCGTAAGGCCCATTTTTTGGCAGGAGAAATTTTTATTTATTTTTTTTTTTTTTTTTTCAACTTTTGAGATTTACGATATCATTTGGAAATTCTCCCTGTACACGCTTTCTTTGTCTCTCATTTTTAAAAACTCTTAGAGGACAAATGGGGCAAGTCAGGGATCTAATTGATATTACATTCCAGCTGTTACCTAGACAATTATATAATTTAAAAACTTTTTATTTCTATATAATTTTTTTGATGGTTAGAATGAGTATTCCTACGAAATCCGCAATACGTTTTCCCTGCTATTTTTTTTCTTTAGTTGATCTGCATTATTTATTTAAAATGTTCATTCATCTTCAAAAATGACATCAGTAATCACAAAAGCTGAAAGGCCGTAATATCCACTTCATAAACAAAACAGTTGTAAAATTTGTTCCATTTAAGAAAAATTTGGTTCGAAGTGTGTTTTATGCTTTATGTGAACGATTTGCAAAATTTTACTTAATCGATTAATTTTAAAGCAAAAACATTAAAATTGTGGTTATGGCCTTTTGCATTTTCATATTGTATTTTGTTTCTGGTGTAAAATATGAAAGTGTGGTTACGGCCTTTTGCACTTTAGGTAACGATATATTCATCCCTTGCCACTTTGCATGCTACTAATTCTGTAGCTAAACAAAAATCCCCAGAATTTTGGCCTAAAATGATACATTTATATGTAGCATGTTTGATTAATCCATAAAAACAGCATACTTTTCATACAATTTAGCGGACACTGACATACACATATGTAAATATTTTATCGGCGTTCTTGCACAACATTTCCGAGTGACCTAGTTTTTTTTTTTATTTTACCCGACCTGACTCACTGACTCTGAGTAAACTTCCTGCTGTCATTCCGACAACTTAATCTTGAATGGTTAATAGGTGCAGAATAATAACACAAGTCAACACTAAAAAACGGCTATGTGATGAGAATCACATATCGCATAAAATTGGCGATTACGATTTCAAATCGCATAATAGGTGTGATGTGGTTCACAATCACAAGAAAATAGGCGATTTGAAATCGCATGCTTATACCAAAGTGAAGTTGTCTATTTTGCTTAAACTGGCTTCAAAAAACAATAAATATGGCGTAAAAATAAAACTTAATGTTTTCTTTTCATTTAGGTAAAAACTAGTAATATTTTCTACCAATTTTAAGTAAAAATATGAAATTTAAAATTTAATCCATTATTCTCTTTCTTATTTGTTTTCTCATACATAAGCGATTTAATAGAAACAGCTGATCAAATTGAGAGAAATCGAACAAGTAAAACGCGTGAACTGCACATGCTGAAATAAATTTGGCGATTTTCAAAACGCATGTGAAATGACAATCGTGTGATTTCCATCACATAGGCGAAAGTATCTGGAAAATCATGTTGCAGATATTGTATGTAAAGTCATATATAACTTGTCACACACAGCCCCTTGAAGTCTTTAAAGTTGTAAAAATAAAGAAATTCTCTATTAGCCCTTATAAAAACATTAAAAAATGAGGGGTAAGGAGTGGGTGTAGAGGAACAATTTGTATTTGGTATAACGAACAAAAGACCGTAGATCTCAAAAATGGTAAAATTTTTAAAATCGCACTGATTGAAAATGCGTAGCCATAAAAAAATATGAAAAAAATAAAAATATCAATTTAAATAACCAGGGCAAGTTTTTATATGCACAAAAATAATTGAAACATGCGCTTGAAAAAGCATGAAAAAATGGTATAATATGCACAGAAATATGCAAAAATAGCATGAATATGTATATAAAAACCAAAGAATTTATATATTCTTATATATTAATGTGTAGAAAATATGCATAAATATGCATTTTTTTAACTTTCAATCTCTAATAGATTTCGATGTTTATAAAAATATAACTATTTTAATTTTAAGTATCATATTTGACGCTTCCGATTTTTTTTTTTCTTTACAATATTTACAATGTACTCAAAATTCTCACAAAAAGATTTTTAGAATTCATTTGATTGAACTCCAAAAAAAATCACAAAAAGAGTGTGTTTTTGTTAAGAAAACTAACTTTTGTATCCATTATATGCAAATTTATGCAAAGATTTAAAAAATAAGCATTTTTTGTAAAATTCTTTTGAAATATGCAAATGCTTACTTTCCAAGCGAAAAGCTTGAAAAATTTGCCCTGTAAATAACAGAGTTAACAAAAAATTTGAATTCGTTGAAAAATATATGGATATATTTTTTTTTTTTTTTCTTAAATTAGGATTTAAGAATATACTATTTTTAATTTTTAATCATATTAAAAAATTTTTCTCATATTAAAATTATTATAGGAAACATCAAACTAGAATGAGTACTAGTTCTATGCAGGCTTCTGGGACTATTTTTGGAACACTATATATATTTAAATATTTTTTATTATTATTATTTTTTTTCAAAAAATTCATGATTTCAGAGGTTAATATAAACTTAAGATAGATTCGACACAGTAAAACTAGAGATTTTGTTGAACACAAAAACTTTAGAGTTTTTAGTGATTTTAAATCCAAATTTCTAGAGGGATTGTTTATTGATCGGAATTATAAATCGATTGATTGTATAACTAAATTAAACCTTTAATGCGTAATTTTTTATTTCTTATATAAGAATTAAAAAATCATAATAATTTAATTTTTTTTTTTAATTTTCATGAAAACTGTTTTAAAAATTAATTTTATAATTCATATATGAAAGAGGGAGCAAAATATGTTTTCATAAACTAAACAATAATTGTAATAATATACAACCCCCTCATTTTCCATGAGCACAGCCGGAATTTTAGGTAGCATAATCTGTTACAAATAGTCTAACTTCATTATTTTAGGATCGGTTAATATTTGATACCAGCATTATGCGATTAAAATATAACAGAAAAAATGTTTGATTCATAATGCATCACTGCGTATTAAAGGGTTAAGACTAATGGTAACAAAAAAATTGTTTTAAGGGTCATTATAATATCCGAATTTCTTAATTCAAATTGAAATAACGTAAATTTAATTGATTTTGCTTCAAAATCAAATAAAATATTTACTATATCTTTGTAAACACTTTAGTAAATTATTGTTAAATTCTCAAATAAAAATTGCACAAAATCCCATTCCCATATAAATTATTACCGTGTTAATAAAATCCATTAAAAAAAACTGAATAAACATACAGATAATAATTTATAATATTAACATAAAAATCAATTAATCCTCTAACGTATTTGCTGTATTCAAAAAATTAAATGTATTAAATTCCGTATTAAATATAAATAAATTAAAGAATTTGTATCTAATTCGAAAGAAAAACGTTGTTAAAAAAAAAAAAAAATAATAATAATCAAATTTAGAATTTAACGTACAATATAAAAAACAAATTAAATTTTAAATTAAAATTTAAATAAAATACTAAATAAAGCATTGAATAAATAAAAGACATGTTAAAACTAGTAACTGACTTATAAACATAATAATTATTAAAGATTTAATTATAATTTCTAATTTAAAATATAAATTATACTCGTTTAAATAAATTAATTTAAAATAATATTAATATTAATTATGTTTATTTAAAAATTACCCTTTACTGTGTTAATCATTTATTTTATTTTATATTTTATAATTGTTTTGTGTATAAGTGTATGTTATATTCAAATGCTATGCATAATATATTTTTCTATTTAATAAATAATTAAATAAAATTATAAACTAAAAATAAAATAAAAACACATAATCTTAAAAATAAACATATAAACTATACTCGTATAACATATAAAACGTATAAAAAAAAGCTATAATTTTAGTTTAATTATTAAAATTTTAAAAGGAACAACAAATAAAGTGCATAAAATTATAAATAACAAATACATATATACATATTATTAAAAACATACAATATATATAAATAATTAACAAATATATACATAAACTATACATATAAAAAAAATAATAATAAAATTACAATAAAATTTAATTTAAATGAATAAAAAATAATTAATAAAAAGGTAACAAAATAAAAAAATTAAAAAAAAAATATACTATATTTTTTTTATTAAAAGATATACAGAAGAAATTTATAATGGTTTGTATGTCTCGAAAAAAATTAACAATTCTGACCTAATTGAGCTATACTTTTAGATTCTTATAAAAAATCGATTTTAGGCAGAAGATATGAGTTATCGCAGATTTTTGTAATTTTTGCTCTATCTGGTACAAAAAAATGAGGAAACACAGATTTTCATCCTTTTGGCTCCACGTTTGGCTTGGTTTAGCTGTAAAATCGATTTTTAGGTTTTTCAACTATCTATCTATTACGTCTACTAAACCTCACACTGAAAAATAAATCTTTTAACCACATTATTGAAAGTTATGGTAGATAGCCCATTTTGTCTTAATTACACTGGTCGACAAAAAATGTTTTTTTCGAGCTCCTTAAAAAAAAAATATGTAGACTAGATGGAATTTCGCACGCTAAACTCGAATCTGCTTTCAGCTTTCATCAGGTCGGAATTTTTTTTATGGGCGTGTCTAATATTGTGCCTTAAATATGCCGATTATTCGAGTATATTTCACTAAATAATATACCATGATATGCAGAATAAAATTAGCTTTAAATCGCTCTACTATAAAATTGTTATCCGCTCAATAGTTTAGGAGATATTTTGAAAAAAATGTCGGAAATTTTTTTTTTTTCAATTCTTCACTTTTTTTAAAAGTGAAAACATCAAAAATATTTAAGTTTATCACCTTTATCTTAAAGATGGCAAAAGTACGAGTAAATAAAGCCACGTATTGATGCACAAATCTTGATTGGATTCACAGTTAAGTTTTGATACCCATGCCTACCTATTAGGGTGATCGATTATACGACTTTTTTGAGAAACCGGTTTTCGAATAGTTCGAATAGTTGGTATTTTAAAAAAACCGGTTGCACTTTTTGAAATTCAGAAAAAACCGGTTAACCGGTTTTTTGCAGAAGTTAATATTTATATCAAAAGGCTACATTTCTTTAAAAAAATCAATAATTCTTATAATATTCAAGTTAAAATCGAAGTCAATTATTTGAAGCCGTTAGAATTTATTGGGATAATATTGATTAAAGTTTTAAATTCGTAAACCTTTCAAAATAAAAAAATCGTCGTAATGCGCTCCCTGACCGAAATGCAGAATCAGTTTTTGAAAGGATTTGGAGAGCAAATAATAAGTATAGCAGCTCAAAACTTCTTAATACCAAAAACAGACTTTTCGGTCCCTGATAGAAACATCTGGCTCCGTTAGAATTTGTAGAATGAATAGTTTTATAAGTAAGCCGATTTTTAGTTTCTTATATCGTCTGGGAGCTTCAGAAAGCTCTGGAGAGAAAACAACGCTTAGGAATAATATATATAAATCCATATATATAGATCCACGTGTTTTCGCTCCCTGATAGAGATTTCAAAATCTGGCTCCGTTAGGATTTGTAGGACGAATAGGGTTATAAGTAAGTCGAATTTTAATTTTCTACGTCTTCTGGGAGCTTTAGAAAGCTCTAGAAAGAGAAAAAACTTTTAGAAAAAGACACATAAATCCTCTTATATCCGCTTCCTGATAAAAAATTTCAAAATATGGCTCCGTTAGGATTTGTTGGACGAAAAGTTTTATAATTAAGCCAAATTTTAATTTTCTACGTCGTTTGGGAGCTTTAGAAAGCTTTGGAAAGAGAAAAAATGCTAAGCAAATTATATATCTAGATGACTAGAAGATAATTATGTTTTAAAATTGTACAAAAAAAATCATCAAAAATTAGACTAAATTTTAGTTAGCAATAACAGAAACCATGGCTTAATATGGAAGCCTGTCTCAGTTGAAATTATTCAGCAGGTGAAACTTTTTTAACACAACACCTTTAAAAAATAAAGGAAATATTGGATCATAAAAAATTAAATTGGGTGTAAAAATATTACAGATATTACAATAGATTAAAAAATTCATACAGGATAATTGTTACTTATTTATTTGTTTAATATTACAGAATAAATTCCAATTTAGATTTGAACTATATTTTTAAAACATAAGAAATCAGTCTTTATGAATATTTAAAAAATTATTCCTAAATTTCGATTCAAATATCACCATTTAGTACATGTTTTCTGAAATAAAATGCTATTTTTAAACCCGGTTTTTTGTGTTTAAAAAAACCGGTCTATTCGACATTCGAAAAATTAACATTTTGAAAAAACCGACAGCACATGGACAGAAAAAACCGGTTTTAAAACCGGTTGGAAAACCGCGTCGATCACCCTACTACCTATAGCTAAGTGGAAATTCACTAGTGGGCAAAAAAAAAAGAATAATTTTTTTTTTCGCCTTAAATAAAAAAAATAGGTGAATTAGATGGAATTCAACGTGCTAAATAAGAATCGGCTTTTACTTTTTTTTTTATCACACATTGATTTTTTTATGGGCATGACTACTATGACCACGCCTTTAGGCAGTCACACTTGTATAACTCGAGAACAGTTTGTCCAATTAAGATAAATTGTACTTTAATATATGGCGACCTAAATTGTATTTGAGATGAATTTATATAATTTTTTGCCCAGTTAATATTTTCGTAGTTATTCGGAAATTAGTAGCGAAAATTTAAAAATTTATTTTTTTGAAAAGTGGTGAAAATTTTGATCCATAACTCTGAAATTCTTGAGCGAATTGGAGGCAATTTTCATGTTCATCTTTTGATGTATCACTTATCAAAATCGTGTTCTTGGGTTCTTGAGTTATACCCTAAGTTTGACAAACCATTCTCGATTTTTATAGTGTATCCGCTGAATAAGGTGATGATATTAATCATGCACATAAAAAAAAACCAGTACCCGATAGAAAAAAAGTGAATTCAGATTCTTGTTTAACTCGTCAGAATCCACCTAGTCCACCTATTTTTGTTTCAATAAAAAATAAAAAAATAAATTTTTTGGGCCACCACTGTATTTCTACTCAATTGTATGTAACATGGGTATTTTTACTTAACTGTGAATAAAACTTAGATTTCTGCATCAATTTTGGAGATACACCTTATTTTATTCGCAGCATTGCCAGCTTTAAGATAAAGATGATAAACTGTAACATTTTATATGTTTTCATTTATTAAAAGAAATTTTAGTAACAAAAAAATCTAAAATTTTGCATGAGAATGAATTTTTTCGGACACTTATATCAAAATAACTGCGAAACTATTGAGCACATAAAAAAATTAAGTTCGGGGAATTTGAAGATATTTTTAGTCCGCATCTTTTGGTGTATCACTTTGATCAATCGTACACACCGTTCTTGAGTTATGAGGAAATATATTAGAGTAATGGCCTTACTATGGGCGAAATATTAGACATGCCCATAAAAAAAATCCAGACCTGATGGAAAAAAACTGAAAGCAGATTCGTGTTAAGCACATCAAAATACATCAAGTCCAACTATTCGTCTATGGGGGAGCATTTTTTTTTTTTTTTTTTGACCAGTTTTATTTTTAATTTTTGTTATAAAATGTTCATATAGCCCGTTTTGTTGGAAATTAAAGAAGTAAAAGATTTTTTTTTGGGGAAAAAATTGACAATATGTTAAATTTATGATACCATACCAATCAGGAGATAAAAAAAAGCGAAATTTTGTGGTTGGCAGGACCATTTTTAAACGTTACAAATTTCAAATAACAGGTGTGTTTACTACAAAAACGGAAATGTGTTCAAAGTTAAAATTATAATTAAATTTTGGAAAAAAAATTGCGAAAGAAAATTTTGCAAAAAAATTTTTGAACCAGTTAAAATTATATTAAATTGCATATCAACAACTCAAATGTGATTAAAACCTTTAAAGACGATGTTTATTGCAATTTTTATTTAATTATAATTTTTTTAAGAAACTGCTTTTGGGATCTAAGATATTTTGCTTATAATCACGAATTTTATTAAAATTATTTCATTCCTGTCCTTCAAGGCTCAACTACATAGAATACTTTCGCTTCAACTGCGACTGACAGCTACGCAACGCACAAATTATATTAACCCAGTCGTTGCATTATTTTGTTATTAAAATTTTATATAATAAAATTAAAATTTCCGACTCAGTGAAAAAAAATTAAAATAAGAATAAAACAACCTACAAAATATATTTACGTACTTCGGCACTTCAAAGTTGAACATTTTTCATCTTTGAAGTACTTCACGCAGAAGTTTAACGTACTGATTTGGTTCCGCATAATATAAATAACTTAGCTGTCAGTCGCAGTTGAAGCAAAAGTATTGTATGTAGTTCGGCCTTAAATCTCGGGTATATTGCTCCCACTTAGCTTCATAAAATGTTGATGGGGGGTACCCGCGTATGACCTATAAGCATCTAAACAAGGTTAAAAATCGAACTTCAATGGCTTTTTTCTTCAGACTGCATTGAGATAACAAAATTTTTATGAGATATAGTAAGATTCTAATTCAAAATGTATAAAAAAGTTAAAATCGCACAAAAAAAAAATTCTCATTATTTATCAGAGATTTAAAATTTGACTTACTTTTAAAACTATTCGTCCCACAAATCCTAATGGAGCCGAATTTTGAAATTTCTATCAATGATACGTGCATTTATGTATATGTAATTTCTAAGGCTTTTTTCACGTATAGGAGCTTTCTGAAGCTTCCATACAACTTATAAAATTAAAATTTGGCATACTTATAAAACTTTTCGTCCTACAAACCCAAACGGTGCCAGATTTTGATGTTTCTATCAGGGAGCGGAGATAATCGGATTTGTGTTTCCGAAGCTCCCAGACGTGGTAGAAAATTAAAATTCTACTTATAAAACTTTTCCTATCAAAACTTTTTCTATCAGAAATCGGAAATACTATTTTTTTTTTTTTTTTTTTTTTGAGGTCTGTTTTGGTTTTAAGAAATTTTGATTTTCTATACTCATTCTAACAGCTTCACATTTTTAATTTCGACTAGGGAAAGGAAAAGCGTCATAATGTTGTTCATATATATACTACTTTTTTGAGATTATCAAATCCAATTTGTGCATATTTTTATACCCTTCACCACAGGTGTAAAGGGTATATATAAGTTTGTCATTCCGTTTGTAATTTCCACAATTTTCGTCGGAGAGCAAAAAAGTTTATATTTTCGGAATCCTTGTAAGAAGCGATGACGATTGGACCATGTCCGTCCGTCCGTCCGTGTGTCGGTTGAAATGGCGTTTATGAAGCCCACCGATAACTGACATATATAATATGTATGTCAAACGATCGGAAATGCTTTCGAGAATTTTGCTATTGGAATTCAGCAAGATAGGTTCATACAATGCGGAGATATGTTCAAAAAACCGGTTTTTTGAACCGGTTTTCCAGTTTCTGAAGCCTCTGTATACTACGGACTTCGTTTTTACAAAGAATTCTCGGACATTTTTTTCTGAATTTTTGTTCTGAAAAAATGAAATAAATCGGTTCAGTAATAACTGAGATATCGGACAAAACGCATTTTTTATTTTTTGAAGCCCTGGTTTAAGCTATAGATTTTTATTTTTATACAGATCGGTCACAAATATTTTTATAAAATTTCGGTTTTTTGAATCAGCAGGATCGGTTTATAAATGGTGGAGATATGCTTTAAAAAACCGGTTTTTAGAACCGGTTTTTTAGTTTCTGAAGCCTCTGCATATACCAGGGACTTCGAATTTTTAAAGGGGGCTCGAAAATTATTTTCTGAATTTTTGTTCTGAAAAAATGAAATAAATTGGTTCAGTAATAACTGAGATATCGGGGAAAACGAATTTTTTATTTTTGAAGCCCTTGTTCAAGCTACAGATTTTTATTTTTATATAGATCAGTCATAAATATTTTTATAAAATTTCGGTTTTTTTAATAAACCAAATTCGTTCATAATCAACAGAGTTATGGCCCAAAAACAAATCTGTTAAGAATATAAATACACCAACAAACATGTATATTAAGCATTGTAATGACTATTAGTGACGTTTTTTGTTTTTTGTATAGACAAGTAGTTTAGTTATCAACAGCAGTAATATGATGAATAACAGTGTTGTTGTTGTTGTTCTTTGTATATGCAGTCTGTACAAAAATAAATAGATATGGAATTGTAGTTGTTTATTTTTAAAAACTAAAACATATCTGTTAAGAATATACATAAATACATACACAAACATGTATATTAAGCATTGTAATGACTATTAGTGACGTTTTTTGTATAGACAAGTAGTTTAGTTAGCAACAGCAGTAATATAATGAATAACAGTGTTGTTGTTGTTCTTTGTGTATTCAGTCAGTTTGTACATACAAAAATAAATATATATGGAATTGTTGTTGTTTCTTTTTTAAAAGCAAAGCCTGTTATGATTGTTTTTTTTTTCATATTCAAATTTTCGTAGTTTGAAAAAAATTTAGATTTAGAAAATATGCAAGCATACGTTAAGGCGAAAATTTTATTAATTGTCGGTAATATGGTAATATGATGTCGATAAGATGGTAATATGGTGAAGGGTATCAAAGATTCGGCACAGCCGAATCTTTTTTCAATTTCATTATCATTATATTTCCTGACATTGGCAGGCTTATATGCTCGTATAAAAATAAATTTTTAGTAGAAAATATAAGTGATCACAGATCTTCATCTTCTTTACTCTAGATGTCCTATAAAATCTATTTTTAGGTTCTTCATAAAAAATCCATTTTTTATGAAATATGATCTACCTATGTGTTCTTTTTATACCCTTCACCACAGGTGTAAAGGGTATATATAAGTTTGTCATTCCGTTTGTAATTTCCACAATTTTCGTCGGAGAGCAAAAAAGTTTATATTTTCGGAATCCTTGTAAGAAGCGATGACGATTGCACCATGTCCGTCCGTCCGTCCGTCCGTGTGTCGGTTGAAATGGCGTTTATGAAGCCCACCGATAACTGACATATATAATATGTATGTCAAACGATCGGAAATGCTTTCGAGAATTTTGCTATTGGAATTCAGCAAGATAGGTTCATACAATGCGGAGATATGTTCAAAAAACCGGTTTTTTGAACCGGTTTTCCAGTTTCTGAAGCCTCTGTATACACTACGGACTTCGTTTTTACAAAGAATTCTCGGACATTTTTTTCTGAATTTTTGTTCTGAAAAAATGAAATAAATCGGTTCAGTAATAACTGAGATATCGGACAAAACGCATTTTTTATTTTTTGAAGCCTTGGTTTAAGCTATAGATTTTTATTTTTATACAGATCGGTCACAAATATTTTTATAAAATTTCAGTTTTTTGAATCAGGAAGATCGGTTTATAAATGGTGGAGATATGCTTTAAAAACCGATTTTTAGAACCGGTTTTTTAGTTTCTGAAGCCTCTGCATATACCAGGGACTTCGAATTTTTAAAGGGGGCTCGAAAATTATTTTCTGAATTTTTGTTCTGAAAAAATTAAATAAATCGGTTCAGTAATAACTGAGATATCGGGGAAAACGAATTTTTTATTTTTGAAGCCCTTGTTCAAGCTATAGATTTTTATTTTTATATAGATCAGTCATAAATATTTTTATAAAATTTCGGTTTTTTTAATAAACCAAATTCGTTCATAATCAACAGAGTTATGGCCCAAAAACAAATCTGTTAAGAATATAAATACACCAACAAACATGTATATTAAGCATTGTAATGACTATTAGTGACGTTTTTTGTTTTTTGTATAGACAAGTAGTTTAGTTATCAACAGCAGTAATATGATGAATAACAGTGTTGTTGTTGTTGTTCTTTGTATATGCAGTCTGTACAAAAATAAATAGATATGGAATTGTAGTTGTTTATTTTTAAAAACTATTCTTATCTGTTAAGAATATACATAAATACGTACACAAACATGTATATTAAGCATTGTAATGACGTTTTTTGTTTTTTGTATAGACAAGTAGTTTAGTTAGCAACAGCAGTAATATAATGAATAACAGTGTTGTTGTTGTTCTTTGTGTATTCAGTCAGTTTGTACATACAAAAATAAATATATATGGAATTGTTGTTGTTTCTTTTTTAAAAGCAAAGCCTGTTATGATTGTTTTTTTTTTTCATATTAAAATTTTCGTAGTTTGAAAAAAATTTAGATTTAGAAAATATGCAAGCATACGTTAACGCGAAAATTTTATTAATTGTCGGTAATATGGTAATATGATGTCGATAAGATGGTAAGATGGTAATATGGTGAAGGGTATCAAAGATTCGGCACAGCCGAATCTTTTTTCAATTTCATTTTGCTATAAAAACGATTTTTAATTTTTTCATATAAATTTATTTTTTTGTTGAAAAGTGATCATAAATACTAATATTTTTCTTCTATCTTTTCTGGTTTAACCATAAAACCGATTTCTAGGTTTTTCGTATAAAAATTGATTTTTGTTAGAAAATATGAGCGATGACATTTTCGAAATAAAGATCGAGTATGAAATATTTTGTTATCACTAGGAGCCTAATTTTGTAAAATTAAATGAAAATTCGTTTCGACAATTTGTATTGACAACAATTTAATAAAAATTTCGCATTGATTTGTTACAGCATATTTTTGTATATTTTGGGCTTAACAGCATATTTTGTTATATTTTAGAAATTTGAGTTAAATAAAACTAATCATCATCTTATTCAGCGGTCACACTATAAAATTCGAGAATGGTTTGCCAAATTTAGACTATAAGTCAAGAACCGTTTACACGATTTTGATAAATTATACACCAAAAATTACATACATGTCTTCAAAGTGTGTCAACAATATATTTTATTCGCTCAAGAATTTCAGAGTTATGGATCAAAATTTTCAAAATTTAATTTTTTTCGCTACTACTGCGGAAATATTAACTGAACAAAAAATTATGTAAATTCAACTCAAAGACAATTTAAGTCGTTATATATTAGAGTTTAATTTATCTTAATAGGACAAACCGTTTTCGAGTTATACAAGTGCGACTGCCTAAAGGCGGGGTCATAGTAGTCATGCCCATAAAAAAATCGATACGTGATAGAAAAAAAGTAAAAGCTGATCCTTATTTAGCACGTTAAATTCCATCTAATCCATCTATTTTTTATTTAAGACGAAAAAAATTATTTTTGTCCACTAGAGTATCTCCACTTAACTGTAGGTATGCATGGGTATCCTAATTTAACTGTGAATGCAATCAAGATTTGTGCATCAATTTTTATGACACGTATCTTTATTTACTCGTAGTTTTACCAGCTTTGAGATAAAGAAGAAGTTTTAGTAAAAAAATAGAAATCTTGAATTTAGCATTCGAATATATTTCGAAATATCTCCAAAATTATTGAGCCGATAAAAATTTGTCAGTAGAACGACTTAAAGCGAATTTTATTCCTCATTTTATATAAAACGTGCATACCGTTCTCGAGTTATAGTGAAATATAATCGGCTTATTTAGACACGCCCATAAAAAAATTCTCGACCTGATGGGAAAAAACTGAAAGCAGTTTCGAGTTTAGCATGTGGAATTCCATCTAGTCATAGATATTATTAAATTCTTCTTTATGAAAATTTTATAAAAATAAGTCAAAATTTAAGCAAAAATTTTGCAAAATTCTTAAAATTTTCATAAGAACAATTTAATAATATCTATGAACCAAATTTTATTTTTTATGAAAAAAGTTTGGGAAAAAAAAGTCATGTTCGATTCATAATATTTATGAAAAAAATTTTAAATATATGTACTTTTTTTCTATGTAGGAGTTTTTGTTGAATAAAATTATCAAAATATTTATTTGAAATTTGTTGAACTTTTTTATTTACACTGTCGGACAAAATAAAGTGCGGTTTTTTACTCTTACTATTTAGTTCATAATTATTGTCTTCTACACTGAACCAAAAATGAGCAGTAAATACGGTAAAATGGAGTGTAGAATTGAAGAAAAGTAGGTTAAATATCAACCAACAAAATCGTTATTCAATTCAACAGAATTTTTTAAGTTAGTTAAATCGACGAAAATTCGTCAATATGACTAATTCAATTAGTTAATTAAAAGGTAGTTAATTTGACAAATTTTTAGTCAAATTGAAGAAAATTTTTTCAAATTAACTAAAAATTATGAAGATATTGAAGAATTTTTATTCAATTTAACTAAATTATTTTATTTAATTCTACTAAATTTTAGTTAAATTGAATAAAAAATTTATTCAAATTAACTAATTTTTTTTCTTCAAATTGAAGAATGTTTATTCAATTTAACATTTGAATTTTATTCAAATTGACAAAATTTTGTCAATTCCAAAGTACTATTTAACCCCTGTAGGAAAATTTACTATAAATTAAAATCATCAAAATAAAACAAATAAGAAATTTTAAAAACTTTAATAGTATTTATTATGTAAAAAATATAATTATCATTCATTCAATTTAAAGATAAAGGTTACACCGTCTTAAATATAAAAAATATATTTGAGAAATAAATTTTTTTTTTACTTTATAATTAAATTGTAATACATTACCTTCAGGTATATTATCTATTTATTTCATATTTTGTTACAAAAGTTTGTTTGCTGGATCCTTGATATGATCGCCATATAGATGATGTTTTATGAAAATTCTTTATAATTCGAATGGAAACAACACAATTTTAGTACAAGTGTTTAATCGATATCGACCTGAGAAAATAAAAAATATACATTTATTAAAAATTTTATTTAACATAACAAACTATTTTTGTACCATTTATTAAGTACATTAGATGTGCACTCACTCAGTAATCAACAACCAGTGTACTGCATTCAATTTCAGCCCATACAGATTTATAACTTAATATTTTTAAAGTTTATTTCTGGATGATCTATAGCAACATATAAAAAATGTAAAGAAAACGAAAATATAAATAAAAAAGTTTATATACAAAGTACAACAAATATTTACCTACATTTGCAAATCATTTGTGCTTACTTGTAGTAGGTTTGTTTTTAGGTTTTCCAAGGAAATTTTTGTCGTGCAGTTCTCCATAATCCGAAACGGCTCCTTGAGATAATGATGACCGTGGTCTGGCAGTTGATTAATTTAATTTGTTTATATTTGCTATCGAAATAATTTATAAAATAAGAAAATATACCTAAAATATTAAAAATTTAAAATGTTTAACATTACCGTGAAAAGTATAAAAAAGTCCTCCAAATGTCGAAATCGCTTAACAGTGCTTTAGTTGGTTGCATTTTGTCTCATCCATGAGTTTGCACATAAATTAACATTTTTTGCAGGAGAATTATATACTATTTATTGATCGAAACTAGCTTGTTCTTGAAGTATATCCAATTTAACACAAATTCGCAGTTATTTTCCACTATGTTTTATTTATTCAAGATTTTTTGTATTTGTATAAAAAAAATTTAAATCTATTGACACGTGCACAAACTTTATTGTTTGTCATTCAACTGATCTTCTTCATTATGCGTTTTCTGTATTGAAAAAAATTCTTCAGTTCTACAGATGTTTCTTCAATTTGACTAAAAAAATTATTTAAATTAACGAAATTTATTCAAATCTACATGCTTTTAGTAAATTTGAAGAAATTTCGTTAATTTGAAGAATTTTATTCAATTTTACTAAAATAAATTAGTTAATATTAACGAAATTTCTTCAATTCTACATATCGTTAGTAAATTTGAAGAATTTTATTCAATTTGAATAAAATAAATTATTTAGCTATTTAGATTTACAAATTTTTAGTCAAGTTGAAGAATTTTATTCAAATTGACTAAAAAATATTAGTCAATTTTAAAATTTACCAAAAATATTAGTTAATTTAACAGATAATTTATTCAAATTAACTTCTTTTTGGGGTGTTAAATTGTTAATTGTTAAATGTTAAAAATCTGTTAATTTAAATATTTTTTTTCGTTAAAATTCTACGAAAGATTTTCGTCAATATTACCTACGAGATTTGGTTCAGTGTAGGTGCATAATGGGCTACTTTTTTGGTGTCCAGGTATTTGTCGTATTATATTCTTTAAATTAATATACGAAAAAAGTTTTTAATATATGTATTTGTATTTCGAGTTTGGGGCAAAATTGTTGTGTTGGTCATGAATTTTCTGCGTAAAAAAAAGTGACACTTTACTTAATTTCTTTAATTTGGCATCCAATTTTCGAATTTCTTGATACAAAACGGAAGGCATATGCTTAAAAAGTGCTAAATTTTAATATTATATTAATTAAATTATATTAAAATTATTATTAAGTTTAGAAAATAAGCATGAATACGGCCATATTATCAAAAAGTCTTCGACCACAATTTTAAAAACTGTTATGAAAAAGTCTGTAGTTTTAAATTTTTGTAATATTAGATCGTATAAAAAATGTTTTCTTCACATTGGTACATATGAAATCCATTTGTTTGAACCTTTTCTGGACAATTAGGCTAGCAATTTCTTCTAAATTTCATTTTAAATTGTTATTTTGTATAACGAAATGATTATTTTAGCATTTAAATAAAGTAAAATACATTAATTTTACTTCATTTTCTTTACCTGGAGTCAAGAAATCTTTCTGGGTTGTGGTCGAAAACTTCACGATAATATGGCCGGATTCATCCTTATTTTTCAAAGGTATTAATAATTTGAATATAATTTAATTAATAGAATATTAAAATTAAGCATATTTTAAGCATATACCTTCCATTTTGTATCAAAAAATTCAAAAACTGGAAGCCAAATTAAAGAAATTAAGTAAATTATCACTTTATTTTGACGTAGAAAATTCATGACCAAAACAACAATTTTGCCCCAAACTCGAAACACACATATTTCAAAAACTTCTTTTGTTTATTAAATTAAAGAATATAAAACGACAAATACCTGGACACCAAAAAAGTAGACCAAAATGAACCTAGAAAGCAATTATTATGATATAAATAGCAAGATATAAATAAACCGCACTTTATTTTGTCCGACAGTGTAAATAAAATACATAGAAATATTATACAAGGTTAGAATAATCAAATAAAAAACATTTTTAATTCATTAATTCATTTTGTTCAATCAGATACAAAATTATAATAAATTCAATTAATTTACTATAAATAAAAATACTTAATACTTCTATTTTAAAATTAGTAAACTGATTAACAAATATTTTAAATTAGAAATAAGAAATGGAAATAAAATATAAAGTATTTTCATTTTTTTCATTAAAGATTTTTTTTTAATTTTGCAGTTTCATGACTCAATATATTAACGTATTTCACTAATTTTCAAATCAATAAAACTTTTTACACGATCGACATATTAAAATAATGATAATAAAATGCAACCTGCAACTTTCAAACATGTGTTCGTTTAACACAATTGAATAAGTCTTACGCGATATATAGGAATCAATAACATCTAGTGACAAAAAACCGCGGATACTTTTTATACGATCTAATATTAGCTCCCAATCTTTTAAATTGCATAAAGAAAATATTTTTTTTGCAGTTTCTAATAAAACTTATGTTATTTTTAACATATTAGATATTAGATAATTTAGAAATTTCTTTCTTAATTCTAAATATTTTTATATTCAAATTTTAAATTTAAAAGAAAATTTAATTATACCATACACCGTTTGTAACGCCAAAAAATATTTATGCAACACCCATTTCAAAGTATATCAATCGACACAGAATCACTTTTTAAGTCGATATATTGATGTCCGTCGGGCTGTTCATGTAAACTTTGTGCACAAAGACAGATCGGAATCTTGAAGATAATTTGCTGAAACTTGGGGTGTGCGATTTTTATGATACAAGGACGAAGTCGTTTGAAATTGGTTATGATCGGTCAACTATTTCATCCAGCCCCTATACAAAAGTCCTCCCGAAATATCAAAATAAATGCCTTAAATAAAAGAATATTTTAATGAAATTCTGCACGGTCCATAATTAACCATAGCTCCCATATATATAGCCGTCTTCCGAAAATCACTTTATAGTACAAAAATCCTAAATTTAAGTAGGCATCAATATTTGACACAAATACTTTTTATATAAGTAGAAATTACATTACCAAATTTTATGAGGATCGGCCCATAATAGACCATAGCTCCCATATAAGTCCCACTTCCGGGAATCACCATAAAATTCATAAATAACATAATATAATGCATACGTACGTTTCATAGAAATATAAACTACACTTATTACAAGTATCGGTCCACAATTGTCCACGGGTCCCCTATAAGACCCCTCCCCGAATTTGGTCTATATTTCACAATGGTGTAGGGTTTCTTAAGGTATGTTCAGACTAGTAAAATATTTGACTAAAATGACGTAACCACTATATAAAATATATTTTATCGAATCTTGTTTGGCACTTTTTTTTTTCTTACAAAACATTTGCAAGATCAAACAACGGCAAACAATTGACAATGTGCATAGCTTTACTTGTCTTTTATTAGTTTTTAATACAATATTTAATATTTACTAGAATAAGAACTTTGTGTTTTCAGTTTCGTTTTTCTTTTTTTTTTTTTTAATGGTTCTACTTATTTTTAAAATCTATTTTGTTTTTACTAATAGCGTTTTCTTTTCTGAAGAAAGAAAGACCTTGTTACTATGTAACATTTTTTGAAGATAACTTTACACTCATACAATGGTACACTTTTTATGATTACAATTAGGTAGATCGTACCGGTTTTATTCGACCAGTTTTAACCTTTTTTTTTTTGGAAAATTTTCGGTCGGTTTTTTTAAAATGGTAGCTTTTCGAATATCGAATAAACCGGTTTTTTAGTTCGAATACTCGGTTTTAATTCGGTAGAATTATCAATATGAACAGAAAATCCAAAATATTTATGTCTTTATCTAACAAACATTTCATATGTTAAAAGTGGAAAATATTAAAGGCAAATAAGATAAGAAACCCCATGATTTAAATAATGGGAACTATATGCGAAAACAAATTGTTAAATTAATTATTGACTAAATTTTTATATTATTTTTAGATATATAAAAGATAACAGTGATCTTAAGCTTTCAAAATTAAGACATTACTTTGTCCGAACATCATTAAATCAAATAAAGATGTAGTTCTAAGTAGAAAAGGATACTTTTAAGTGGGTGTCCGAATGTTCGCTAAAAGTATCAGCACAGTTGCATAATAACCGAACATCCTATGGTGATGTATGATATAAAAACTTATTTTGGGAGTTAACATTTGAGACCAATTCTTTAATTGTGTAATTTTTTTTTTAATATTTATGAAAAAAAATTTAATTTAACACAGACAAAAATATTTCAAATTATTTTTTAATAAATAATTAACTAACTTTATATTGGAATTTAATTATATTTTTATTAATATAATTAATTTTCTAATTGGTTCACAATTTCTTTTTTAATAAATTGACAGCTGTTAATAAAATATAAAGAAAATTAAAGATTTGTCTATAAAAATACATAAATAATTTCGTAATTGAAGTCCATTATTAATTTTTTCTGTGAATCGTGGAAAATTGGATTTTTGGTGAAATTTCGATTTTTGGTAAAATTTTGATTTTTGGTAAAATTTTGAATTTTTGGTAAAATTTTAATTTTTGGTAAAATTTTAATTTTTGGTAAAATTTTAATTTTTGGTAAAATTTTAATTTTTGGTAAAATTTTAAGATATTTGCGGCATCATTGTTTGGAATAAATAAATAAATAAATAAATAAATAAATAAATAAATAAATAAATAAATAAATAAATAAACAAACAAACAAACAAATAAATAAATAAATAAATAAATAAATAAATAAATCCATAGCCATATTAATATAAAATCAAGTGTGTGTTTGTGACGTAATCACGCCTAAACCGCTGTAGATTAATTTTAGGCTGGAAGGAACTACAGGATATAAATTATTTTTTGAGAAGAAGCTTTGTAGGAAATATTGATATTTGAAAATAAAAGAGCAAAGCCGTTTTTTACGTTTCCTAATTTTTTTTATTAACCTTTTAGATACCATGCATTCAGCACGTAAATAAATAAATAAATATTTGTATCGTTTTCGAAGGTACTCATTTTAATATTTCAAAAAAAAAAAAAAAAAAAACCTTTGTTTCTACGCCCTTACAAATGGAAAAAATTTTTTTGACAATTGATTTTTTCCCATAATCATTTCCCATAACATCATGTAAAATGTTCGTCAATACATACTTTTTATCGTCCTTTAGACAGTATCCAAATATTTGGAAAAAAAAAAAAATCAATGTGTTTTTCTCATGTTTATTTTAGTAACTTTTTCAAATTAAATCAGGCCAGCTTTTATATCTTTTCTGATTAAAGATAAAGATCAATTTAATGAATGAGTCGCATTTCATTCAGAGAAGTAGAGATCTCTGAATGAAATCCTGCGATCTACAGTCTGTAAAAAGAATATTATTTTATCAGGGTTTCTTTTGGAGATCGTGAAGTCTTTAATTCAAGTAACTGAATTTCCCGGCACACCTAGAAATTGCTTTATTTGATCGACATTAATTTTTATTTTAAGAAAAAACAAAATTTAGCACGCAGTTGTTACTAAAAATAATAACAAATGTAAACAAATTAACGATACTATTTTTCACGTATAATAAAAGCATTTAAGCCGTGCAGGAACTTTTTCGTGCGCAGTTCTTAATACATAAATTTTTTTAATCATTTTTTTAATTTGATCTTCTAAAAGCTTTATTGATATTTGACCAAGATTTTTATTGATTAGAAATATAATTTCAAATACTTGTATGTTAATTGTTAAAAACATATTAATATTATTCTTATGGAATTTTCCAAAGACGATGATAAATTTTATAATATACCTTGATTTCCTGGGAAATGCAAAAGTTCAGAAAAATATCATTACATAGTATACACATTGAAGAATTGTCATATAAACATATGACAAAAAATATGAATAAAACTTAATGTGATCATAGAATCGACTAATAAAATAAAAAAAAAGTTTAACTCAAATTGAATATGTATAAAAATTGAGATGAATTGAGTAAAAATAAACTTTTTTAAACCATAAAAATAAATTTTCAAAGTATAGAAAAGAGAGGTAAATCCCAAAATTCAAATTGATTGACCCAAACAAATTTGAGAAAACTAAAACAAGCGTTGTACAAATAATTTTGTTTACAAAAGAAATTTCAAAAGAAAATCTTAATACAAAACTTATAATACGCAATGAAAAACATTAAGAAAATAAATGAAAAAATATAAAGAAAATACTAAACAGAATCCAAATAATGTACATATATATTGAAAACAGAAAACATTTCCCAAATATAAATGAGAACTTTATAAAAAAGGCTGGTAGACACAATAATTTACACGATTTGAAGGAAAACCAAAGAAAATGTTATGAGAGAGATGAGCATGAAAAACTAAAAAAAAAAAATTTCATTTTCTTAACTTAAATATTGTATTTTCAAATATGTATACGAGTATGTATTATTTTTAGAATATACACAAAAAAATTTGAAATTGAAATTAAAAAATATTTTACTTTGCGTCTGTTTCATTTGAAAAAAATAAATTCAAACGAAAACAACGTGAACTTTTAAAGAAAATTTTTCATAAAATTTAGTGTGATATTTAACAAAAATTTAATAATAGTAATAAGTTTTTGTAAAATAATATTTTGTGTTTAACAAATAAATTTTCAAAGAAATAATGACGAATTTTATTTTTATACAATATTAAATTTGAGAAAAGTTGAAATAAAAATTAAATTTATTAAAAATAAGAAGAAATAATGATATTTCATTATAAAATAGTTATTAAATATTGAAATTATATAATTTATAATTATGAACATAAATTAAAGAAATACTTTTATCTAGTATTTAAATTCAATTGTTTTAATAATATTTTCAAAAATATATAAAAAGAATAATAATAAAACAAAAACAAAAAGCAAAAAGAAAAATATAATGTGTTCAATGTCAGTGTTGTGTCCATTATGCGCCCAAACAAGCTTTTCAAGTATAGACGCTTTGCGTTGTAGTCTTATTAAGGCTGCTAATGGGCCGTTGGCATGTCCCATATGTCATGAATTGTTTTTGGGTTTGGATAAATTGACAATACATTTGTTTAGTCATACAAATATTATGAATTCTGCCAACAATACTACGGCCACAACAACAGCAATAACAAAAACCACAATCCCACCAACGACATCAACATCTGATAATGAAAATATAAAAAATATTGAAAAATTAAAAACACAAGAGATTGAAAATCTAAATCATATAAACAATTGCAATGATACAAATACCAATAAAATGATACAAACTGATATAAAAGATGAGGGAAATTTCGATAGTAATACTCACCACCTTAGTGAAAAAAACATGATGATAAAAAAACCCAAAGTAGCAGACAAAGTAGAAAAGAAAATTATAAACAAATCAAATTCAACTCAACAACATCAACAAGTTGTTACGAGCAGAGGGGATCCGGAGGAGTCAAGAGAATTAGAAAATTTAGCTCAATGTGATATTTGTGAATTTACTTTTCGTAATGAAGAATTAAGAAATATGCACATACGTTTAGTACATCAAAATTTTGAATGTCATACAAATCCAAATGGTAGTTCTAACAACAACACTTTATCACCCACTACTTCCTCGCAAAATAGTTGTCAAAATTCGTCTTTAGAACATGAATTTAAATGTCATTTATGTGCTAAAACCTTTAAAATGAAAGGTTCTTTAAGAGTTCATTTAAAAGTGGTGCATCTAATGGGTTTGCCTCATGTTAATAATATACCTAAATTAAGTATATGTGATCGTATAAGACATAAAGAAAATAAAACTCTGAAAACAGTTAATCCCAGCAATTTTAACACCCAAATACAAAATGAAAATTTGAATACTACATCATCATCACCACCTCCAAAGTTTAATAATAGTTCTAGCAACAACAATAATAATAATATTTTTAATATATCACCAGTTAACTTTATATCTAATTTAAACACATTACCAGCTGCCTCAAATGTCAGTGTGGTAAATTTAAATCAACCATTAGAATTTCCTCAAGGCAACTTAGACAATTCAACACTGCAAACATCAAATGTTTTATTGGTATTTAATACCTCTACATCTGCTGAACTGCAACAAAGTTTAAATTCTATATCGAATAATAATAATAATAATAATTCGAATACAACTACTGCCGTTATGACGACAACAACGCCCTCAGATAAAGATATAACTCCAAAACTCACTTCTACATTGAGTAGTGTAACTGAGAATCCTAAAATTTGGGAATGTGATGTTTGCTCTAAGGCATTTACCACGAAATATTTTCTTAAAAAACATAAACGTCTTCACACAGGTAAATTTGTTGGGAAATTGAAGGAACAAATATTAAAATTAAAGAATAATCATTTTAGTAATCCTACATTACACAGGGCAACTAATTCTAAGGCAAAAGCAAGGTTGGAAACCGATACCGTTATGAATACCGATACCGATTAAATACCGTTTAAAGTTGGTTACCGTAACTAATACCGATACCGAAATTATTATTTTGTTAAAAATACCGGTACTCAAATACCGTTTCCCTCTGTACCGGTATATACCGGTATTTTAGTTTCGGTATTTTAAAAATACAAATTTTCAACATAATATTATTCTTAATAATAATGTAATATTTATAGAATATTGTTTTAAAGAGGACATTTATTGTTCACTTTTTTGTTATATAGGTTTAAAAATATATTTTTTAAGAAGTTTCAATGTCTTAAACTTAATGCGAATTTTATTTGACAAAAAGTCTTACTGCGAACACAGAAATGCTTTATTTATTAATATGATCTCAATTATTTATCATTTGAAAGTATTGATAGGTTCTTGATATTTCCTTTTATGATGATTCTTTCCTTAGTCCTGTAGTCTCCAAAAGACCGACAAATGTTCTTCTATCTTTGAAGAATAAATACCAAAATTTCTCGGGAAATTTGCGATTTTTCATGTCTTTCTCTGAGGTAACTTTTGTCCGTGATTTCCGGGAATTTTAAAAGCAGTTAAGTGAAAGAAAACTGCACGAATTTCAACAATAGGTAATATATTTGCGAAGTTTGTTTAACGATTGTAATATAATATGCTAAATCCAGCTGGGAACTATGTATTCATATAATTTCATTACTCTTTGAATTTCTTGTATAGAATGAATCTTAGGTATGGATTCAAACAAACATCGTGTCAGTACTAAGAAGCAGCAAGAAATAAACTTAAACTTATTGAAATCTCTAGAAATTTTGAAAAAACATTTAGAATGTTAAGAAAAAAAGATAGTCATGTCAGACCTTATAGCATTATGTTCCAATTAGTATAAGAATTTGACATTTTTCGCAAATATTTTATTCGATCACTTTCACTATTTAAGTAAGTACGTTTCAATATGGAACAGCCTATTGAATCTACAGACAATTTTATACCATTTGAACTAACATTTAAATTACCTCAATGTAGAGTACATTTTTAATAAATTCATTAATATCGTGTTTCGAAGCTTGTATAAAAATGTTTAAATTTGTATAATGTCTTTCATTTTCTGGCTCAAATATGAAATTTTTTGATACATGTCTGATATATGTATGTATGAATAACGATTCTGCGAATATCCAAAAACGTGTTTCATAATATATAAGTCAGAATTCATTTAATTTTAAAAATCAGTACAATAACAATTTTTTAAATTAATTTTTTCATCGCGATACCGGAGCGATAGAGCACTATTTCTCCTCTACAAAATCTCACCTCCAAAATTCCTTTTCATGGTATTCTGTTTTTTGTGCTACTCCACAGATCTTTGGACAATTTAACATTTTGCAATTTTATAATAAAATTAGCCTTTTTTGAAAAATTTTTTGCAAAATAATTGAACGATTTTTGTCTTTATTAAAATCTGTGGTAAATACAAAATTTGTCCAAATTTTTAATTTCACTGTACTGCAAAAAATTATACCAATTTGTCTTTAAAGTCGAGTTTAATATTCCTAAACGCTTTGTTGCCATAAAACAAGCAATTTAAAAATTTATTAAAGTTCTCTAACGAAAAATATTCATATTTTAAACATTTCAAGAGAAAATTATTAAATTAAATGTACAAATTTATTAAGTATACAAATATGTAATTTAATAATTTTTTCGCGAAATTTAATTTAAAATTATTTAAAAATTTAACTTTTTTAAGATTTTTCCAGTTTTTTTTAATAATAACGGTATTTACCGGTATTTTTGTTTCGGTAACGGTATACCGATACCGATAAAGTTTAAAATACCGTTATCGTTACCGTTACCGAAATAAAAATAAATTGAATACCGATACCGTTACCGATACCGTTATTCATTTCGGTTTCCAACCTTGGGCAAAAGTAATTTTCTCTTCATTTTATAAAAACGAAATATGAAATACTGTCCATAAGATAATTTATTGTTTCTTGTTAGAACGAGTCCAATTTTTATAACCTACACCACCATGGGTGGTTGGGGTATTATTCGTTTGTAACGCAGCTAGACCCACCTTTAAGTTTACCAATCAATCGTTTTAGAATTACTTTCTAAGTCTATTTAATAAATACTTTGATAAAATTATTTCACCTGGTTCCTATACAAAAATCTTCCCGGAACACATATCAATCTTTAATTTAAGGGGGATACATTTTCAAAATGTTTTGCTACATAAAAATCAATGCACTATATAAGTATAAATCTTAGTGCCAAGATTGGTCCATAATTCACCATAGCTCCCATATAAAAACCTTTTCCGAAAATCACTTTAACGTGCATAAATCCCATAAAAATGTTAGTATCAACTTAATATTCGACACAAATTTTATATAAGTATAAATGACAGTGCCAAATTTTATGCAGATCAGTCCATAATTTACCATAGCTCCCATATACGGCCCAATTTCGGGAATCATTTAAGAGTGCATAAATTCATATAAATGTTAATATCAACGTAATATTCTGTATTCGTATGTTTTTTTTTTTTTACATTTAATACAAGGCCACAGCTATAAAGATCTTTGGTCTTAACAGAATATTTTGTATATATTGGTCTTGCACCATACAACATATGAGAATAATTTTGGATATTTTCCAATTTAGAGAAAACTTTTGCTTATTTCGATTCAATAGAATTTCTAAAAATTATCATTAGTGACATTTTTTTTCAAACCCCAATTCCCTAATAATTTTCATCTTATAAAGTGATAGAAATTTTGTAATCTTATAAAGAAAATTACAAAGAATTAATTATAAAGAATGAAATCTGTGATAACTTATATTTCTCTCTAAAAATCGACTTTTTACATTAAAATCTAAAATATAATTTTATAAGAGGCGCTAAAGCAAAATGGATGAAAATCTGTAATCACTTTTTTCTCACCAAAAATCATTATTTTATATGAAAATTTTATATCATAAAATCTCATTTTATAAGGAAAATAGATGTTCTAGAGCAAAAAGAAAGAAATTCTATGATCACTTATATTCTCAAAAACCAGAAACACAGGGTGTCCGTTTTATACTTTTCTGCTGATATTTCTTCACCAAAAGCATGTACGATAACGAAATTTTGTACGTATAGTTCGATGATCGATATAAACTCGGAAACCAAAAATGGACGTGGTCTGCCTACTTTACCGCCCACCTCCCATATAAGGTGAAAATCAACGAAATTGTGTTCAAATAGTTCAAGGACCAATGTAAACTCGGAAACAAAAAATGGGCGTGGTCCGCCTACTTTACCGCCCCTCCCATATAACGTAAAATTTGAAAAAATTGATGGTGGGTATATAGATTCGGCCGGGCCGAATGTAACATTCGCGCTTGTTATTTTTTCCACAGTCGAAACTTATTTGTGCCAAATTTTATCACCAGGTTAAATTTTTGGGGATATATGAAATATGGATCAATCCTTGTGATGTAAATTGCTATTATGAAAAACATTTGTGAGGGGGCTATTTAAAAACCTTTATACAATTTTAATTACAAAAATGTGCCATTTCAAAAAGATATTTGACCCGAACTTTGTTCTTAAGTTTTATATAGATATTTTTGTATAGTCTTTTTAATAAATAACAGAAAAAAATGTCAACGATGTACTTTTGTTTCAGATTGGATACATTTCTTTAAAAAAAAATAACTGGAAAATTTTTTCGGTTAAATTAAACTTAAAATTAGTTCTAACAAAAACTGAAAGTTAGTGTTTAACTTCCAGTTAAATAATTCTGTTATTGTCAACGGGGTTAAATGTAATAAAATATCTTTGTTTTTACAAATTTTTTAACTTTGAGAGAAATTTCTTACATAATTTTTATTCATGTCATATGATAAAACTATTTGAACATCAGATGAATCCAACATATCATTCAAAAGTAGAAATGAGAAATATTTTGGTAGAGGGGATTAGACGTCCTTTCCATAAAGCAATTTTACACATAAAAACACTTATTGAATCACATTCAGTTAATATATATATATATACAGTTGTGTGCAAAATAATAGTAGCGCTATATTAAACATTTTTACATTCAATAAAATGAAGATGTTTTGTTGATTTCAAGAAATTTTTTTTGTTGGATTTTATTATATACAATGGTGGCCATGAGGTTAGCACACATCATATCTACTGTTTTTAAATGAAAATTATTTCGTCTCATTACAATTATTTACTAAAATTTTTGCTTTTTAGTGTTGTTTATGGTGTCTGCAATAAGTCCCGTTACTTTTATTTGCATTCTATCACAATTCTCTTTTAATTTTTAATTTAAGCGCAGTAATAGGTAAAATAAGCTGGTCACAATTTTAGATGTACTCAAGAGGAATAAGCATAAGTGAGATTGCAAATACTTTGGAATGTTCCAGAAAGATGGTTTATAATGCACTAAACCATATTCGGAAGTATGAAACATTTAAAAATGTTACACAGACTCCTAGGCCAAGAAAAACGTCACGTAAAGAGGATTCTTTAATATATAGAACCTCTGTCGAAGATCCTTTTAAAAGCTCCACCGTAATCCAGAGGGAAATTTCAAGAAAATATGGTATCAACGTGTCCTGCAGAAAAATAAGAAGAAGACTTAATGAAAAAAATTTACATGGATGCATTTCTCAGCATAAGCCACACGTTTCAAATAAGAACATTTGAGCATTTGGAAAAGCCATTAGTTTTTTGGAAAAATGTCCTCTGGAGTGATGAATTCAAGTTTTGTAGATTCGGATCGGATAGTAAGACAACTATCCGATCCGAACACAATCCAAAGTACACTTCTAAAACAATAAAACTCGGTGGAAGAAATGTGATGGTGTGGGCAGCTTTTTCTGGGCATGGCGTTGGTCCTATATGCAAGATTGATACACGTATGGGCCAATATATATACCAGAATATGCTACTAAATACAATGATGCCTTATGCAGAGGACAACATGCCACTTAGGTGGAATTTTATGCACGATAATGACCCAAAACACTCCTCACGCTTAGTGAGGAGTTGCTTGGAAAAGAACAATATTAACGTGTTAAAATGGCGAGTCCAATCTCCGGATCTCAATCCTATTGAGAACCTTTGGAATGATGTGGAGCAGCACGTAATGAGAGCAAAACCTAAAAATTTGGCCGATTTATGGACAGAAATAGAAAAAGTTTGGTATGCTATTTCAGTGGATCGCTGTATGGGACTAGTGGAAAGTATGCCAAGGAGATTGGCAGCTGTAATACAAAAATAATGGATGCCCAACTAAGTACTAAGTTTATAGTGAAACAAGTTTTTTGTTTTGTTACTTTTTTTAAATGTGAATAAATTTTTTTTATTTTGTGCTAAAATACTGTCCAGTGTTTTTTGACGATTATTCTATTCTAAACAGAAAAACAGCAAACTTGTATATATAGGAATGACAATGAATATATTGTGACGTGATCTTAGCAAGACATGTTACACGTATATAAAAGAAATATAAAAAAAATAAAGAAATACAGGAAATATTTGCTTTTAAAGATAAGCAGTAGCAAGTGTGCTAACCTCATGGCCGCCACTGTATTTCCCAAATTTTATAAAAAATAAGTAAATCTTAAAATTAAACATCGCAATTTAGATAAAATATTGAAAGAGATTGAATACACAAAAAATTAGCTGTGCAAAATAATAGTAGCATCGATTAAAAATACCTGTAAAAATAAAACTGCTTGATTAAGTTTTTCTTTTCTTTTTTTTGGCATATTTTGTTTGTACACATTAATATTTTGTGGAATAGCCCTTATTGGTCCTTTGAGCGGCTCATCGGCGGGCACTGAGTCCACTAATAACCCCTGTTCCTGTCAATGGGAATATTTTTCCAAGCTGACTGCACTGGCGTTCACAATTCTTGCAAATTACACGACTTCTTTTTAAAAAGAGCATCTTTGACATCTCCCCAAAGATTTTCAATGTAGATCAGGTATGTAGACTAAGTCGATCACTCCAAAACATCTCTTTTATATATTCTTCTCTGAATAAGACAACATGACTGTTCTTATTACTTCCACATAAATTGCGGCATCCATGTTACCTCTTATAGAAACTATGGACCATGATATGAAAAACATCCCCAAATATTGATTTTCCCACCACAGTGCTTGACGGACTTGAATACATTTTGGGTCATATTATTTTCTATTTGGTCCCATTACATATATTCTTGTCCCATTCGTTCCATATGCACCAAAAAGACCTACTTTGGATACATTTGTGCAGAGAATGTGCGCCATTTCGTATGAGGCCAGTCGGAGCAAAGTATTGCGAAATAAGGGCTATTGCGTACATGTCTGTAGTTAAGTAATGGGACTTTTCTTTGAAATCTTTCTTAAAGATGTTGTTTTTGAAGATGTCGAGGAATTGTTGACGCACCAACTTTCATCTCTAAGGATCCGGTTCGAAGGACCATGTTTAAACGGGTTATAGGGTAAGGATAGGTTTAATGCCAAATAAATTACACAGAAAGTTTTCAGTAAACGTTAAAAAACGTATGTACTTTTATTTTATTTCAATCTTATCAGTTTTAGTGTTAGGTGTAAATTCAAAATTATAAACAGGGTTTTTAATTCAATTTAATATTAAATATTTAATTTATATTATGAATGGCTCACGTCACACACATGTTTTACCTTAGTGGACGTCACGAATGTGTTTGAGTTCACCATTTGCTCTGTACGCGTGGAGTCACTTGGAAGATATTTTTACTTGCTATTTGATGTTTCTTGGTTTCGATTTTTTGAAATTTGCAATAACTGTGGGAAAACATTCCAGAACATTTTTGCATAAATCGGTATGTTTTACCTTATCAAAGTATTTTTACCATTAAATTACGGGTACTTGGAATACAGCGTTTTCCGCCAGTTATTTAAAAAAAAAAGGAAAATTTCATTGAAAGTACAGTACACAACTATTTAATTACTTAAAAACCAAATGAATCCATAATAATAAAACAATAATACTATTTTCCAATGTTTATCATTTTGCTACTATTATTTTCCACAGGAAAAAACCAAGGGGCTTAAATAAAATAAGGGTAACTTCCGAAGATGTGTAGAAAAAGAAAAATAATTTTTTATATAATTATTGTCCCTGTTTAAGGCTTTCATATAAACAAATTGTTTTTGAATTCCTTTTCTAGGAATTGAGCAGCAACAAAAACTCCAAAGTATTTTTTAGTGCTAATATTTTTTTGCACACAGCTGTATATATTTGTCTGCCTTGTTGTTTAATGTTAAGATTGTTTAACGACACGAAAAATTGAGAGATATATATGTACTTATAATTCTCAATTTTATAATACGTAGTACATATAAAAATAGTTTTCTAAAAATTTTTTATAAAGGACTGAATTTTTTATGAAAGGAAAATGTCTAGTTCTGTCTTTAGTTCGTATAATCTCTTTAGTTCGTATAATCTCTTCCTAGAATGTTGCTACGGACCCCCATTTGGGAAACCTTGATGTAGGATATAAAAATTCAAAATTTCATTTTATAAGGAAACTAGACGAGTTAAAGCTAAAAGGATGAAAATCCGTCATAACTTATATTTCTCACAAAAAATAGATTTTTTACATGAAAATCTAAAATATTTTCGTGTAAAATTCGTGTTGTATTTCCCAGCGAAATATATTAAAAGTTGTTCAAAATTCACAACACTTTCATTGAATACCAAGTATCTAAAGTCCAAACAAGTTCCTTTGAGGAAGTTATAAATATATTAAATAAAAGAAAAATTTATAATAAATATAAAGTGGTTTGAATGTAATTCTTACAAGTATTATAAAAATACATTTTTGTAAAATTTTTAATAAAACAGTTCCTATGGACTTATTAAAAATCACCTATATCGTCACTGAAAGATGTTGAATTATATCATTTCACTAAGAAAAATCCTATACCAAAAAGATAATCTTTCATAACATTCTGTTCAGTAATTTGAACCACGTGTTAAATTCATTGATGTTTCACCAAAATTAGAAGTAGTTCGAGTTCATTAATCAGCATTAATGAATTTACTAATGAAAAGTATGCTCTATTTTTGTTGGGTTGTTTTAGAAATTGAGTGTTTTTCATTATGACTAAATCGGAAGCAGGGAGTTATTTTGGCAATAAAGATACATCATCGATACTTAGCTATAGCATTTAGATATTAACTTTACCATATGTATTACTTTCATTTGTAATTAAAACAATCAATTAATTATTTTCAGGTGAAATGCCATACACTTGCGAACTATGTGCTCGTACTTTTACATTTCAACAATCATATCACAAGCATTTACTTTATCATAGTGATGAAAAACCTCATGTCTGCTCCACCTGTGGTCGGGCCTTTAAAGAACTTTCAACGCTGCATAATCATGAAAGGATACACAGTGGTGAGAAACCATTTAAATGTGAAGTTTGTGGTAAGTGTTCATAACACAAAAAAAGAATTATAGCTTAAAAATTCCCAATTTTTGTATCTCCTTATAGGCAAAAGTTTTCGCCAACGTGTTTCCTTTCTAGTCCACACCCGCATTCATACCGGTGTTATGCCCTATAAATGTGAAATCTGCCAACGAAGTTTTCGCTATAAAGTTTCACAACGCACTCACAAGTGTCAACCTCTCTCACCAGAAGATTCTTCACCAGTGCCAAATGATGATAACACCATCGATCATATATCAGAAAATTTCATTAAAGCATTTCTGGAAAATTCTACTGCAAATCAAACAGATGCACATCTTAATCAATCTCATAATTCACCTGCTAGTAATGAAATTGCTGCTATTAATGAAAAAGCAACATCGTTAAATGAACAACAGGCTTTGCTTACAAAAACTATCGATGATATTGTAGTGGAATCTTGTAATAAAATGGGTATTGGTAGTGAGGGATTTACAACGGAACAGATTGTAAATGAAGGCTCAATGTCACCTTCACAGAGATTGCAAAATATGCGTTTATATTCACCGCAATTGGTGACACCTGATTTAAATGTTATTGAAGGCGATTTAACAAGATTTTTCTTGGAAAATTCTCAAACAGGAAATAATTTACTATAAATTTTATTTATTATTTGTTTATGTGTGTGTGTGAAATTTAAAATAATTTATGTTGTAAACTATAATATTAAATAATTGTTTAAAATTGATCATGTTTAAATTGTAAATTATTGAAAAAAGTAAACATTTAAAATTATTCGTTGACTTTATTTTAAATGGATTTTCCCATTCGATGCGATAACTAATATATACTTTATATGGAGGCTACTTCTCCCCCTGTAGTGCGATTCAGTAACTTATTTTAACGATAATCGAATCGTTAAAAAAATTAAACAATAAAATTATTGATTTTTCTATTCTGTAACATTTTTTAAAACTGGGTCTACACATGATTTTTTTATATCATAATATGTAACAGATAGTGTCAAATCCGCTCTCTGAGGGAATTATCTCATGACTAAAATAGTAGTATTATAAGAAATATTATGAGAATGTTGTGATAAGATTTTTCTACACAACTATCTTCTAAGATTTACTCTCAAAAAATACACATATATGAAAGTTTGTTTGTATGTGTGTGAATGTGTATTTTTAAAAGTACTTAAAAAAATGTTTTTTTGTAAAATTGTTTTATTTTAATGGTTATTCTACATTCAGAAACATATTTTCATTAAAATTGTGCTAAAAAATTTCGAATTTCTTAAATAAAAAGTACATGTTTACTCTGTGACTGAATGAAAATAATGAAATATTATGAGATTTATTAGAATACATTTAGCCCTTGTAGATTTTAGATTTAACATAATATAAACAAAATGTTTACTCTCTTCTGCCGGCGTTATCTTACATATTATATCAACGTGGAGACAGTATGTAACTAAACCACAATATTTTTGTGTTGTTTTGAAATATGCAAATGCTTACTTTCCAAGCGAAAAGCTTGAAAAACTTGCCCTAATCATGACCAATTTCAATAGCATTCGTAGTTATCCCAAAATAAACATATGTATGTATAGCAGGGTAAATTTTAAAATTTTGATTTTGAGATATCATACCTTTTTGGAAGGAAAATAATGGCGTAATTTTTTTTTTTTTTTTAATTTTCCAACTCCTGCCCCTGCATATCTGCGGCTAAAATCGCACATTTTGAGCGCCATTTTATGCAGAGACAAATCGGGTTGATTTATGTAAAATTTTATTTTATACATCGATTTAACATACAATTTTATTAAGAATGAGCATTATTCGACCCGTTTATAATATAGCGTGTTGTAATTAGGGTGTCCGAAAAATTTACTTTTTTCAAAAAAGTTTTAAAAAAATATTCTTTTATAAATACAATGAAAATATACTATTTGCTTAGAAATATAACGCAAACATATTTACTTTACCGCTTTTCGATTTAAAGTTATAAGGCATTAAAATTTTCATATAATAGTAAAAAAAAATTTTATTTAAACCAAAATTAAAAATATTGAATATTGAATATTGTAACAATAAAATGCAAAGGCTACTGTGAATTATCATGTTTTAAAATTTATTAATAACAATTATTTTTTGAGATATTTACTTTTTTAGTTATTATTTGAAAATTTCTTAGTCTTATAACTCTAAAGCGAAAAGTCGTAGATTAATTATTTTTGCCTAATGTATAGGTATCTGAAAAAATATCTAAATGTTTCTTTTTTTTTTTTTAAATTGATGTTTTTTTTTAATCTAGGAACACTATTATAAATAGCATTGATTTGGACATTTATCATTTGAAGCAAGTTTTGGCAACTATTTTCAAAAACTAACATTCTATTAGATATAAAAATAGAAAAAAATAGTTTTTATCGGATTGAGGATTCGTGAGAATTCCTTTGGAAAAAGCTTAATATCAACAAAATTTTAAATTATTTTATTAAAACTTTAAAAAAATATGCTATATGTAAATAATTAAAATTCGAGTTATTTTTACTATAGTTTTCCAATCAGATGTTAAATGATTCGAAAAAAAAAATTTTAAAATTCAATTTTGTCATAAAAATATGTACCAAAAATCTAAAAATTGGCCCTTCAATAAAATTCATTTCTAACAACTTTTTTAACTTTGATTTCGTGCAGAAGGAAATAATGTAAATGGATCACAAAGAAATTTTAAGGAAACATGGTTTTAAATGTCCCTAATAATTTGCTATATTCGTTATTTTCTAATTCTCAAAAATGACTTATTTCCAAAAATGACTTTGGTCAAAGATGCTTTGTTAAACATTTTTTTTAAATATTAAAAATAATAATAATAATAATAATAATAAATAATCAAAAAACTTAAGGTGTACTTTTTTTAATAAAAGGTTTCTGGAATCTACTTTAAGCATTTTTTTGGTGTATTTTTCCTCAAGTATTTGAAAGTTTAGTTTTTCTAAATATTTTTATTTATTTTTTTGGAAATTTTCCTAAAATACACTAATTTTGAACTTTAAAATTTTACAGGTTGTTTGTTCTCATATAGGAACTATCACAAGAGCGGAACTATTGCGGCTCAAAGTAGGATATCTCTGACAAAGAAAATGTTTAACCACTAGCCAAATTTTTTATCCTTACCGATTTTTATATCACCTTAAAGCTTTTGATAACATGATTACATGTGCTATTTATCTCTTATAGTTTTCGGGTTATATGCATTTTAATTTCAATGCAATTTCAACTATCTCAATTTTACAAGATCTTTGTCAAGTTTTTCGACCGTTTTTTTTTTTTTTTTTTTTTTTTTTTTTGTAATTTTACACCATGTATTACCGTTAGAAAACAAAACTAATTTTAATAATGTTTGGCCTCAACTATTTTCTCATTATTACAATAAAAAATGGTGCTGCCAATCCATTAAATAATCCAGATCTCTGTCCATTTTAATTGTATTAGTTCACAGAGTTGGGGGTAGTGCACTAAATTGTGAGTGCATTCAGCTTTTCACTAAATCGCACTATAGTGAAAAAAAATTTAATTTTAACTATTTGCCACCACTATAGTTATAGTGAAACATTTCTTCACTACCACTAAAAAATTTTAGTGATATTGCAATTTTTTTCACTATAACTAAATTTAGTGGTAGTGAAAAAATTTGCACTACAGTCAATAGTGCAAAATCTGAACAGTCACCACTACACATAAGCTGCAAATAAATTTGTTTCACTAAACATAAATATGAAATTTCTTTTTTCACTAAACATAAACATGACATTTTTTCCAATCAATTACAACTCACTGAACTAATTTTAGAGAGCTATGATGGTAATTATCAGTTAGAGAGATAAAATGTTGGTCTCCCGAAAAATATATTCATTACGAAGGGATTTTTGGAAATTTGAATATTAAAGAGACTATATTTGTGTACAATATAGTTTTAAAATACGTTTTAAGTTTAAAATTGGTTTGAGAAAATGGGGGTTAGTCTTTATTATGTATTTACTAAATTTAACTAACTAATTAATTTTAGTGGAAAAAATATTTTTTCACTACCACTATGCTGAGTGAGGCTGATATTTTTCAATTCACCACTAAAAAGTAAAGATTGTAGTTAAAAATTTTGCACTATCACTAAGTGTTAGTGGAAACTGCAAATTTAGTGCACTACTCCAAACTCTGTTAGTTCATAGTAAAAAATATTTAAAGATGACTAGAAAATAAAATAGAATTTAAAAAGAAAGGGTGTTCTAGAAAATACAAAATATTTTATTTTTAAAAAATTCAAACAATTTGATCTATTAGTTCAATTTTTATTCGGTATTGGAGTGTATAATATCTAATAATCCAGTTCGAACCTAAAAAAATGCGGAAATGTAGCAAGTTTTTCTCAGTGCCTGCAAAAACATTTGAGAAACAGCTCGTCGAAAATAATGAATGCATAATAATCCAGCGTGATTTTTGGGAAAACATTTGCAAATAGTACTATTATAAAAAATGTCAATATATAAAATTATTTAGTACATCTTAAAAATAACCCTTAATTTATTAATAAACTAACTTGTTGCAATCATAAAACATTTACAATAATAACGGTTGTTATGAAACAATAAAACGATTATAAAAATCCAATAAAATTATAGTAACTATAGTTAACTTGTGTTTTATTGATAAAACGTTTCATTTCAAAGTATAAAAAACGTTTCTGTCAGACAAAGTATAAAAATATAAAAAAAATATATATATATATTTTTTCATAAAAAAATTTCCTCTAAATTTATATCACTAAAATGGATGAAGAAATCATTAAAAAAGCTATGGAAGCTATGCATTGGAATACAAATTCCGCTATGCCTATGGCCAATCAAGAAAATCAATTGATTTTAGAGGCTATAGCGGAATTGAAAGAGAAAAAGGAACAGTTATTAGAATATCAACAGCAAACGGAAGAGAGATTGGAAAAATTGCAGCAGCACTCAACAAATGCTGAAGAGACCATTAATCATAATTTGGTAAGTTAAGTGTTATAAAAACCGTCAGGAAATTAATATTATCATATTTTTAAAGAAACTCTTGGATGCTTTTCAATCTGAAGTAAGAACTGAGGCCCATTTACATAAAATTGCATTACGGGAACACTCCAAACTTAAAGAAGATTTAAAAAATGTAAGCAAAGAATGGCAGAATTTCAAAAAGTATATCGATACTACAGAGAGTAAGTGAAATGATATGTAAATAAATTTTAATAGATTAACAACTTTTAATGATTTCTAGATGAAATGTCCAAGCGCAAACAAAATATAGATATTCTAACCAACCGCATTAAATGGGCCAAAACGGCTTTGGTGGAATGGCGCCAGGCCATGGAAGATGGCAATAAGGGTTTCCAACTTATCGAAATGTATTACAAAGACGATCAGCTAAAAGCCAAACAACAAAATTATAAACGTCTTAAACTAAACGATGAAATAGAAAGACAACGTAAAAAACTCATAAAAATGTATGACGATCAAAAGACTCTGGAATGTAATCTAGAGAGTACAGCTAATTTATATCGTACAGCTCATGCTGAACGACGACAAATGGTGGAAACATGGAAACTGGCTACACAACAAATGTCTCAACGAGAAAAGGATATACGTAATAGTGAAACAGCTTTAATGGAATGCCGACTTAAAGTGGAATTAAAGGCTAAGGAATTGAAAATACAAGATAATAAATTAAATGAAATAATAGAAAATAATCGTGAGGTAGAGGAGGCCATTGAATTATTGAATTCAGAAACTTCTGATATGAAAGAGCAAATGCAAAGACTGGCCGATATGATTATGTTGAAAACTCAAGAGGTATTTAATGATTAAAAAAAATTAAGAAGTTCTTTAAAATGTTTTTTTTTTTTTTTTTTTCTTAAGGTAGATCTTATAACCAAAGAATTACAAAATCTTGCCAATCGTGTACAACAACAACGTAGACAAAATAGACGCTTAGCAAAAGAAAAATCGGATTATTTAATAGATTTGGAACATTCTGCAGAAGTAATAGGAAAACTAGAAGTTCGCTATAATGCTTTAAATAATAAAAATCTAAATGCCCAACAAAGATTACAAGTTTTAGAAGAACTAATGGATGCCGAGGATAAGGCCCAAAGAGAAGTCAATAAAGAAACAGATCGTATAAATGGTTTAATTTATCGTGCACAACAGCAATTAGTTAAATTCAAGGAAGATAGTGTTAATTTAGCGGTAAAGGAGAATTAACATAGAAAAGTAGTATAAAAGTTAAGAAAAATAAAATATTTTATATTTTAAACAGGTAAATAATCGTGGCCTTGTTTCCAATATATCTTCAGTAGGTAAAAATAATCAATCACTGGAAAAGGATATAAGAAAACAAACTGAAGATAATTACGAATTGGTGAGTTAAAAACAATTTTAAATAAATTTTTATTAAATTCTTTGTTTTAACAGTCTTTTAAAATCCTTACACTGGAAAGACGTATTGTACATCTACAAGGTGGCGTCATAGATCCTGTAGTCGAACAAAGAAATCGAGATTATTTAATTGAATTAGAGGATCGTTTCAATAAACTACAAAAAAGTGTACAAGCTACACAGTTACAAAATAAAAAACTTGATGATGATATGCGTAAATTGACCATTATCTACAATAACGATATGGCCCGTTTGGATCAGGTTAACTACAAAATCAAAGAAGCACAAGTTTACTGTGAAGGTGGCATTAAACGTATCAAAGAAGAAACACGACGCAATCAAGAGCTTATTGTTGAACTAAGCATTTTGAAAATGAAAGCTCATGAATTTGAAACGGAAATAAATCAATGTGAAGAGGGCACTTATAATTTAGTTAAGCATCGTATGCATTTGAATCGTACCATTAAAGATCGCATGGTAGAGATAAAATCTCAAATGGATTTACTGAATTTAAAACGTAAACATTTGCTTGAAGAATTGAGCACATTAAAAGCTGATATAGGGGAAAGAAGAAAACATATAGATGCAGTAAAGGCAAGATTTGAATTGACATCTAAGCTTTTGGGCGTCAATGAAGATGGTAGTTTAGTAACGGGTACTCAGCTTAGGGTGGAGACAGCTCAGGAAAAACAAATGCTTTTGGATGAAGGTAACGAGTTGAATGAAAAAGTTCTTAAGGCTGAAAAGGAAATTGAGGCATTACAAAATACTTTGGCTTTATTGAATAATTGCAATGATGCATATCGTAAGAAGGTGCAAAAACAGCAGGAGGGAGGTAAGTGCATTGAGCAAGTATAAATGGAAAACAAAATTGGTTGTAAAGTTATAATGCTAAAATTGTACAATAGTAGCTTCTCCTATATAACTCATAACAATATTCAGTGATTTTTGAAGTCAAATGTATTTACAAAAGATTTTTCAAAATTTAGTGACTTGTGTTAAATAGTTTTTAGCTTAAACTTACTAAAAAAACACATAAATTTTCATAAATTTCGGATAATTCCTTTTAAAAATTTTATCTTTAGAGGACACCATAACCGAATTAAAATCCTTACAAATTAATTACTGTTCATCTTTAAATAAGTTACGAAATTTGCGACAAGAATTACAAGATTTGGAGTTAAAAATAAAAGAATGCTACAAAGAAAAGGAAGAATTAGAGAATATTTTACAAAAAGATCTAAAGAAAAGGTGAAATTCAAAAATAAAATATTTTACAAATCCAGAAAAGTGTCTGTGTATGTTATTTATCTTTCTAGATCTGATAATGCAGACTTTACAGCTCGTCTCAAAAAAGAACTAATGGATCAAAAGCATAAAATGCAACGAGCTGACCGTGAACTCAAGATAGCTCTTAAAGCCATTAAGCAAAGAGCTATAAGTAGTGAATTTTTGGAATTATATAATCGTGATTTGGATCTAAAGGAATTGGAGAAAAGAAATTTGGATGTTTTAAATCAATTAGGTGATTTGGCTTATGCTGATGATGAATTGGGTCCAAAGATAGCACGGCATTTATTTAATCGTGGCTTAAAAATGCCTCATATGATGCAGAAGTCGAGAAGTTCTATGTCATGGCGCAGTGATACTTCATATGATGGCATGTCATTGACTTCGTCGAAGGGTAAGAGACATTTTTAATTGAAAATATTGTCCTTAATTGCAAAAATACTTCCAAGAAGTTTCTTTATTGAGAATAAAAAATAATTGTTTTTTTTATTTTTATATATATTATTTATTTGTCTATTTTTAGAAATGTTTACTTCGCGTTCCTCACAATCAGACGCCTCCGAAGTAAAACTAACACCATCGACTCGCTTAAGTGTAATTTCACTTGAATTGCCAGAGAAAAAGAAAGCGGACAAATAGATTTCCTTGTCAATATTTTATTATCATAATTTTTTAAGATTTACTTTCCATTAAAATTTATGTTTAAATAAAAATCAATTATTTTTCTGTTCAATACAATTAAACAAATACCTTGCATATGTACTCGCTGATTAATCTTCACCTTCTGAGCCGCTACCAGAAGCAGTGCCACTACCAGAACCACTAGGTGTATTACTGCGTGAACGTGATGGTGAACGAGAACCAGAAGCACTGCGTGATCGAGAACGGGAACGTGTTCCGCTTTTAGAACGGGATCTTGAACGTGATTTCGAACGAGATGAACGTGAACCAGATCGAGAACGAGATCCCGACTTTTGCGAGCCAGCTGGTGAAGCAGAACGTGATTTGGAAGGAGACTTTGTAGCGGAACGAGAACGTGAGCCAGAAGCAGAACGCGAGCGGGAACGTGAACCCGATTTGGAACGAGAACGGCTGCGTGACTTTGATTTGGAACGTGAGCGTGAACGTGAAGAGGCTCTAGAGCCGCCAGAGGCAGAACCAGATCTATCTGAGCCAGAACCGGAAGCAGAACCAGAACGTGATCTAGATCTTGATTGGGACTTAGCATGAGATTTAGATCTTGAACGTGATTTACGTTCACGTTGTGTTTGTTCAGCATCTTTATTGGTTTCCTCTTGTTCGGATTGCTGCTGTTGTTGCACAGTTTGTGGTATATCATCCTCTTCTTCCTCCTCAATTTCCATTTCTTCTTCCTCATCATCATCACCAGGTGGTTCCAATTGACGTTCCCTATAACGTTGCATACGATGTTCATTTGCATCCAAGGGACGATGTTTAACAACCAATTTAGTATTGCTAGGTTGTTGGCCGACCTTCATACGTCTCTTATTAAGACGCACACGTGTTTCCAGTTCATTGTAGAACACACCATCGTGACGCATAACAAAGAAATAGTTTTCCTCGTAGCCCTTAGAAGCCTTACTCTTAACATTCCAGTTGTATTCACGAGCAATTTTATATTCATACTCTTCCTCATCCTTGTATAGCACTTGGTCGGCAAAATCGATACGTCTCTTTTCCAAGGTACTCTCGGTGGGCAAGAAGTAGGCCACAAATTGTTCACCACTTTCGTCCATCACACCACGAATCATAGCCTGAGACATTTCTTCCAATTGAGCTGGTACATTTTTGCCGGCCGGTGCAGGATCACTGTCGAAAATGACCTGAGCACAAGGATATTTCCAGTTTTTGAAATCGGGATATACGGGAAATACTTCTACGGGTACAACATTGGGTTTGGAATAATGTTTTGTGATTTCGGTCTTGGAATCTTCGAATGTCTTTTCAATGGCCTTAATTTGGGCATCACGATCCAAGTACAATGTCTCCTCACGCAATGATTTCTTCACATTATAACCCACTTTAGCTTCAATTTGTTCCAAGTTTTGAGGTTGGAAACGAGTCTGTTCTGTGGAAATATATTCTGATTTACGCAACCATGAAACACTTCTTGAATGCTGTTTAGAACGCACTGAATCGTGTGGTGTGTGAACATCTTCCTCCAAAAGTTTTTCATCCGCCGGATCGAGTTGAGCATAAGGATCGGCTTGGTATAAATCACGATTGATTAAATCAATAGTTACACCCAGATCATGTTCGGTCAACACTTCATATTTGTAATTGCGTTCCAATGAAGTAGGGTTGTACTGTACAAACCGATGACTGCCAAAGGGATACTGCAGAAACTTCAAATCAAAGGGTATATCGGGTAAATTGTTACCATATTTAACGCGACATATAATTTCCGATCTAAAAATATGTTAAATTAATAAAAATCGTTAACATTTTTTCTCCGTATTTCTTAAGAAAAACTTACTTTCTTTCAGTTGGTCTTGGTGGCCTTTTTTCAGTAGGTGCTGCGGCACTATTTATAGTTGGTGGCATTTTCTTTTATAAATTACACATTGAAACTTGTTTAGTTTATTGGAAAATTAGAGTTTCTGTTGAATTAATGTTATTTTAGCAGATATTTTTTTAAATTAAACAAAAATTCACACGTAAATTCAAGAGTAGCAAAAATGCCGCAGATGTGCCAGAGACCTGGGCCGAACGATTTTAACGGCGGCGGCGGCTATTCTAAAAATTGTCGGCGATGGCTCAAATTCGGCTGTTAGCTGGATGAAAGGTGAACATAAAAATTTTTTATTTCCTAGTTTTCGCATCGTCTTATAGAGCACATTGGTTCCTAAATGTGGATCCACGTCCCCTTAGATGTAAAGGGAGACGAAAACCGTTTGTTTGAATATAATTTATAAGTATTTCCTAAAAGATTTATAACATAAATTTTTGTATTTCTAAAGTGTTCCGAAATGAGTGATTCCATGTCAAAACGGACAGCAATCGGATTTGACATCAAATCATAAGGTTTTAGACCCATGTCTCTAGTCGAATAATTGATCACAGTAGTGCATAGGAAAAATTATTTAAACTAAGATTCATTTACATTTGTTTCAGGCCCAAGCTGTAAAAATTTTATAAGTTTAAAAAAGACCTTTTTGTTTTGAAATAAAGTTTTTTTAATTTGTACTGAATTCTTAACATTTTACCTGTCACAACAAAGGTTGGATACCATTACCGCTAAAATACCCTTACCGCTAAAAAAAAAACCCATTCAACTTGACTACCGTTACCCTTAAACTACCGTTACCGAAAAAAATTCTAAATACCATTGCCGCTAAAATACCTTTCCGTAATAGATCGAAAAACCAATAACGCAAAAATACCCCTGACGAAATATTCCAAAATACTTTATAAATTGTCTAGCCGGTAATTGGTGGTATTTATTCTTCAGTTGAGTGGTATGTAATTTCTGTCGATAATAAAGTATATTGTGATCTTCTAACGGTCTCTTTATAACATATTTGTCGAAGATATTGTTTTGTACCAATCCAAAATATGTAAAAATACAAAAAAAAAAATATATATCTATTTTAATTTGTAATCAATTGTTACACCAATTGGAACACCTTTTAAATGTTTTATATGTATAATAAAGTTGCACTTTAAATAAATATTTCCTTACTAATAAGGTAACTCAAGAACCGTTGATACGATTTATAGAAATGAATCACCACGAGATGCAGACGAAAATTGTCAAGATATCTTAACTTTAATTGTTTATCCGCTCAATATTTTATGTAGTACAATGTTAAAAATACAAACAACTTAAAATTAATTGTTTAGTCATTATATCAACTTTTACATTTATTTAAGAAAATAAAAAATTTAATGTGATATTTTTCAATTGAATTTTTCAATTGGGAGAAAGAATTATATGTTTTAAATTTACAATAAATTTGTCCATTAATTTGTACCTAAATTTTACGTATACATTTTTTTTTAAATCTTTATTACTAACGTATATGGAAACCTAACGGTATGAACTTCCCCAAGTTATTCGTATTTCTACAAATACAATATTTCCCATTTTTGAGATATTATAAGTCGCGAACTAGCGCGGTATCAAAATTAATTTCGGTATTTGCGTTACTAGCGTTAATATTAATATTCTTGCGAATTTCATTAAATTCGGATGATTTTTGGAAGAAATTGGCGATTTTTCTATTTTATTATAAACAAAACAATACAAATTGAAATAAATATTTCGTATTTATTATGACATTTGTTGTAATAATTCTTAAAATATTGCGAGTCCCAGAATGCCACTTACTACGGTTATAGAAGACATTTGCATCCATAACATATATTTTTTTTAAATTTTTAAAACGACCATTTTTCGAGATATTTACCCGCGAACGAAAAATCGCGAGATATGGACCGTTTTAATGTTGAGAAAAAATTCATGTTATACGTCATATTAATGGTAATTTTGATACCTTTAATATGACATCTAAATAAATCCTATATCATATACTTTGAAAGATATTTGAAATTTTGTGTATACAACTTTGTACATACTTTGAGCTATTTTACACTTTCGATATTTCGCGAACCACTCGATGAAATTATCTGAAATTTTGAATTAGTCTTATATTATGTTCACATACACTAGTTTTCGACATGTTTTTTAAAAAACACAAAGAGTTTAAACATCACTGTTCACATATTATTTTATTGTGTTTTTCCTTTTGGCCTGTTTTTCTTTTGTCAAAATATTTTCACAAATTTTAAATTTAAATAAAAATTACACACACAGACACTTTCTAATTAATGAAATAAAATTTTCAAACAAATAAAATTTATGAACAAATATAAATTTCATTCATAATTTGTAATTTTTTATTTTTAAACTGTTTGACAATTTTTACAAATTCTTTTTTCAACAATTTTCTATGTACTAAAAATACTAATAATTTCTTCCCTGTATGGAAATTTAGTATGTTTTTATTGTGTTAAATAATTAAACAACCCGAATCGAGATGTTTTCTGGCTTAGAAATATATGAAAAAACAAGTAAATTTCTTTGTGTTTTTTAAGAAAACGACTCGTTTTTCAAAAAACCTTTATATGTGAACATAGTATTAGTGTTAGCAAGAATAATGATTGTACTAAATATCATTAAATTCGGAGAGGTATAGCCAAAAATTCTAATATTTCGTGTTGGTTTTAAATGGAATAACTCATATATTAAAAAGAAAATAATACATTTTTAGTCGTTTACATGTTCTAAATGCAATTAAAAAGAAGCGTGAATGTTATATTCGGCTCGGCCGAATCTGTATACCCTCCATCAACTTTTTCTAATTTTACGTTATATGGGAAGTGGGTGGTAAAGTGGGCGGACCACGCCTATTTTTTGTTTCCGAGTTTGCATTGGTCCTTGAAGTATGAACACAATTTCACCTTATATGGGAAGTGGGCGGACCACGCCCATTTTTGGTTTCCGAGCTTATATTGACCCCCGAACTATTTATAAAAAATTTCGTTGTCGTACATGCTTTTGTTTAAGAGATATTAGCAGAAATGTATGAAACGGACACCCTGTGTTTCTAGTTTTTAGCCCATAACTTTTTTGTTTATTAACCGATTAATCCCAAACAAACCTTATATAAGACAAATATTTGTGCCGAATTTCGTACCCCTACGTTGTCCCGTTCGTGCCCTATCCTGCTTTCAACAGACGGACAGACATAGCTAGATCAACTCAGAATCTAACCAGGACCCAGAAAATATATACTTTGTGGAGTCTTAAATAATTCCTTCGACATGTTACACACGGAATGACAAAATCAATTACGTAAAATTTACGTATCGTTAGTATTAAGAGTATAAATTTTATACGTAAATTTTACGTATCGTTAGTAATAACAGTATAAATTTAAATATAAAATTGAAAATGAGATTTGAAATTGTAAAGTAAATGTTGAAATATTCGCCGGAAATTCAATGAAATTAATGTAAACATTTATGAGTTGGCGAGATTACCCTTATACCAAGAAATTACCATAGAAAGACAAGAAAAATGTGATGTAAATTTATCTCTTATGCTAAAAAAGGAAAGAATGAAACATATTGTCATGTTTAATTAACATCTTAAGTCTCTGGCGAACGCCAGATAATAATTTATAATAACTTTTTATAAATAAAATCTAAGTATAATCTAAGTATAGTTTATTGTTATTTATTGAATTTGTTTTTTTTTTAGGTATAGCCATGTATACGTAAAATTTACGTATCGTTAGTATTAACGTATAAAAAAATATAGTTAGTGTTCTAGGGTTAAATGAAGATAAGTAGGTAGTTCTAATCGTATATTTGACTAATTTATTATACAAGTTTATATAATTTATATTAAATTTGTTATATTTTTACACCGATATTCTTAGGAAATTAAGAGTTGCGAAACATTTTTGCACAAAATTGAACTATGACTATAATACAAATAAGAGTAAATTATTTAAAAAACTGTACACATTTGTATAATATTAAATGATCATTTGAATGCCTTCTAAATATTGAACATAATTGAACTATAAATTATAAAACATTGTAAAATCTGGTGCACAGAAATTATTCTGAGTTTTATTTAGAACAATTCAAGTCAAGATAAATATTTTTTTTTTAATATTTAAGAAGCTAGTATCTTTTATTTTGATATGTTTTCGCTATAACTAAACCATTTAAACACATTTTACGCTCAAAATAAATCTGGGTTTTTTAGATCGGTTAGTATGTGTCCAAATTAAAAAGTGAGGTTATGAGAAAAATCGAAAATTAGTCCAAATAAAAACTCATTATTAATCTTTATTTTTATCCAAGTATTGATAATCACCTTTTATTGGGTATCATTAGTTTTTTTTTAACATTTTAATATTTTTTTTTTTTTTATTAATAATTTTTAAAAATTACGGTTTTCATAATGTGCATATATTATAAATATATTTTCGAGTCGTAAAGTAGCTCTGGGTTGGGGAACAACTCTAGTCTCTCGGTAATTATTTCTTAAGTACACGCCTGACAGGCGGGTTTTTGTTATTCGGCCTTCGAGAATTTTGCGTCTCGCTTGCACCGGTATTTTAAAATTAAAAAAATACATATTGATAATTTAACTCCTATATTCGTGCCGAATTTATATTTGTAGACTCTTTTGGATTAGGTGTTATGAAGCAAAATATGGTAAAAATCTAATTTTTTGTACGTAAAATTTAAAATATTTAAAACGTTATTTTGAAATTATATTATTTTATGAGCTCATGCTTAAAGATTTTGTATGCAAAATTTGATTTTAATTTATATTTTATCACATAACTTCTAAAGGAGGGTCCAACATGAAATTTTGCATGAGTATAGAGAAAAAATGTATTAACATCGTATAATTTTTTAAGAATTTTAAGGATATAATTTTCGAATGGTTTAATTTTTGTTAGTCTTATTTTGACCTTTGAAATTTTGAACTAAATTAACAGAATAAATATCATTTTAAAGGTAAAAAATTATACTAAAGTAAAAATTTTATTTTGTATAGTTCAGAATTTAAGGCTAATAAGATTTTATTTTGGTCCATAACTTCTAAACTAAATGAGACTCCAGCTTGAAATTTTACATACGTAGGGAGAAGAGCTATGTCAAGATCATCTATTTTTTTTAATAATTTTAAAAGTATAAATAGACCACCCTAATTCAGTCCAAATTTATTTCATTTTTTTTTTTTGCCATTGATAGTACTTTTAACGGTGAATATAACGATGTAAAAATTTTTGGCTCAAATAAATATTTTGGAAGTTATAGGGCTTTGAAAATCGAATTTCCCTAAGAAACTCGTATCAAAAAAATTTTCGTTATAAAAAAAGTTGGGTAAGAAGGAAGAATTACGTTAGCGAAGCCGCTTTTGGACATACCACAAAGTTAAAAACCCTTCCGCCCGGCCGAAGGCGGCTATTAAGAAAAATTATTTCCACGAATTTTTTTTTTTTTTTGAAATTACAAAATATTTAAAAAAATTGTGTTTATGATACTTTTATGTTATTTTTATTTTGTTTTTGTAAATGCGCCCTTAAGAACTTTTAAATGACACCTTAATCATTGCAATCGGATAAATAGTATAGGAAATATTTACGATTTTTGTTGAATTAGGGAGGTAAATAAGTACCATTTTAAAAATACCTTTTTTTGAGATTTACTGATTTGAATTTTGTAATATGTTGGATTTTGACCTTTGAACTTTTTTGTTGTAACGTACCGTCTATACTAGCTTTTTTCTTGTTCGCACAAGAACAAAACGTCGGCAGAGCAACACACACATTTTTATACCCTTCACCAAAGGTGTAAAGGGTATATATAAGTTTGTCATTCCGTTTGTAATTCCCACAATTTTTGTCGGAGAGCAAAAAAGTTGACATTTTCGGGATCCTTGTAAGAAATGATGACGATAGGACCATGTCCGTCCGTCCGTCCGTCCGACCGTCCGTCCGTCCGTCCGTCCGTCCGTGTGTCGGTTGAATGGCGTTTATGAAGCCCACCGATAACTGATACATATAATATATATATCAAACGATCGGAAATGCTTTCGAGAATTTTGCTATTGGAATTCAGCAAGATCGGTTCATACAATGCGGAGATATGTTAAAAAAACCGGTTTTTAGAACCGGTTTTCCAGTTTCTGAAGCCTCTGTATATACTAGGGACTTCGTTTTTACAAAGAAGTCTCGGACATTTTTTTCTGAATTTTTGTTCTGAAAAAATGAAATAAACCGGTTCAATAATAACTGAGATATCGGACAAAACGCATTTTTTATTTTTTGAAGCCCTGGTTTAATCTATAGATTTTTATTTTTATACAGATCGGTCACAAATATTTTTTTAAAATTTCGGTTTTTTGAATCAGCAGGATCGGTTTGTAAATGGCGGAGATATGCTTTAAAAACCGGTTTTTGGAACCGGTTTTTCAGTTTCTGAAGCCTCTGCATATACCAGGGACTTCGAATTTTTAAAGGGGGCTCGGAAATTATTTTCTGAATTTTTGTTCTGAAAAAATGAAATAAATCGGTTCAGTAATAACTGAGATATCGGGGAAAACGAATTTTTTATTTTTGAAGCCCTTGTTCAAGCTACAGATTTTTATTTTTATATAGATCAGTCATAAATGTTTTTATAAAATTTCGTTTTTTTTTAATAAACCAAATTCGTTCAGAATCAACAGTTATGGACAAAAAACAAATCTGTTAAGAATATAAATACACACACAAACATGTATATTAAGCATTGTAATGACTATTAGTGACGTTTTTTGTTTTTTGTATAGACAAGTAGTTTATTTAGAAACAGCAGTCATATAATGAATAACAGTGTTGTTGTTGTTCTTTTTATATGCAGTCTGTACAAAAATAAATAGATATGGAATTGTTGTTGTTTATTTTTTAAAACTAAAACATATCTGTTAAGAATATACATAAATATATACACAAACATGTATATTAAGCATTGTAATGACTATTAGTGACGTTTTTTGTTTTTTGTATAGACAAGTAGTTTAGTTGGCAACAGAAGTGATATAATGATTAACAGTGTTGTTCTTTGTATATGCAGTCAGTTTGTATATACACACAAAAAAAAAAAAAAATAAATATGGAATTGTTGTTGTTTATTTTTTAAAAGCAAAGCCTGCTATGATTGTTTTTTTTTTCATATTCAAATTTTCGTAGTTTGAAAAAAATTTAGATTTATATATGTGAAAATATGAAAGCATACGTTAAGGCGAAAATTTTATTATTTGTCGGTAATATGGTAATATGATGTCGATAAGATAGTAAGATGATAATATGGTGAAGGGTATCAAAGATTCGGCACAGCCGAATCTTTTTTCAATTTCATTTTTATTTTGTTTTCAGTGGGCAGAACATTTGTCGAACAAATCATAATATTTTGTTTGTCGTCATAGTCGCTTCGATACTTTTACATGCAGCGCCTCTTCTTCCGCATACAAAATGACGTTTGATGGCAGAAATGGTTGCTCGAACAATTGTATATGTCCATAGTAAAATAATAAAGTACTCGCACATCTACAAAAACAAAAATTGCTTGTATTTTGTTAGTGTAAAACTACTGCCCACAATGTCAGAATGCTTTGAACGGAAAAATGAGAGAACGAAAGAGAGCAAGAGAAAAAAACTCAAAAAATATTTTACATGTGAATACAAAAACAATTTGACAGTACCGCGAGGTTTGCCAATGAAAAAATTGTAAAACAGCTGGTCTTACGAGTATACTTTATTATTATACTATGGTATATGTCATTATAACATACTGTCTCCACATTGATATAATATGTAAGATAACGCCGGCAGAAGAGTGTAAACATTTTATTAATATTATGTTAAATCTTATACAAGGGGTAAATGTATTCTAATAAATCTCATAATATTTCATTATTTTCATTCAGTCACAGAGTAAATATGTAATTTTTATTTAAGAAATTCGAAATTTTTTAGCACAATTTTAATGAAAATATATTTCTGAATGTAGAATAACCATTAAAATAAAACAATTTTACAAAAAAACATTGTTTTTAAGTACTTTTAAAAATACACATTCACACACATAAACAAACTTTCGTATGTGTGTATTTTTTGAGAGTAAATCTTATAAGATAGTTGTGTAGAAAAATCTTATCACAACAGTCTCATAATATTTCTTATAATACTAATATTTTGGTCTACACGTGAAATAATTCTCTCAGAGAGCGGATTTAACACTCTCTGTTACATATTATGATATAAAAATATTACGTGGAGACCCAGTGTAAAGGCAATACAGTGTTGCCAGAAGATGTAATTGGTAAAGTGCTTAAACCAAAGAGTAACAAGAGACGAAAGTAATTGTCAAAAACCTAAGTCGGTTGTCAAAAACCTAACTCATGCAACAACAAAATACATATAATCAAATACATTTTGTTGTTGCTAAAAGAAAATAAAAACACATTTTTGTTTAAAAAACAACAATTTTGTTTAATTGTCAATCGAGAATTTCGCCTCTATATGTTACTCTATGGCTTAAACGTCCAAAAAATTATGCTAAATTGTTCTACAGCAGCAAATGACAATGCTAAATTGTTTTGTAAAGAAAAATTTATATTTTTGTGGCACATGTTTCTTGTAAAATATAGTTCAAATGACAACTTATAGAAATGTTTTCTTCAGAATTAATGGTAATATTGGAAAATAAAAAATCCAAAAGTATTTAATTAAAAATTGCTATACGAAAATGCTAAAAAGCATTAGCATATTTTTATAAATAGCCAGTGCATTTTAACCTCTTCAAATGCTAAATCTAGCACTGAAAGTGCTAAAATGGCAACATTGAGGCAATATGTCTTTGTTTTAAAAATTAAACTATTTATATTTAAGAAGTTGTTACCAATTACATCTTTGTCAAGTTTTTACATTTAGAGACATGGGTGTAAAACCTTATGATTTGAAAAACACTTCCAATGTTTAATACTTTTAGTGAATTTTATTGAAACCAGAGATGTCAATTCCGATTGCTGTCCGTTTTGACATGGAATCACTCACTTCGAAACACTTTAGAAGTACAATAAATACAAAAATTTATGTTATAACGCTTTTAGGAAATACTTATAAATTATGTTAAACAAACGGCCTTCGTCTCCCTTTACATCTAAGGGAATGTGCACCCACATTTGGGAATCAATGTGCTCTATAAGACGATATGAAAACTATGAAATAAAAAGTTGTTATGTTCACCTCTCAGCCGGTTAACAGCCGATTTTGAGCCGCCGCCGTTAAAATCGTTCGGCGCAGGTCTCTGTAATATGCTTATAAACAAGGCGAATTCAGATTAGGTGACAGCAACTCGTCAGCTGACTTTTATTTCCTTCATATGGAAATTTGTCAAAATGTCAAATTTTTTGTTGTGTAAACAAAAATAAAATAAACAAAACGTGTTAGTGAACAATATTTATTTAACTATTTCATTTATCAACCGATTTTAATGATTTTCAGTTACATAATACTTCAAAGCTTGTCCCTAAGAAAACAAATAAATTTGTAATACAAATTTTAGCGGAAAATTATTACACCCTAATATAAATCATGTACGCTAATAACAACTTACAGTATAAATAGATCACCCTAATTCAGCTCCGAATTATTTGATTTTTATGCCTTTTAGTACTTTTAACGGTGAATATAATGATGTAAAAATTTTTGGCCGCAAATAAATATTTTGGAAGTTATAGGGCTTTGAAAATCGAATTTTCCTAAGAAACTCGTATCAAAAAATTTTCGTTATAAAAAAAGTTGGGTAAAAAGAAAGAATTTCGTTAGCTAAGCCGCTTTTGGACATACCACAGAGTTAAAAACCCTTCCGCCCGGCCGAAGGCCGGCTATTAAGAAAAATTATTTCCACAAAAAAAATTTTTTTTTCCACAAGAAATTATAAAATACTTCAAAAGATGTGTTTATGAAACTTTTATATTATTTTTATTTTATTTTTGTAAATGCAACCTTAAGAGCTTTTAATTGACACCTTAAACTTTTCAATCGGATAAATAGTATAGGAAATATTTACGATTTTAAGTGAATTAGGGAGGTAAATGAGTACCCAACTTACATCTGAATTAAATAGATTAATACCAGAATGTTCCACATTAGCATCTTCCAACCAGCCGGGTGGATAACCTAAAACACGCATTTGATAGAAGAAAAATGGTAATTCACCCTTTCTCAATCCCAAAGCTTCACGTAGTTTATCGCTTAAGCAACCGGGTTTTAAATGGGCAAATCTTTGTTCCACATCAACATGATAACGTTCAACTTTAAAACATTCCCTCTTAGCATTCTTAATGCGCTTAGCATTATGAGGTTTCGTACATTCCCTAATGCTATGACCAGCTTCCCCACAATTGAAATACGAATTAGTCTTTTTTGTTTTAAAAACGTCCTCCTCTTCCTTTTGTCGTTTACGTGCTGCCGCTTCATCTAAGAGGGCATCTTTAATGGCTCGCTTATAGGAGGGTACTTTGACACAGTCAATTTTTGGTGCGGGAGCCGTATCAATAGTAAACAATTCACTTATGCCACTTAAATCGGGTGAGGATTCTTTTTCAAATTCTTTATGTTGTTTCTTTGTAGTGGCTGGTATTTCTAAGGGGGGTGGCATGGGTATGTCTTCAACAATGTTTTTAGATACTTGCTGTACCAACAATGTAACACTAGCTTCATTTTCTTTTTTGTTTATTTCTATATGTTTTTCTGATTGTTTATCGTTCAATTGTTCCTTTAAAGTGCTTAATATAAGTTGTCCAAATTTGTTTACTTTTTCTGAATGTCAGAAAACAGGAAACAAAATTTTGACAGTCAAACAAATTTTTGCCCAAGAACAAATACGTGTGGTTGTTGCCTTGTTGTATTTGTTGTAACGAAGCTGTCACCTAATCTGAATTCGCCTTGTTTTTGCCCAAGAACAAATACGTGTGGTTGTTGCCTTGTTGTATTTGTTGTAACGAAGCTGTCACCTAATCTGAATTCGCCTTGCTTATAAACTTAAAAAAAGAAGAAAAGAAAAAAATCAATGTAAACAATTTCGCACAGTTTTAATGTATAAACGGAAAAATCATATTAACAAAATAAAACATAAATAATTTATAAAAATGGGTTTATTAGAAACTACTGTACCTAGACGAGAGGAGACAACTCAATATGCTCCCGTTTATCCGGAAAATACTACATTGCCAAATATTGAATCGATAGAAGAAGGAAGTTTTTATATATTAATACCACTGGGTGTACTATTAGGCATTATAATATTATCTTTACTTGTAAGATATGAACTTTTGAAACGTAAGATAAGAATAATTTAATATTTCGGTTTTATTTAGGTTTACCTTATGGCTAGCAATAGAAGACGTTTGGTACATTTGTATTGTAAGAAACGTCAGGGTAGACGTTTTCTATACGATGATAATGAATATGACTCTCCTTTGGAACAAGATCCCGATGCTTTGGAAGAAGAGGAAGATGAAGTAGACAACGAAGATAATCCAACGAAAAGTTTATTAAGGGGAAAATTGCAAATAAATAATGTAAGTTTTTTTTTTTTTTTTTTGGTATATAACAAATTAAAATGTCTTTATTTATTTCTAGCGCTATGAAAACTATTTAAGTACTTCACAACTTAACAGATCTTCCGAATTATTTACTTAATATTGTGCCTTATTTGATGGGGTATTATAAACAACAGTATTAAAAACCACTGCTGCTAGTCAAATAACACAAATCTAATCTAATGCACCAAAAAACAAAGATTCCAAATATATCACTTAAATAACGAATTAACAATTATATTCAATTTTAAAGTATGTAATATTTAAAAAGAATTTAATAATATATTTATTAATTTATTTTAGAAACTGTAACAAACGAATTATACATTTGCTGCTGTATTATTTTCTGTACCCAAAAGACGGCAAGTTAAATCATAAAAGCCAAAGAAAAATGCACCACCCAATGTAATCCACATAACACGGGGCACAAAGCCAGCAAATAATCTAAAAGCAATAAAACATTAAACAGTAATAAGAAATAATAAGAAAAAAAAAAAAAAATAATATATCATATCATTACCCTTTAAAACCTCGTTCACGATATATAGATGACAATACTTTTGGTATAGTTGATTTACGTATAGAACTATTCTGTTCGGCCAACATAATTCTAGTCTTGACTACATCTAAAGGTGTGGTTAGACCAGCAGAAATACCACCAGCCACTGCACCACATAGTGCCACCGAAATTGGAGTAGATTCTAGACCAGTCATAGGTGTCCATTGTAATTTAAAGAATTCCCATAAAGGAAATTGTATTAAACTAAATGGTATTTCACGCATTATGGTTGAACCGAAACCTCGATAAAGTCCCCTTCTTAGACCTTCGGTTTTATATGCAGTCCATAGAATTTGTAAAGCTCCCAGTTGGGATTTGTTTCCTATAGTTTGTCTGCGTTGTTTGGCAATTTCCACCGGTACTCGTATCAAACAAGCTAGCTGTAAAAGTTATAAGAATAAATTGCAATTTAAGCATATTTTAATATTTTTTCTATATATTGATCAAATCTTTACTTACTACTTCCGCACTTGAGGCTGAAACCATATGTATATAGGGTGAGTTTTTGCTACATCCTGCTATATTACAAAATAGCGTTTTAAAATTTTCATAGGCACAAAAAAATAAGGCCGCTGTGGGTGCACTACCCGCTGCTGCTGGTGCTAAACCTTTATAAATGCCTTTAAAACCACCCGAACGCCAAAAACCACGTTCACTTTGTAAACGTGTTTTAACAGTATCTATGGGAAACAATGCTATATCCACTACCATGCCAGCAACGCCACCAGCCTAAAATTAAGTTGATTGTTTTCATTTTTATATTGAATTGTTCAGTTTTAGGTTAAAAATCGAATTTAATTGAATATAAAACTTAATTTAAAAGTAAATCTTATCAATATTATTGTAATAATTTGTTGATAACACTTCCTGTAAATTAACAACCTACCACCAAAGCATTGATAAAACTATGTGTATGGGTCTCTGGGGTCACTGGAGCTATACTAGGGTTAACAAGACCTGTTATTAAATCAGTTTCCATGTTATTAGAAGTTATCAATTAAAATTTGTTTTATTTTTAGCAACTATATAACTGTTAACACTTTTTACACTTTTATGTAAAATTAAAAACTAATTTTAATTAATGTTATATATTATAAATAAAATAATAATTTAATTGCTGTTACAGCATGTCTGGCAAAAATGTTTGTTATGATTTGTCAGCTGTTACAAATGTTCAGTGTTGTTAAGTGTTCAAATTTAAAATTACTGTTAAGTTTACTGTTAATAGCTAACATTGATGTTAAAATCATTTGATTACAGTACTTTTTTGAAAATCGGCCGTTTTAGAGAGAAAACGGGTAAAAAATGTATTTTGGTACTTTTTTGGAACCATATGTATCTTTGAAACTGATCAACATACAGATAAAATTTATGTCGTATTCATAATTTATCAAAAAATGAGATATACAAATTTGGTACTTTTTAGAAATTCAAACGTTTAAGGGGTAAAAATCGTACTTATTTTTGGTATTTTTTTTCATAAAACCTTTTTTTATATTTATTGAAATATTTATATGAATATTTTAATATGAGATACCACTAAAATTATAAATTTATTGGAATACAGTTTTTGATACTTCGATGGGAGAAAAAAAGTACCAAAATAAGGGGTAAAGGCGAGAAATTACATTTTATTCAAACTTAATAATGAATTTTCAATTACATTAAACGTAAAAACATGAAATTAGGTAAATGTAGATAAGAATTCACAAGAGTGGAATTTGTGGTACTTAAAGATACATGGTCCTGTGGGTAAGAAGATGGACTTTGTGGTACTTTTTTCTTCTTCTATTGGAACTTTTTTGCATTTTCTGTAATATTTAACGTAGAAACATGAAATTAAATACGCATGGTCCGATGTTGGAAAGAATTAACAAGGGGGTACTTTTTCGTTCTTCTAATGGTACCTTTTGAATTTTCTATAATGGGAGAAAAAAAGTACCAAAATAAGGGGTAAAGGCGGGAAATTACATTTTATTCAAACTTAATAATGAATTTTCAATTACATTAAACGTAAAAACATGAAATTAGGTAAATGTAGATAAGAATTCACAAGAGTGGAATTTGTGGTACTTAAAGATACATGGTCCTGTGGGTAAGAAGATGGACTTTGTGGTACTTTTTTCTTCTTCTATTGGAACTTTTTTTGCATTTTCTGTAATATTTAACGTAGAAACATGAAATTAAATACGCATGGTCCGATGTTGGAAAGAATTAACAAGGGGGGTACTTTTTCGTTCTTCTAATGGTACCTTTTGAATTTTCTATAATATTAAACGTTAAAACATAAAATTTAAGATATTTGGTTCTAAATGAATGAGAATTCTTTAGATGGGACTTTGTGGTACGTTTTTGTTCTTCTAATGGTTCTTTTTGAATTTTCTATTATTATGAACCTAAAAACATGAAATTAAGGATATGTTGTCCTAAGTGAATGTGAATTCATAAGAGGGGAATTTGTGGTACTTTTTTGTTCTTCTAATGGTACTTTTTTAATTTTCGGTAATATTTAACCTAGAAACATGAAATAAGTATATGCGGTCTTAAATGAATGGGAATCCATATGAAGGGACTATGTGGTACTCTTTTTGTTTTCCTATGATACTTTCCCCCTGTTTTTATAAAACGAACGAAAAATTCGTTTCGTCAAAATGTATGGAAAACAAAAAATAAATTTCAAATTTATTTGTTGTTTTCAATATAAATTGTCGAAACGAATTTTTCGTTCGTTTTATAAAAACAGGGAGTTTGTTAATTTGCTCAGTGAATACGAATCCATAAGAGAGGACTTTGTGGTACTTTTTTGTTCTAAAAAAATTTCGAATTTCTTAAATAAAAGGTACATGTTTACTCTGTGACTGAATGAAAATAATGAAATGTTATGAGATTTATTTACTCCTTGTTTAAAATTTAACATCATAGAATATAACTAGAAGTTTATGTGAGAGCCACCCTATACTAAATTTTCAAAAAATTTACTCTTTTTTTGAAAATACAAAAACAAAAAAATATGTGACTACATGTATTTTATTTTTGTATGAATTAGGTTTCTGAATTGAAATTTTTTTCTCTCACATAAATATCTAGTTGTTAATCTATGTTTAACATAATATAAACAAAATTTAAATTTTATAATGACTTGTATATCTAATTTAATTTTTTTTCTTTATAATTATTGCAATATATTAAGAAAATTATTTACTTAAGCCTTTTAAAAAGGTTTTTGTCATAAAATATGTAAGTGGTGGACTGGACGAAATTACAGCTGGTTGGTTACAACCACTGCTGGTGTTGCCAGACTGACGGCGGCACTGGTACGCTGGCTTATTGCCGGGCTGAAGCTCGCCGGACGGGGTGGTCCTTGCCGTCAGGTCTGGAAATTCATCCACCTACAAAAAAAAATCGTACCAGCTTTAAAATTATGCGGTATGAAAAAAATTGCTGAGGCCCGAAGTAAGTTCATTACGAAAACTCCCTAATATACACACAACAAGAACTAATATATTTTGACTGATGTTTTGCCAAATGTTTTTCCCTCCCAGAGCTAACTCTCTCCTAAACATTCCAGAGTTTCATTTTTTTATTGGAATGTCCCTAACATAATATTTTCCCTACCTTACCAGTTTCTTCTCTCCCTTTTACTCACCGCTTTAAAGTTTGTTTACCACTTCATCTTTATCTTTCAAATAAAAAAATTCAGAAATTTCTTTTAAACATTATAAAGATAATTTGGTTTGCTTTATTGTACAAATTAAAAAAAAATATTATTTCATTATGTTTACAAGATGAATTTAACAATCGTTTCAAAAATCTTAATTTCAAATTATTAAAAGTAATAACAAAATTTTAAATTCAAAAATTATATTCAATGAATCTTTAAGGTAAACGAAAATTTTATTTTATTATTATTATTTTCAATTTTAATTGTTCTTGTTTAACTTTCAATTTTCAGCTAGTGAATATGGTAGGTATGTATTTTACATTAAATTTATTAAATTTCTCTTTTCTTTTCTTTCAGGAATCGCACAGGCTTTTTACGGGTAGCCGGTGGTTGAAGAACGTTCTCTTGAGGTTAAAGGTTTTTTTTCTTTACGTTTGTTCGGGGTCTTGGTAAGTATTCAAAATATAAATCTTATTTTAGAAAAAATACCTTTTTTATTGTTTCTTATTTTTCTTTTCTTTATTTTTTTTCTATCTTTTTATTTTAATTGTTTTATTCTTTAAATTTCATTAATTACTTTTATTTCTCTATTTTTATTTTTAGATTTTTTTATTTTTTTTTTTATTTTCTATTTTTAGAAAAAAAACATTTTATTTCGGTACCTGACGCGTAGCTATCATAGACTTGAGCTCAACCCTAATTCTACACAAAAAGGTAAGCTTCTCTTAAAAAAAGGAATGTTTTTTTTCTATATAAAACTACTTGTTCTTTTTCTTTTTACTTTCTTTTTTATGTTTGTTTAATTTCTGTTTATTTTTTTTATTTTCTCTTCTTTTTTTTTGGAAAAAGGCACTTTTTAACTACTTCTTTTTGTCCGTCTGGTGGTCCGGAGTATAAGTTATGGGTCTAAAAAAAAACCTTTACCTAGCACCCCTAGGCGTGGGTGTGCTATGCTGCTTCTCCAGCGTTGGGTGGACGACACAGTGGCAAGTGGCAGTTGTTGCAGGTTTTCAATTATCGGTGAATTTAGTTTTAATTTTTACTTATCACAATGTAGTTTTTGTGTAAACTAATTTTCGTAATTTATGTTGTATATATTTTTTTATTTAAATGATAAATGTTTCAGTTTTATATTTTTTTTATATTAATAAAACAAATTTTATTCAAAACAATTTCTAAAATTGATGTTTCTTATCGCTGCTGGTAGTTTCCCTTAGGGTAGTTGCTTTCCTCGATGGCCACTGGTCTCACCTCTTCAAGAATCCAAAGGAAAAAGGAAGTTTTATTCCTCGAAACCTTCCACTAAACCTAGCAATCCCTAATATGTCTGCCTACTCCATCTTTATTTATTATTTTCAGCAATTTGTTTACTAATAACAGAATGCTTCTTCTTATTTCTTAATTTATTCATGTATATTGATAACGTTTATATATATTTTTCCTTTTCTAACAACGTTGCCAACTTTTCTTGCACAGGGTGCACACGACAAATATAAAAGTACTATAAAAATTCTCGATTAATCTATTAATCGAGTATTCTGAATAATCAAATTAATTAATTATTCAATTTATTCAACAATTTAATGAAATATATTTATAATTAATCGATTAATTCAGATTTTAATTATTCAAAATTGTGATTAATCAATTAATTAAGAATTTAAATAGTTAAAATCGTGAAAAAAAAAATAATAAAATTCATGCAAAGTCGTTTGAAAATATAAAATGTGGGTCGTTTAATCACCAAATAACATATATTACATACATGGGAGTAATTCATTAAATCGACTAATGAATTGCCGATTTCATTACCATTAAATTAAACAATGGTACTTATAATTTTTTTCATTACCATTATTTTTAATAATGGTAATGTTTTTCAATGATATCTTTTCATTAATAATTATTTAAAAAAAATAAATTCATTATCATTAGTTAATGATTTAATTTTATAAATTCATTGTCATTATTTAGCAGAATTTTTCGTACAATTTTAGCTACTTTTTTTAATATATTTAATTTGTATTCGTTTACTCTTCTATTTGGAACCAAAGGTTCGAAATAATTAATTGTTTAATTCACTTTTTAAAATTTAATTAAATTATATAGAATTATTAATACTTTCAAATAAATTCATTGTAATTAATTCTGAAGTTTAATTCCTAAAGCTTTTGATACAATGGAATTAATTCATTTGTGAATTAATTCTTTTGGAATGCTTTTCTTTTGATTTCATTCATATTTGTTTAAATTCGAACTATTACAAATGAAATTATAAAAATTTTCAACTTTTTTAATTCTTTATATTTTAAACAATTTTATAAATTTGCAAAAACAATGTATGGTAAGCCAGATTTATGTAGACACATGTTTCGTGGCGTGCGCTTCTTTTAATATCAGATATCTAGTACTTTTATTAGTTCTATATTGAACGTATATTAATTTTTATCTGTTATATGTACTTATGTTATTCTGAATCATAGGATTTATTCCTAGATCTCTCAGAGAACGTATTACGAGTATTATTTTTCTTTTAAACTGCGAAGTTCAGCATCTTTACAAATTTTATTTGTATAGAATCATATTCCATTGTAAAATATTATCATTCAATTTGTAGTAGATGGGAATGAAAGAAAAAACTATATCATTCAATTGAATTTAATATTTTAGGGAATTAATTCTACATATTTTTCATTCATTTTGTAAAAGAATGGAATTAATGAAAAATTGAATCATTCAAATTGAATTGCAATTCTTCAAGGAATTAATTCTCTAGGGAATTAATTCATACAAAATTAAGCCTAAAGAATTAAGTCTAAGAATTTTTTTCTGAGGAATGATTTTAAGTAATGCTAAAATCAATTTTTATAAGCTGAATTAAGTTTATACGTGAATTAATTCTAAATAGAATTCATTCTTTTAAAGCTCTGTTTGGAACACGTATTTTTGCATAATTTTTAAAAATACTGAATTGTATATTCATTTAATCGTGCTGTAATTGAGATTTATATTTAAGTGATTTAAAAATCTTTATTAAAACGATATTAAACTACTTCACGAATACTAGAATCACTTTTGAAAAATTGATTTTTTATACAAACAATGCTTTTTTCAGTAATTATAATTAGTATTTAAGCATTTTCTTGCAATTTTATTACCATTACTTAAAAAATTATAATTAAAAAAAATCAGTATCATTAAATGGTAGTAAAAATTTTTTAAATATAATTTTTTTAAGAAATGGTTATGAGAATTCAATGCTCAATGAAATATTCCCATGTATGATAATATTATATATTTGGCATTTGTTGTTTCATTTGTTTAATTGTAAACTAAATTTGAGAACATTGAATAATATTATTCAAATTTGATTAATCAAAATTAAAAATAATTAATCAGAATTTTTATTAAATAGAATTGTTCATTAATCGATTAACTGATTAATATGTGTAAAGATTAGAATTGTTCATTAATCGATTAACTGATTAATATGTGTAAAGATTAACCCCCTGTTTTTATAAAACGAACAAAAAATTCGTTTCGGCAATTTATATTGAAAACAACAAATAAATTTGAAATTTATTTGTTGTTTTAAATACGTTTTGACGAAACGTCGTTCGTTTTATAAAAACAACGGGTGAATAAAATTTTGTATAACCGATTAATCGCACATCCATAGTATTGACAAAAGTCAAATGATCGTAACATTAATTTCAAAAACAGTCATAAAATTTGCTTAATTTTTGCATCATTAAGGAAAATTTTAAAGCAAAAAAAAAAAAAAAAACTAAAAACAGTGGTTTCTCTTTTCTTTTGCTTCAGCGGCAATAGACGTTATGCATTTTCTTTACACATTATTTGGAATAAATTATGATTTTATGGAATAATAGCTACAGTTCGCTTCGCTCCATTTTCATTCCATTTTTCTAAAACTACTTTCTAAATTTAGACAAAAAATCATCTCTTAACTGGATAAGGGTCAGATATCTCTCAACAGCATTTTACTGACGGTTTTTCCATTACATTTTAAAAATAAAAAGCATGTTATGGACAGGTTTTACAACAAAATCATCTACACATGTTGGCATGTTATGTATATTATTTTATATACAAATAGTATATCGATCTGAGATCTGTGAAAAAGATTTCCTTGGAATGTGCTAAATTGTAAGTTAAAACTATATGCTTTTGGGAATTGTTTTCAATTTAAATTTAAATTACACACAGAATTTGTACATATAAAACATATACATACAATACATGAAAATGCAATCATAAATATGGATAAGATTTTAGGAGAGCTTTAATTCTCTAGGGAATTAATTCATACAAAATTAAGCCTAAAGAATTAAGTCTAAGAATTTTTTTCTGAGGAATGATTTTAAGTAATGCTAAAATCAATTTTTATAAGCTGAATTAAGTTTATACGTGAATTAATTCTAAATAGAATTCATTCTTTTAAAGCTCTGTTTGGAACACGTATTTTTGCATAATTTTTAAAAATACTGAATTGTATATTCATTTAATCGTGCTGTAATTGAGATTTATATTTAAGTGATTTAAAAATCTTTATTAAAACGATATTAAACTACTTCACGAATACTAGAATCACTTTTGAAAAATTGATTTTTTATACAAACAATGCTTTTTTCAGTAATTATAATTAGTATTTAAGCATTTTCTTGCAATTTTATTACCATTACTTAAAAAATTATAATTAAAAAAAATCAGTATTATTAAATGGTAGTAAAAATTTTTTAAATATAATTTTTTTAAGAAATGGTTATGAAAATTCAATGCTCAATGAAATATTCCCATGTATGATAATATTATATATTTGGCATTTGTTGTTTCATTTGTTTAATTGTAAACTAAATTTGAGAACATTGAATAATATTATTCAAATTTGATTAATCAAAATTAAAAATAATTAATCAGAATTTTTATTAAATAGAATTGTTCATTAATCGATTAACTGATTAATATGTGTAAAGATTAGAATTGTTCATTAATCGATTAACTGATTAATATGTGTAAAGATTAACCCCCTGTTTTTATAAAACGAACAAAAAATTCGTTTCGGCAATTTATATTGAAAACAACAAATAAATTTGAAATTTATTTGTTGTTTTAAATACGTTTTGACGAAACGTCGTTCGTTTTATAAAAACAACGGGTGAATAAAATTTTGTATAACCGATTAATCGCACATCCATAGTATTGACAAAAGTCAAATGATCGTAACATTAATTTCAAAAACAGTCATAAAATTTGCTTAATTTTTGCATCATTAAGGAAAATTTTAAAGCAAAAAAAAAAAAAAAAAACTAAAAACAGTGGTTTCTCTTTTCTTTTGCTTCAGCGGCAATAGACGTTATGCATTTTCTTTACACATTATTTGGAATAAATTATGATTTTATGGAATAATAGCTACAGTTCGCTTCGCTCCATTTTCATTCCATTTTTCTAAAACTACTTTCTAAATTTAGACAAAAAATCATCTCTTAACTGGATAAGGGTCAGTTATCTCTCAACAGCATTTTACTGACGGTTTTTCCATTACATTTTAAAAATAAAAAGCATGTTATGGACAGGTTTTACAACAAAATCATCTACACATGTTGGCATGTTATGTATATTATTTTATATACAAATAGTATATCGATCTGAGATCTGTGAAAAAGATTTCCTTGGAATGTGCTAAATTGTAAGTTAAAACTATATGCTTTTGGGAATTGTTTTCAATTTAAATTTAAATTACACACAGAATTTGTACATATAAAACATATACATACAATACATGAAAATGCAATCATAAATATGGATAAGATTTTAGGAGAGCTGAAACTTTAAAGGTACTTTCAGTTCAAAAACATATTTATAATTTGTTCTAAACTAATTGGATGTTTTTTAAGATATTTTATAGGGTATTCACTCGAATATTAGATGTTCGAATATTATTTGTCGATTGACAAATTAAAATCAAACAACTGTTCGATTAAATTAAAATCCAGAATTTCGATTAACAATTTATACGAGCAAATTATGCCGATTAATCGAATAATTCGAGTAAAAAATATTTTAAATATTTTCTTTCTTAACTAGTTTTGAGGATGTTCTAATTTTAGTTTTCTAGAAAATTTAGCTTAAAAAAATGTTTCAAAATTTGTATAGAATGTTTCGAATCTAAAAGTGGTACCACAAACTTTAATTTTGTTAAATGTATTAAATAAAATGAACCGAATATATGCCTAAATTACAACACATATTTAAAGGTCGTTTTTTAATTAATTTTTAGTTAAATAAAAATATAAACGTCACTTTAACAAATTATAGAGTTAAATTCAAATAATTTTATATAAATTTAATAAATAATAAGAACTAAATTGAAGGATTTTAAACTTGATTTGGAAAAACATTATTGATTCTACGAATGAAAGTACATAGTTTATATAGCAATAAATGCTCAGTAGATTACCCATGAATACAAAATTTTTGATTTTACTTGCTCCACCAGCAGTTTCTGGTAGATGGGGAAAAAAATAATATGTGTGCAAAAATTGGGTCGATCGGTCGTAAACCGGCCAGTCGACTTTGACCTTTGTCCTAAAACAAGGCTTAAAAGTAACTATTATCTTTATTGCGCTATAACTCTTTAATTTAACATTTTCCGATAAAATACTATATTAGCTTTTCGATGCAGTATAAAATGCAGACATTTTTGACATTTAATTTTTTAGCCTACTATGACTTGTTGTGATGTTATAAGCAATCAAAGTAAAATTTTGTTCATGAACTTTTTTTTAAAAAAACCTTGGTTTTAATATGGGCCTAGCCTGCTAGAAACGATTTTTATTATTTTGCAGAATTTGTAGTTTTTATAAATCGATGTTTTATCACATTTGCTTAATATATTTGGGTAGATACATTAAAACATATAACAATTAAAATTTAAATTTTTTGCATAAATTTCAGAATTGATCAATTGAAAGTGAGATTTTTATTTAGAATTGAGAAAAGATTAATTAAAAATTAGGTTTTCCATTTATAATTTTGAAAATAACAATTTAAATTTGAATTTTTTATTTTAATTTTTGAAAAGAAGAATTTTCATTTAAAATTCAGAAAAATACAATTGAAATTAAAAAAAAAAAAAAAACTAAATTAAATTCAGAGCTTCAACTGAAATAATATATAGAGTGAAATTTGCATAAAGAGTAAATGTAATTCATACTTTACACTCCAGAAGAATTTGATACAATTTCTAAATTTTATTTGCTTAAAGATAATATAAATTAAGTTGACCTAACATTATGTTATAACTTAAATCACTCTTATTCAATGTTCTAAGTTTTAATGAATTTTTCTCAATTTCAATTGTTCTTTTCTAAATTTCAAAATAAAAAACTGTATTTCATTTGTGCTCTTCTGAATTTAAAATGTAAAATTTAATTATAAATTTTTAAATTGTTCTTTTCTAAATTTGATATAAAAAACTTATTTTCAAATGTTCTTTTTTAAATGCAAAATTAATAACTTAATTTTCAATTGATATTTTCCAAATTTTGTATAGAAATAATAATTTCAATTAATCTTTTCTGAAATATTAATGAAATATAGAAATTTCAACACTTCTTTTCAAAAATTTAAATGAAAAATCTCATTTTCAATTGTTATGTTTAAAAATTTTAATTTAAAATCTAATTTTCCATTGATCTTTTTTAAAATTTAAATAGAAAATCTTATTTTCAATTGATTTTTTCAAAAATACCGTTAAAAGTGGTGTAGTTTTTTTAAGAAACACAATAACACAGTTCAACAATTTTTACAAATCCTTTTTTAAACAATTTTCTATGGACTAAAAATATTAAAAATTTCTTCCCTTACAGGGAAATTTAGTTGTTTTTATTGAGTTCAATAATTAAACAACTCAAATCAACATGTTTTCTGGCTTTGAAATATATGAAAAAACAAGACAATTTGTTTTTTGGATAAACATCTGTATTCTGCATTTTTCAATATTAAATTTATCATTAAATATAAAATTTAAAATGTAGAATTTGATCCCCTATTATGAAAATATTACCCTGAAGGACAATTTTTAAACAAGAAATTAAACAAAATGTTTGAATCATTTTAATCTATCTAACAGGAAAAGCTTAACACGCTAACTTTAGGAAAAATCTTTAGTACTTTTAATTTAATTTCCACTGACAACACTGCTCCAGTTTGAAATTTTACATGTGTAGGGAGATCTGTATCAAGATCATATATAATTTTTTAATAATTTTAAATATATAAATCTTTGCATATAATGGATACAAAAGTTAGTTTTCTTAACAAAAACACAATTTTTTGGTGATTTTTTTGGAGTTCAATCGAATGATCTCTAAAAATTTTTTGGTGAGCATTTTGAGTAAATATTGCAAAGAAAAAAAATTCGGAAGCGTCAAATGTGATACTTAAAATTAAAATACTTTTATTTTTATAAACATCGTAATGTATTAGAGATTGAAAGTTAAAAAATGCATATTTGTGCATATTTTCTACACATTAATATATAGGAATGCATAAATTCATTGGTTTTTATATACATATTCATGCTATTTTTGCATATTTCTGTGCATATTATACCATTTTTTCGTGCTTTTTCAAGCGCATATTTCAATTTTTTTGGAGCATATAAAAACTTGCCCTGCTTATAAATAATGTTAAAACAAACGGTCTTCGGACCCCTTTACATCTAATAAGACTTGGAACCACATCCGTCTAACAGCCAATTTTGAGCCGCCGCCGACAATTTTTAGCAAAGCCCCCGCCGCCGTTAAAATCGATCGACGCAGGTCTCTGGTTGTTTAATCTTTTATTTTATTGTTTTTTAAAATTTGCAAAATTCTTTCAGTAAAATAAAAACCACATGTTATGGCGGCCAATACTCCTAAAGTTGCTGTAAGTTCAATTGGAATGAATTTCATTATCGAAGAAGTACAAAATTTCATAAAATTTTTTAGAATAAACTAAAAACTTTGGCGTTAGTTTGCACGGGGGGCAGTTTAGTATTTTCCGGTATGTGCATTCACCAAGGCCATGAGGAATTTTATGAGAAACTATTAATGCCGGTCACCCGTTTGCTACCGCCAGAAACTAGTCACAAATTGGCAGTGTGGGCTTGTAAATATAAACTGTTTGGCAAGTCTCATAAAGCAGATGATGCTATATTGGTAAGTTAACAAAACTGAAATTTGTTGCATCCAGATCTTTAAGTTTCCATTAATTCACTATTGTAGAATACAAATTTCTTTGGACTACCCGTATCTAATCCTTTGGGCATTGCTGCTGGTTTCGATAAACAAGGGGAAGCTGTTGAAGGTTTAGCTCAAATAGGTTTTGGTTTTATTGAAATTGGTTCAGTAACACCAGAACCCCAACCAGGTAATCCTTTGCCTCGTGTCTTCCGTTTAGTAGAAGACGAAGCCATTATTAATCGTTATGGCTTTAATAGTGAGGGACATGCTGTAGTATTCAAGCGTCTAAAGGCTCTTCGAGATTCGGGCAAGTTCCAAGGTGTTTTGGGAATAAATTTGGGTAAAAATAAAACTTCGCCTTCGGCCAAGGAAGATTACAAGCAGGGTGTCCAGATATTTGGCCCCATAGCTGATTATTTGGTAATAAATGTCAGCAGTCCCAACACCCCCGGTTTAAGAGATTTACAAGGTAAAAAAGATTTGGAAGCTCTTTTAGAAACGGTCATACAAACTCGTAACAATCTCCATGAGAACAATAAAGTGCCTGTTCTTCTAAAACTTTCGCCCGATTTAACACAACAGGATATCAAGGATATAGCTTCGGTGGTAAATAAAAAAAATTGTCGCGTTGATGGCTTAATTGTCTCAAATACTACCGTGGCCCGTGATAATCTGAAAGAGGTTTCTTTAAACGCTTTGGAAACTGGCGGTTTAAGTGGCGTTCCCTTACGTTCTAAATCTACGGAATTAATAGCACAAATGTATTACCAAACAAGTGGTAAAATTCCTATTATGGGTGTGGGTGGTATTTCATCGGGTCAAGATGCTTTCGAAAAGATAGAAGCTGGTGCTTCTTATCTACAGCTTTATACCTCATTTATCTATCATGGTCCTCCTGTGGTTAAGCGTGTAAAGACTGAGCTGGCTGAAATATTAAAAGCTAAAAATTACAAATCTATCTCGGAAGCTGTGGGTAGTAATTATAAAAGTTATTTAAGTAAATAATTTACTTGAATCACTTTTTTAATTGGCTATATTTTTATTTAGAATAGCATAATTTAATTTTCTTTTTTTAAGTCTTTTTTTTTTGTATTATGTAAATTTTGTCCAATTTTTATGGTTTTAGAAATAAAATTATAATAAAATTATGAATTTGTATAAAACATAGTAGGTAATGCTATAATTAGAATCAAATAGATTAGTTTAAAATTATGTTTACAGATTACCACATTGCGGGGGTAAAATTAAATAAAGAGAAAAAAGATGCAAACCTGAAATATTTTTTTTTTTTTAGCATTTTAACAATTTCTTTCTAAATTTAAAAATGTTAGTAATATTAAACCATATTTCGCAGTTAAAGAAAATGTTAAATTATTGGCTTTGTACTAAAGACTAAATTTGTTAAAAAGTATCACTATTAAAAATAATTTCTTTTTACCTTTTTCAATTTAAAATCGACGAATATTTGTTTTTATTTTATCTAGATATAAAACTATTAAACCTATTGATTATTGGCTTCCTTAACATTAAGTACACGACCTTCTAAAAAGTGTACATTTTGATTGCAGGCACTGTTATAAGCATCACTACTACTAAACGTTACGAAACCGTAACCTTTTGAAAAGCCTTGTTGCTTATCATAAATAATGGCTGACGAAGAGACATGGCCAAATTTGGAGAAATAGGTTTGCAATTCCTTTTGACCAATGGTCCAAGGTAAATTGCCTACAAACAACTTATAAGTATGGCGTACAAAATTAGACATAATACAAATTAAATTTCTCTACTTATTTCTATTAAATGTATGGTATGGCCTCCCAAAATTTCCAATAAATCCACACCCGAAGCTTTACCAATATCGTCACTATTTATCTGTAAAGCACAAAGTTTCCACTTCTTGAGCAAAGCTTCAATTGACCAATCGGCACTACGTTCTTGATAGGTGAAAATAAATTTAGCCGAGGGATTACGCTCCAAAAGAAATGCTACCGTAACAATAATGTCTTCAAAAACGCAGGGATCGTAAAAACAATCAGCCGCTATGATTAAATCCAAAGGGCCAAGGGTAAAAACGCTGTTTAGTAAAAGGCCCCAACTTAAACCCTTCACTTCGATGTCTTGACCTGGTTGTAGATTATTAACCACACAAGATCGGCGTATATGATTAAGAGATTTGGGTAGTATACAATTATCACTTAAGATCACTTGAGCACCACACTTTGCAGCCAATATGCCGGGTAAAGCAGTACCAGCACCCAGTTCTAAAATACGTTTGCCTACCAAGGAGTGACGTCGTTCCCACAAGAACCAAGCTAAAATAGGAGCACAGGGCCACGTGTAAAAGGAATATCCACTTTGTAAAAGCTGAAATATACAAAAAACATAAAATCAAATACATATTACATAAACATTTTTTTTTTTTCTGTTTTATATAATTCTTAACATAAATGTTGATTTTACCTCTGGTATTTTAATTTCTAGTTCTTCTACATGGACTGCTGCTGCAGATGGATGTGTTCTTTCAACTCTTTGTAGGGATGAAGTGCTGCCTCGACTAGTGAACACAAATGTTCTGATTTTTTCGTTTTCTCTTGTTTCTATTGTTCCGCTAACACCACTACTACCAACACTGGCTACACCTGTTGTATTTGCTGTTGTTGTGCTTGAGCTTGCTGACGAATTGTGCTCAGTGCTACCGCCAGCCTCTCCATTTAAATGAAAACGGCCGCTGGTCATTGTTAATAACAGTTTATTTAATTTTAATACTATTATTTATAAAATTTATTTTTTGATATTTATAAGATTTTCCACTTTTTGTTATTTTCTTTGTGTTTTTCCGTAAACAAAAGTATATGTATGAAGGAATGTTCAATTAAAACTAGTGTTGTAAAACGTAAATAAAAAATAACAGTATAACAATGTTGCCTGTTATATGCAATAAAAAACGATTTAAACAAATATTGAAAATTTGTCTAAATTATTAAGATATTGTAAAAAATTTTAATTAAATTTTATTGAAAATATTCTTTACAATTTTAATATTTTTTGTTTCTTCATGTAGAAGTTGATAAACAAAATTTTTTAGAAAAAAAAGAATCATGAAATATTTTTATCCTTTTTTTCTAACTTAAGCTTGGCAACTCTTTTTTTCATAATATTTTTAATTATTTTTTTTGTTCTGCTGCTTCATCTTCCAATCAGAGAACTGCGCCGATCGGCTGTAAGCCGGCTGAGTCGAGCCGCCGGAGGTTTTTGAAGAGCCGTCGTCGCCGATAAAATTTCGGCTAAAACGCGACTCAATTACAGCCGCTGATTTCGGTCAAGCTTAATGAATTTAATATAAAACCTTTAGTAAATACATGATATTCTTGAAATTTTAAATTTTAATATTAATTTAAAAATTTTTTTTTCATAAATTTCCTTATAATGTCGGCGACATTTTTTTGTATTGCTGTCGACTCATGAATTTCTGCGGCAAATTTGCTTTCCAAGTGGCAACGATATTTGCTGAATTTGATGGATGAAGCTGCGCTGCACTGATGTATGATCATACGTATGATCCTACAAGTTAACACAGGTGCTTATGAGTCGTGTATGACAACATTAATTAGCCAGGTTTGTGCAACTCATCATACCATTTGATTTACATGTAAATCGTGTATGATGAGTGTATGAAGGCAAGTACAACGTCGTCGATGCTGTGACACAGTCAGCAGAGATTCTGCTGCTTCAGAAAATAGTAAATACAAATGTCAAAAACTTGAAAAACAACATAATTTAAATGAATTTCTTTTTATAAAAATTAAATTTAAACAAATTTAAAGAATAAAATGAATAATAAAATAGGTATTGTGTCGACTATAAGCCTTTTATATTTTTTGTAATACAAATTGTTCCGAAATCAATGATTTTTATGTTCTATTTTTGCAGATTTCGAGATGTTTTATTGTTTTGATGATGCTTTGACTACTTTTTTTTAGAAAACGAAATTTATTTTTTCAACAACATACAGTGGCTCACAGCCAGTACTTCTTTTTGGAAAAGTACTTCCATGCAGGGTCCACGCACTTATATAGCACTGTGAGTGCTATATAAAGGAGTATTGGTTACAAACCATTTTAAAATGGTCACTTTAAATGGTTAAAATATATGCTTCTAATACAAGAAATCATTATGAGTTTTTTTTTTCATGAAAATCGGTTGGACAATAAAAGCCATTGATGAAGTACCGAATAAACATTTATACAATCGCAGTCTGCGACAACCTACGGATATCATCACCAAAACTGACATCCGGAGTTCAAACAATGTTGCGTTAAAACTTTTGCCATACATTGCAAATACTGGATTATTGTACTCGTCTTCATGGCGTATTACTGCCGGATTCTGGAGTACGGAATACGGAGGACCGGTTCGTAGAAAACTTCTAGTGCCTACATGTCTTTAAAGGTAGCAAAACTAAACTTCTTCGTAGAACTGCGGGTCATCTGTCGTCAGTTTATTCAATTTTGATATTTTTTAGTTCTTTATTTTTTCCTAGGAGGAGGAAAAATCGATTTTCGACTAAAATCGAAATCGATTTACCTTTCCCTAGACAGTATTAGATACCTTTATATCCTAAAGGATAATTTGTTGCAGAGTGCAAAAAATCAGGGCATATTATCATATTTTTGATATTGCCAACATAACGATCCGAATAATAAATTTGGTATTGTGTACAATTTGCTAATATATAAAGTCGCCAGATTTTGTGGTCCATATTGGAAATTTACATAATAAAATAGGTGTTAGGCCCTAAAAATGCACTGTAAACACATTTCGCCTAATATTACACAAAAACTGGACGCACGCAAACCGCCTCTAATCTGTTGCATACAATTAAGACTACCATTCCACATAAAAAATAATCATGTATGTGATAAAAATCGATTTCGAGCCAAAAACGAATAAGGTTGTGATACACATAAAATTTTCGATTTCAATTTCGTTTTATTGTAAAAACGAAATAGATTTCATTTTCCATTTTGTTTTATGAAAATCTCAATAAATTAGGTTGTGATAAAAACGAAATTGACATGATTTTATCGTTTTCAAATCGAGCAAATTTTGGTACTCGTTTTAAAATTGAATTTGATTAAAACTGTTACAAAAGAATTAGAATCATATGGGTAAAAAATAAAAACTATATTGTAGAAAGAAAAATAAAATAAATAATACATTTTAAAGAATATATATTGAGGCAGAGGTTAAGAAAAGTATAGAAATTCTGTAAATCCTAAAATTTTTTATTCTGTTGCTTTAAAACACAGAATTTTAAGTTTAAAACTTAAAATATATTTTGTAATTTGTGATGGAACTTGTAATGAAACGATGTACCTTATTGTTTAAAAACCTATCAGACACTCGAATTAAACTATAACTTCACATATGGGTTTTACAATTTAACTTTTAAGGTTTCTGGATATATCTACTACAAAGGAAAAAACTGATTTTGAATATTCAAAATAATCATTGTGCTAACCCAATTTCAAATCACCAGTAAAAATTTAAAACCAATGCAAAGTCCAAACTGCATATGCTAAAAAGTATTCCTATTAAAATATTGTATTAATTTTTATTTTTGTAGGATTTATTAAATAATCGCCAAAAATGTAAATTTATTATTCCTCCACAAAATGTTATTTTTATGGGCAATGTTTTTTTTTTTTTAGAAGCAAGGAATATCTCCTTTGTGGCAGCTTCACGCAAAACTTAACTTTTGATAATTTTTTATAAAAAATTTACATAAAAACATTAAAATAAAATTTATTTCATTTAAATAATACAAATTTCAAAATTTATTTGTTGTGATTTGACAAGAAACATATTGAACATCACAACCTAATCGATTTAAGAATACGATTTACTTTTGAAATTGACCGAATTTCATCACATATCTGAATGTAATTGTTGGTCGTAATTTTCAATTTTTTTATGTCATAAGTGGGTGCTTAAAATAAGCTGTGAGATAAAAATATTGGAGTTTTTGTTTTCATATCTTTAATTTGCTTAAAGGTAAACTTTAACACTAAATAATGGTTCTATATTAAATTAGAAATCTTCCTCTTTCTTATGATACCAAATTTTATTTTTAATTCCAGTCTGTTACTTTGTCATAGAGCTTTAAAAATAAAATTGTATAATGCATAATTTAAGCTGTCAGCCACTGTATATTAGTGTGTAGCAAAATCTCAAGAGTCTTGCAATTTGTTATTCACTTTAAGAAGAGCGTGTTCATCATAAATCGTCGATGGTTATATGAATTATTTTTTCATCCATATTATGGACGCATTCACTCAATCTTTTTGTATAATAAAAATTCAACATTAATCTCAAGCCAAGAAGCTACTATAGGAAATTACATATACAGCGAAAGCTTCCATAGGTGGTGATTTTGTCCGTTATCAGGAGATGTCCGTCTATGGGATATGGTTCATCATAGTTTTTAATAAGAGGTAATTCAGTAGCATAGGTACTGGTATCTTTTTATTTCAACATCCAAGATTGATTGTAATGAATTACCTTATAGATAAAAATATTCTTATATATACATATTAAAATGCAAAAGACCGTAACGTGACGTAAAAATCAAATTTCAAATTAATTAATTATTTGATTTATTCAACAATTTGATTAAATATATTTATGATTAATCAATTAATCAGGAATTTAAATAGTTAAAATCGTGAATAATTAAATAATTTTAAATTTATTTGACTTTCTTTTTTATGTTTTTAATTTTCATTATAATATAAAAAACTGCATGCAAAGTCGTTTGAAAATATAAAATGTGGGTCGTTCAATCACCAAATAACATATATTATATATTTAGCATTTTTTGTTTCATTTGTTTAATTGTAAACTAAATTTGAGAACATTGAATAATATTATTCAAATTTGATAAATCAAAATCAAAAGTAATTAATCAGAATTTTTATTAATTAGAATTGTTGATTAATCGATTAACTGATTAATATGTGTATAGATTAAATAAAATTTTGTATAACCGATTAATCGCACATCCATAGTATTGACAAAAGTCAAATGATCGTAACATTAATTTCAAAAACAGTCATAAAATTTGTTCCATTTAAGAAAAATGTTATTTGAAAAGTGTTTTATTATTTATCTATTTTTGCATCATTAAGGGAAATTTTAAAGCAAAAAAAAAACTAAAGTTAGTGGTTTCTCTTTTCTTTTGCTTCAACGGCAATAGACGTTATGCATTTTCTTTAGACATTATTTGGAATAAATTATGATTTTATGGAATAATAGCTACAGTTTGTTTCTCTCCATTTTCATTCCATTTTTCTAAAATTTCTAAATTTAGTTCGTACGCAAACAAAAAAAAAAAAAAAAATCATCTCTTAACTGGAGAGAATGGGGTGATTTTCTACAAGATGTGTTTGGAGTGCTTTTCAATATGGTTTCAATTTACTTGTCCATCCAATATCATGTGGTATTTTTTTTCTGAACCATGTTTCCTATCGATGGTCGAATTCCCCTGATACTGTTGAATGACGTTGAAAACAGTATGACAGAGGACATTTAATTCTTTGACCAATTATTTGTAGGACCAATTTGTTTTTTTTTTTTTAATTTTTAATAATTTATAGCACGTACATCATTTTCGTTACTCATTTTGGTCAAACTCCCAACAAATCACCAGTTTGTCTTCAAGAATAATAACTGACATATTTTCAATTATAAAATAATTTTAAAAATTGCTTCGGAAAAAAGTTACGAAGCAAAACGTGTGTTAAGATTAAAAAATATGAACTAAATATATACTAACCCAATTCACAAAGTATATTATTTTAGTTATTGTGTTATATGTTATTTAATATTATGTTCAGACACATATGTTTTTTACTACATTATTTTTAAGTTAAAATAAAAACTTTCTATATAATATTATGAAAACAACAATTTAAAATGAGGTTTATGAATTCAGTTTCAGAAAAGAACAAATGAGAATGAGATATTCCAATTCAAAATTTGAAAATATCATTTTAGTTTATGATTTTTTTATTATAATTCAGAAAAGAACATATTAAAATAATATTTCTCTTTTAATTCCAGAATATAACAAGTGAAATTTACATTTTTCATATAAATTTCAGAAGTGAAACTTTTTATTTAGAATTGAAAAAAAATTACTTGAAAATTAGGTTTTCAATTTATAATTTTAAAATTAACAACTTAAATTGGAATTTTTATTTAAATTTTTGAAAAGAACAATTTTTAAGAAGATTTTTCCATTTAAAATTCAGAAAAATTTTGAAATTTTGAAAAAAAAAACTAAATTAAATTCAGAACTTCAACTGAAATAATATATAGAACGAAATTTGCATAAGGAATAATTTTTCCAGATGGATTTGAAACAATTTCTTAATTTTATTTGCTTAAAGGTCACAAAAATTAAGTTGACCTAACATTATTTCATCATTTAAATCACTCTTATTCAATGTTCTAAATTTTAATGAATTATTCTAAATTTCAATTGTTGTTTTTGAATTTCAAAATAAAAAACTGAATTTCATTTGTAGTCTTCTGAATTTAAAACGTAAAATTTAATTATAAATTGATCTTTTCTGAATTTAAAATATAAAAACTTATTTTAAATTGTACTTTTCTGAAATAGAAATTGTAATCTTCTATATATATAAAAGAGTAACGTTACTGACTGACTGAATGACTGACTGACTGATTCATCATCCCACAGCCCAAACGGCTGATGCTAGAGAGACGAAATTTGGTACGTAGGTAGGTCTCCCATCATATAGATCCACTAAGACGGGATTTTTGGAAATTTGAATGTTTAGGGGGTAAAAAGGGGTAAAAACGGGTAAAATCGGTAACCTTATAACTCGAAAACTAATAATGAGACAAAAAAAGTTGAATAGTTATCGTTATTCATTAAAAAAATAATTGGACAGGTGTCTGGTACTTTTTTGAAAATCGGCCATTTTAGGGAGAAAACGGGTAAAAACTGTATTTTGGTACTTTTTTGACACCATATGTATCTTTGAAACCAATCAACATACAGATAAAATTTATATCGTATTCAAAACTTATCAAAAAATTTGAAATACAAATTTGGTACTTTTTTGAAATTCAAACGTTTAAGGGGTAAAAATCGTACCTATTTTTGGTACTTTTTTCATAAAACATTTTTTTATATTTATTGAATTCTTCATATGAGTATTTTAATATGGGATATCACTACAATTTTGAAATTTAATGGAATGCAATTTTTGATACTTCGATGGGTGAAAAAAAGTACCAAAAAAAGGGGTAAAGGCGGGAAATTACATTTTATTCAAACTTAATAATGAATTCTCAATTACATTAAACATAGAAACATGAAATTAAGAAAATGTAGGAAAGAATTTACAAGAGTCATGTGAGATGTAGGTAAGAATTCAAGAGGATGGACTTCGTGGTACTTTTTTCTTCTATTGGTACTTTTTTGCATTTTCTATAATATTTAACCTAGAAACATGAAATTAAATACGCATGGTCCGATGTTGGAAAGAATTCACAAGGGGGGACTTTTTGGTACTTTTTCGTTCTTCTTATGGTACTTTTTGAAATTTCTATAATAATGAACATAGAAACATGAAATTAGGGATATGTGGTCCTTAGTTAATGAGAATCCGCAAGAGGGGACGTTGTGGTACTTTTTTGTTATTTTAATGGTACTTTTTGAATTTTCTATAATATTTAACCTAGAAATATAAAATAAAGGACATGAAGTGCTAAGTGAATGAGAATCCGTAAGTGAGATCTTTGTGGTACTTTTTCGTTCTACTAATGGTACTTTTTGAATTTTCTATAATAGAAACATAAAATTAAAGATATTTGGTCCTTAACGATGAGAATTCATTAGAGGGGACTTTATGGTACTTTTTTGCTCTTCTAATGGTACTTTTTGAATTTTCTATAATATTTAACCCAGAAACATGAAATTAAAGATATGTGGTCTTAAATGAATAAGAGAGGTTTTTGTGGTACTTTTTTGTTCTTCTAATGGTACTTTTTGAATTTTCTGTAAATATGAACCTAGATACATGAAATTAAGGATATGTGGTCCTAAGTGAATGTGAATCCATATGAAGGGACTTTGTGGTAATTTTTTGTTCTTCCTATGGTACTTTTTTCATTTTCTATAATTGTGAACCTCGAAACATGAGATTAAAAACATGTGGTGCTAAGTGAATGAGAATCCATAAGAGTGGACTTTGTGGTACTTTTTTGTTCTTCTAATGGTACTTTTTGAATTTCCAATATTATTTAAAGTAGAAACATGAAATTAAATATGCATGGTCCTATGTAAGAAAGAATTCACAGGAGGGGTCTGTAAGTACCACATTTTTTTTTAAATTAAATTAAATTTTATATAATTATGAATATAGAAACACGAAATTAAATATATGTAGTCCTAAATGAAAGAGAATTCACAAGAAGAGACTTTGTGGTATCTCTTTTCGTTTTTCTAATAGTACTTCTTGAATGTTCTGCAATTTGTATCCTTAGAAACATAAAATTGTAGATGTAAGGTCCTAAGTGAATCAGAAAACTTAAAATGGTTTTTGCGGTCCTTTTTCTTTATTCTAATATACTTTTTCGTAATTCTGATATTTATTTTTCGTTATTCTAAGATTAGAAACCTGAAATTAAATCGAAATTGTTATTTATAGATGACATAACACCATTATTAAAAATGTTCCCAAGGGAGTAAAGAATCTTAGTTTAAATTTATTATATAATATGGTTTTTATAAAAAATTTCCGCTAACGAAGTTGCGGGTCTACAGCTCGTTTTAAATATTTGTTTTTTGAAATATTAATGAAATATAGAAATTTCAAAGGTTCTTTTCTAAAATTTAAATGAAAAATCTAATTTTCAATTTTTATTTTCAAAAATTTAAATGAAAAATCTAATTTTCCAATGATCTTTTTTAAAATTTAAATTTATTTTCAATTGATTTTTAAAAAATACCATTAAAAGTGGTGTAGTTCTTTAAAAAAAGACAATAAGTTTAAGCTTCACTGCTCACATATAATTTTATTATGTGAGCCAAAATATTTTCACAAATTGTGGATTTAAATAAAAATTTTACACACATATACTTTCTAATTCCAAAAATAAAATTTTTAAACAAATAATAAATGTGAACAAATATAAATTTAATTTTTAATTCACCCAGGAAATATTGTATTAGTTCTACAACTAGATCTAAAACACATAAAAATAGCCTGTATTTGTTCTACTTTGGCTACGACCAATGATTTTTGTTTGAAATTTTCACTTCCAGAACTAGTTCTGTGGAAGTATTACCTAGCCAGTACCCATTCTATGGAACGGTTCGAGAACTAGTTCCTTAATCAATAATTTTTGTTCAAAATTGTCACATTCAGAACTAGTGCCATAGAAGAGTTAGGGAAAGGTTTCAGAATCTGTTTTTATTTTTATTTTGTATTCTAATGGGCTACCCAGCAAAAACTTAGCTTCTATTTTTAAAATCAACAGCTTCCTGTATGCATTACATTGTAGCCTTATTCGCCACTCGCAGCATTACTTAATACTACTTCAATAACTGGTATTTAGTAAATATGAAAGTAATTTGATTTTTAAGTGGATCAGTTGTCTAGAGCGCCTAACTAAAAAACGTGTTTTTAAAATTAAAGAGAGTTCAACTCTCACTCAAGGTAAACGCATTTTTTTTATAAATTGTGTTTATTTATTTCCCTATATAAAAATTACTTTTTAGCGCACAAAAATATAAGGCGATTGTGGTGTAGCGAGTAAGACTGCAGACTAACAAACACAACCAGTATGTTGATGCGTGGGTTCAAATCTCAACCGAGCCAAATGGCTTTTTTTTTTGTGCGTAAAAAAACAGCTTACAAAACAGCTCTTTTGGAACCCAAAAAAAAACTTATTTAATTTTGGACATCTCGAACAAAATTCATCAGTTATAGCACCAAAAATGGAAGCAGTTTTTCATACCGACTTCGCTTACAAATCACGTTATTTGGTAAGCGAAGTTTTTGCTGGGTATTTTCTAAAGTCCACTTTTGAAATCAATTGAATTTTGTAAATATATACATATATATTTTTTTTAATTTTTGAAATTTTTTATACCAGTTTTTTAAACAGTTCTATTAAGTTCTCAGAAGTGATGTAGAAGTCATAAAGAATTAGTTCTTAAGCACTAGTTCTCTAAAACATTTTTCAAAACGAATTTAGAATCAGAATAAGGTTCTACTCCATTGGTGACAGAATTGGTTATGATACCACTAATTCTGAGGATGTTATTAAAGAATCTGAAGTGGTTCTGATTATACCAGTTCTAGAACTAATAATTTTAGAACATGTCCTAAAAATTTCCCTATATGTTGGCAGCTACATGTTATTTTAAATGCATATATTTCATATAGATATTTAGATTATATATCGTTCGATTTATGATATTATAATTGTAGAATTGGCTTATCAATGTTTGTGTAATTTTTATTGACTTTAATGTGAGAGAATGGTGAGATATTTAAGGACGTTGTAATTACTTAGTTAATTTTACTAATTAGGTGTAAACACACTGTAATGTTGTTTTGGCAGGAAGTGTCTTGTGATAACATTGTGGGCATATAGTTCTGAATTGATGGTACTTTTTCTCTACTACTTCTATTTTAACTCTAAAGGAGTTGTCTTTTCATTTTGTTCTTGTTGAAGTTACTTATGATCATTGTATTATGTGTATGGATGGTGGATTTGATACTTGATTTTTATATGAATCACTATTCATCATGAAGCGCGAAATTAAATTCCTCTCATATATTCTTGCAATTTTCAGAATATATGTACGTAACTAATAAGTACTTTATAGATTCCGAGTTTGAATTGCTTCATCACTATTTTCTATATCATACTAATCTCTTTTGTTACTACATTTTTGGGAATGTTTGTGAGTCACAAATTGTGACTATCACAAATTTTTTTTCTATATCATGTTTCGCTTGTTCCTCTTATACTTGTTAGGTTGAAATTTTTTGTGAAAATTGTATTTGTATTCATAAGAATGGAATGTGTAATTTAATTGTCCTTAATTCTTTTTTAATTATTTAGTTTAATATTTTTTTTTTTTATATAATTTATTACAAATTCTTTATATATAATTAAATTAAATTAGTAGAATTAATTTTAAGTTGAAATATGTAACCGCTTATGGCCCAGAGTCTAGGTTATTGAATATTGATCATAAAAATAAAAAAAATTTCTTTCCTATGGAAACTTAGTTGTTTTTATTGTGTTAAATAATTAAACAACTCAAATCGAGATGTTTTCTGGCTTTGAAATATATGAAAAAACAAGTCAATTTGTTTTTTTGGAATAAACATCTGCATTCTGCATTTTTCAATATTACAGTTTTCAATAAATATATAGCCATATTCCAAAAAATTAATGTAGGTTTCATAAAGAGTTCCTAACTTCCTCTTATTGAAATTTACATACAAAAAGTTAGTAATTTGTTATCAAGATTACATTAGAATTTGTATCCTCTATTATGAAAATAATATTATTCTGTAGAACAATTTTTAAACAAGATATTAAACAAAATGTTTGGATAATTTAGATCTATCTAATAGGAGAAGCTTAACCCGCTAACTTTAGGAAAAATCTTTAGAAATAGTAAAAACGCAATGAATTAAAATATACATATCAGTAGACATAGTAAAATATAATTTTCTAAAGTTTAATTTTTGGAGGTTGATAATTAAGCCCAAATTATATTTACGCGTAGTCAGCAACAGTATCAGCAAAAATTATCAGCTGTTCACTGTCAGAACAACATGTTGCTGCCGTTTTAATTACATTTAAACGTAGGCAGCTACAATTTACAACCACCATTTTGCTTTATTCTACTTGTGTATTTGAGTCTCTCATTTCTTTGCTCACTCTCTTTGTCTCGCTTTCAATCTGAAAGCAGCGCAGTAAATTTAGAAACAGGGCTAAATGAAACAGCACTGCGAACTGCTGCTGACCAAATGTAATCAGCACCTTAACAAACAGTGCATTCTAAATTATCAGCTGATTGTGTCAGCACACACTGCGGCTGCATACGCGCTAATGTAATTTGGGGTTTAGCATTAAACTCAGAATATAAAGAAATCGGAAGCTGTGAAAATGGCAGTATTTTTAAACTTAACACAGCTTTACCAACCATTTATAATCAAAATTACTTAAAGTTGTATTCAAAAACATTGATTTGCTTACTATACCTTTGGTAAAGCCTTGTACTTAAAAATTTTAATAATGGTTCGACCCTACTTTAAGACCATATTTTAAGATTATTTCCGTTCCATTTTTCAAGAAAAATAAAAATAATGATAAATTTTTTGATTCATTTCAACAAAATCGACGTATTTAAAATGTCCGAATGTTAAAATCTGTAATAAAATAAAAAATGTTTCAGAATATCAGAAATATCAGATATTTTATATGTGTAGGGAGAAGAGCTGTGTCAAGATCATATACACTCAAAAAATTTCTACATTTACTGATTGTAGTTTATATAAAAAGTTTTCCTTTAAGTTAAAAAATAATGAATCCCAGGAAAATTTTTAGAACATGTTATAAAATCATTAGTTCTAGAACTGGTGTAATCATAACCACTTCAGATTCTTTAATAACACCCTCAGAACTTGTGGTATCATAACCAATTCTGACACTAATGGAGTAGAACCTTATTCTGATTCTAAATTCGTTTTAAGGAATGTTTTAGAGAACTAGTGCTAAAGAACTAATTCTGTATGACTTCTATATCACTTCTGAGAACAAATTACTGGTTTTGAATGACTTCCTATACTTGTATAAAAAATTTCAAAAATTAAAAATAGTATTTACAACATTAAATTGATTTCAAAAGTGGCCTTTAGGAAATAGTTCATTAGAATAAAAAAATAAAAAAACTGGTTCTGAACAAGTACAGGATATTTTCATGTGTTCTGGATCTAGTTGTAGAACTAATACAATTTTTCCTGGGATATTCATTTATTTATCAAAGAAATTATTTTTTTAACTTTTTTTACATGTTGATCAAAAATTAACTATCATAAAAATATGATTTTTAGTTATAGTTAATATTTTCAGTAATTGTACAATTTGTTGTTAAATTTCAAGTATTTTATAAAAACAATGCTTTCATTGTCAAAAAAATAAAATAAATAATAAATAAAAGAAAATGAAATACAATATATACACATTTTTATTTATGGTAAGTAATTATTGCAAATTGTGTTAAGTAAGTGTTATAAAATATTTTGCCTTTCAGATAAGCGGTGCCTTTCCTGATCAGCATTGTTTCAGAGAAGTGGAATGAATGAAAGAATGTCCTTTATTTTTAATATCTGGTAAGACCTAAATATAAAAACTTTCTTCTAAACATTTGCTAACTTCATAATTTCTGTATTTCTATAGATAATAAATCTAATAAGAAATTACGCTGAAAACATTGGCAGGACAAAGTTAAACATACATATTGCGAGGAAAACCAACACTGTTTTCTAAAAAGATAATTTTTTATTCTAAGAATAAGGATCAATCATCATCATCAATTGTTAACATTATTTGCATGTATATTGTAATTTATTTCATGATATCATTTAAAACAATTTCTATTTGTATAAAATATAAACGCACAACAAATATTAAAATGCATACATTATATATTTTTTTCAATTTTAACTAATATTAAAACAGTAGTTTTGACTGATTTGGTAGGTAATTTTTTGTAGTTCAAAATAACTGAAAAAACAGTAGTTATTACTGTTTTGGGAAGTTGAATAATGTTAGTTAAAATAACTGAAAAATCAGGAATTTTTAATGTTTTGTGGGTTAAAAAAACAACATTCAAAAATAATTGAAATTTTCATTTAATTTAAATGAAATGTAAGCAGTCCGTTTTTTAAATGAATTTATAATTATTTTTACTGATTTTTCTGTTAAATTTACTTACATAATTTTTTGAGTGTACTTTTTTTTAATAATTTTAAAAATATAAATAATGTTCGAACAAACGGTCTGTTATAAATCTTTTAGGAAATAAAAAATAATGTTCAAACAAATGGTCTTCGGATCCCCTTACATCTAAGGGGACTTGGAACCACATTTGTGAATCAATGAACTCTATAAGACGATGCGAAAACTAGGAAATAAAAAGTTGTTATGTTCACCTCTCAGCAATTTTTAGCAAAGCCGCCGCCGCCGTTAAAATCGTTCGGCGCAGGTCTCTGATTAACATTTTTGTTATACTGTTTTTCGTTAACAGTGATTTATATGTTAGTAATCTTAACATTATTAATGAAGGAAGGAAGTATTTTTAAATCTCAAAGAATTTTTGAAAATAAAAAATCCTAAATTAATTAAAAAAATAAAATTAATGAAAATAATTAATAAAAAGCTAAAATTAAGAGAAATTTTTATTAAAAACAAAAGTTATTACTTACGTTTTATCTCAAATTCTAAATTGTTTTTAAAATTTATGATAAAAATTGCGTTTGTTTTTGTGGATGGATTGCCATTAAAATTAAAACTCTTTTATATGTTTGTATTTTGAGAAAATTGATTTATTGATTTTTTCATATATAATTTATATTTTATTTTTTTATAATTTATGCGTTTTTTAAACATTGTACATCAAACTAAGCTTTGGTTTTTTTATATATATTTTTTAATATAAGTATAATTTTTATTAAGCAGTTCTAAGTATATATTTTTGTTGGTTTAAACGTTTATATAAGATTTTTTTTTTAATTTTTTTACAGTTAAATGCTTTAAATATTTTTTTGTTTTTTTTTTTCTACCTCCTGTTTTTATAAAACGAACGAAAAATTCGTTTCGTCAAAATGTACGGAAAACAACAAATAAATTTCAAATTTGTTTTTTGGTTTCAATATAAATTTTCGAGACGATTTTTTCGTTCGTTTTATAAAAACAGGGGATTAATCATATTTTTTTTTATTTTATACATTTATATTTTTTTATTTTTAATATTTATATAGAGTTCCTTTGGGGGGTTTTATTATAAATGCAATATCAAGAAAACAAATTTTTGGATAACTGGAAAAAATAACAAAATCAATAAAAATTTAAATTGAATTTTGAAAAATTATAAAAAATACTTACAAAATATAAAAACAATAATAAGCAAATATTAAAGAAAATAAAAAAATTTTAAGCCTATTGCAAACATTCTCCGCCACAAACAATCTGTCTTTTTTCCACGGAATTTAGTTAGGAGATTGATCACTTGAGGTCAATTATTACATTAACTTTTGATGGAGCAGTTGATCCCAGTTAGTTAACTTAAGGAATGTTTTAAAAGTACACATATTTACTTTATTGTTACTAAGTTATCCTTTTCAAAGTAAATATAGGTTTACTGCTATAAATGCCCTTAAGATTTCCAAGCTTTATTTGCAAGCTCCTATCATATATTATAAATTAACAAACTCTTGAAATGCTGGATATCTTTTGCAATTAAATTTTTACATTTTAAGCCTTTTTTTAAATCAAACACATTAAACATTAAAATTTATTTTTTTCTTTTTTATAATAAAATAAACAACAAATTATTTATTTTCTTTGTTCTTAAATTTAATTTGTTATAATAAAAATAAAAACAATGATTTAAAATTAAAAAAAATAAAAAATTAACAGAAAAATAAAAATAAATTTATAATAAAAAAATTTAAAGGAAATAATAATATACACTCAACATAAATAATAAATTCATAAAATTGTTTATTGTTTTATTTTTATTGAACAGAGTAAAAAAATTACCAAATTTCCAATTTAAAGTCTTATAAAAAAAATCCTAAAACTTCTCTTTGATTTTCTTATATATACGATCAAATCTCAGCAGGGAGCAAAATCAGCTGACATTTGATCAAATCTATAAAAAATTCCTGGAGTATTCTTAGGTTTTTTTTTTATGTGATTTAAGGAGAAAAGTCAATAGGAAAGTAAAATTTTCTATCATGTTAGTAAAAGCTCCGATATTATAGCATGAACAATAAAAAAAAAGCTTATAGTGCCTAAAAGCTATTTCTCAGTTCTTTGAAAGAAAATATTTTTATTTTAGATTTTTATATTTTTTTTTTTTTTGGTCATGCTACAAAATCATTGCCTTAATCAAATATTTATATAGATTTGATTTTTTTTCTTACTTATAAATTGACTTAAATTATATTATGTGACAATAACTTATAGTTTTTTTCTTAACTTTTTTTACTTAAATTCCTTAACAAATTTAAAGACAAATCCTTATAAATAATAATTATTTAGGGTTTTTAAGTATAATTATAATATTTAATATAATTTTAATTAATATAATAATATTGTGACAACACTAGATTGAAGACTACTTTTTTTTTTTTTTTTTTGTTTTTTTTTCTTGATTTGATTACAAAGAAATTACATATTGAAAATTAAATGTTTTCTAATGAAACAGAAAAATAGTGGTTAAAATTTAATGTGTAAGAGGAGATTTAAAACGAACCAAAATATGTCGATAGTTTAGATGAGGTTCATTTAAAACTATGAAAAATGAAGCTCCAAAAAAACTCAATTGAAAAAATTGCTCAAAAAGCAAACGTACTAAAATTGTTTCTGTTTTCAATGAAAATTCTTAGTCAAAGGTTTTATTGAGAACCGACTTAGGTTTTTGACAACGGAGCTTCATATTTATGTTAATCTATGTAGAAAACTATTTGATATAGTTTTAATTTAACAAAATGTTTACAATACATTTGAAAATAGGAATTTAGACATGATTTCAAAAATTTCGGAATGTTTTTAGACCTATTATATATGAAAAGAATAAATCACGAACTCAAAATTAATTGTAGAATCTTTATAAGATCCAATTCATTCAGATATTGGATATTAGCAAGCAATCACATTGACAACATCATTATCGTTCCCACGACAATTGGATCTTCGCTCCGGAACGACTCGAGCTCAGCTCGGTCAAAGATTGTCAACTCAGCAACAGCTGTATCAACCGGAAGTTTTTTCCCCAGGGAGGAACTTCCAACCACAGCAGAACTGCTACAGCAATAACATCATTATATTTGTACTAACAGAAATATAAATATAATTTTTTTTTAGTTTTTCATGAAAATTGTTTTTAGTTGCTATTTAATATAGTTTTGTAGGCATCAAATTCAAAATACGGAGGTTACAAAACATTTTGAAAGAGAGTTCAATGCATAACAACTTTTTCCTAAAAGCTTTTTTAAAATCATCTGTTAGTTGAAGTAATTTTCTTTAAGCAAAATTTTATACTTGAAACTTTAAAGGATCATTAGCTAACATCCGGTTCGAAGAACCATAAATATGTAATTTTCTTTGTTCGCCGGTAACAAAGCAGAGTATGTGGACTATAGCTAGATAGCAGATAAGTTATCATTCTCCTAAGATTATTTTTGTGAAGTTTATTTAAAATCATTCATTCTTCTGGTAGGGTGCAAAATAATTAGGCATGAGGTCTGAAGGCATGTCTGAAATAACATTTGTATACAGAGCGTCTTTATTCTCTGAAAGTTTTTTGATACGTGGGCTAATTCCATTTCTTGAAATGATTTAAAAAATCGTCTTCGTAAAAGATAAATGGAATTTAACTCAAAAAATTTTCATTCAATGATTTCCTTATTAATTAACTTTAAACCATTCTTGGAAATGAAGCTCGATATGTGGCGACCTTGTTTAACACGAATGCGGAATTTAATGAACGCCTTCCAGGATGAATTTCGCAATGGTCTTGCAAAAACTATTGTTTTGCCAGAAAACATTGATAAAGTATTTGAACTACCCCGTTCAATGTCATTGTGTGGCGGAAAACAAAATATCTCCGTTTCATCACTTGTAAAATTTACAGCTTGTTTTCAAGACACCTCTTCACATAGAATTTTAACTTATTAATAACTTCTAGAAAACGGTTAACCGTGAATGACAAAAATCTCACACCTGATATTTGAAATTTAATGACCGATGGAATATTTAAAAAAATGTTTAACGTCCAATAAAAAGGCAGAGGGGAGGAACAATTCGAAAATTTTATTCGCAACACTCTTGCTTATAGAAAATCCACTGATTCAAAGCAAATAATGCAGAGTTCATAATAAAACTACCACAAGATTGGAGCTTGAATATCCTTCCAATTTATTTTTTTTTGCCGTTCTGATTTTTTCAACTTTAAAATTGGGCGGTACGAGTAACGGGGTCGGAGATCGAAAACACCAATATTTGGCAAAAATCTGAAAATAATACCAAAGAATTTGGGACGAGGGCATGACAAGTTATTATTATTGCACTCCAATGCATGAAACAGATTCCAAACAATATCATTTCCGTTTATCACTTCTTATTAAAGAAATTGGTTATTAGATCTCAAATATTGTAAAAGAGTATTTTTGTTGATATCTTGAAAACTGAAACCAACTTTGCACAAAAAGAGTGAAGATTTATATTCAACACCCTAAATAATCTTAGAAAGCACTTTTGTACTTGTATTATGAAACTTTTAAATAGCCTCAACTGAATTTACAATTACAATTTAAATTAATCAATTTCCTTTCATTAATTAACCACTATTTTTCTTTTTCTTAGAAAACATTTACATAAATCTTTTTGTTTTACATACAATTAAAATATTACTTGTTTGCATTTTTTGTTTTACCATTAAAAGTGTAATTAAATTATGTTTGTTTTTAACTAACCATTTAAATGATTATAGTAAGTAATCATAATTAAAGTAATAATAATGATAATTGTTATAAGTAGTAATAATATTAATTAAGTACATACTTTTTTTGTCCTTTTTTTTGTTTTCTTTGGGGGGTAAATATACAATTTTATTAAATTAATAAGCTAAAATTTTTGTCATTTCATTTTTGTTATTTTGTTTCTCTTGAAAAAGATTTTAGAATTCTTTAGAATTTTGTTTTCCTTTTGTTGGGTATTTTCATGGCAATTTTTTTTTTTTTTTTTTTTTTGTATAAAGAGATTTTGTGCGATTTTATTTTTCTTAAGCTTTTGTTTTTAAGTAATAATTTCCTTACAAAAAGTATTTTATTTTTGCAGGAAAAAGAAAATTACACAAAAAATGTTTGGTTATAAGCAAAATTTTCTTTCTTTTAGTTTTTAATATATAACTATCATTTTAACATTAAGCTCTGCGGGGTTTTATTTTCAACATTTATTATTTTTTTGTATAAATTTTATAGCCTTAAATGTTTTCTCAAAATATCTTTTTTTTAACGCTTTGTTTAGTAGATTAACAAAGCTTTTTGTTATTTCTTTCTTTGCTAGATTTCATAATTTAGCTAATAAAAGCTTCTTAGAAATTTGGTTATAAATCAAAACCGTTAGCTGCTGCCACCTGTTGTAGATTGAGCAGCCATTTCAGTAGAAGTTTTAGAGTCCATAGCAGCAGCTGCATTAGTGTTTTTCGAAGAGTCGATATTTGTTACGTCGTTTTCCAATTCAGTTTCTGTCAAAGTCTGATGGATTACAGTAGAGCTGGGTATGGACAATGATTTCAAATAGTGTGTGGGTTTAATGGATTTTAATTGTGTAATGCCATTAAATTTAACATCCACCTCACCCACCATACTTAAAGGATGCATGGCTAATGTTAGATCCTCATTTTTATTTTGTTTTACGTCTAATTCGGGCGATAAAGGTTTAATGGGTGAGGGTGACATAATGGTGGGTGTGGTATTGAATGTTTGACGATTAGCTAAAGGTGATGTAAATACAGCCGGTGTATTTTTATAACCAATACGACTAAATAAACTACCAGTACTTAAGGAACTACTTTGACTACTGTTACTGCTGGTGCTGGGTGGACTGAGTGGAGTACCCACACCACTATCCACTTCCAAGGGGCTCTTGATGTTGGCCATAAAACGGTCTACATGTTCGGGTAGCTTTAGTTCATCTAAACGTGTTTGCATGTCCTGCATTGATGGTCCTTTATCGTCATACAAACGATTGGGTCTTTGTTGCTGTTGTATCGCTGTCGTTTTGGGTTTCATTTGTCGTATGGGTGAGGTGGAATCTTCACCACTGCTGGCGGCTTCATAGCGTTGATGCCTCTGTTGTCTTAACTGTTCGTAGGTGTTTTCAAAAAAGGGTGTCTTCTTGGTTTTTTGGGGCGAACCATGTTCTTCTTTTTCGTTCAGCTCTTCGAGGACTTTCAGTGGAAACCCCAAGTGACTATTTACTGAAACTGATTTACCTATTTTACGTTCCGCGAAGATTGGCTTACGTCTTTGCCTTTCCAAATCATCCAATTGCTGTAGTACTCTCCTAATTTCTTGTGGTATCTCCAAATCGATATTGCGTTCAGCCAAATGAGCTACATAACGTCCCAATGTTTGTATGGTTAATTCTAGAGATTGTACTTGACTTTGAAGATTGGTAATTTGAGATTGTTGAGAGGATCGGGTTTTTTCCAATTGAGCTATAGATGATTGGGCGAACTGGGAAAGTGTTATAATTAGTAAATTGTTTATGTTAACGAAATAAGAAAAAAACTTACTTGTAATTGTTGTTCCAAGTGCGAGTTTTTCGATTTCTCTTGATTTAACATTTCCAAATGATGATTAGTGGTGGTTATTTCCTCTTGTAAGACATTGTATTCCACATTATATTCCATCAATTGTTTGTTAATGTCCAGGTTGAAAACCTAGAGGGACAAGAATAAATTATGAAAAATTAATTAAGCCAATTATGAGAAACCAATAAGTAGACTTTATATTTGACTAAAATTATGGCAATACTAAAGAATTTACTATAGAGTATACTATATATAGAAGACTATAGACTAGACCCTATACTATAGACCGTAGACTAGATAATACGATACTATAGACTAGACTATGAGGTAGACTAAAAACTAAACTAAATATAAGACTAGACTATATGTTTGGATATAGTTTGACTATAGACAGTTTATATGAACTAGACAATGGACTAGACTATAGACTTTGACTATGGACTTAAACAAAGACTAGGCTACTTTACTACTTTTATTCATTAATAATCAAAATTTAAATTTTCTGGAATTTCTGAAATTGCCAACAATCCCAATAAACCATAGAACGATATGATAGCGGAAACGATATCATCTTAGGTGCCGATTATAATATCATATCGTATTGCAGAAAACGATATTATTGTGATATCTAAATTTCCAAAATTTTGTTTCTAATAAAATAAAAAAAATAAACATTTGGAAAAAACTTCAAAATAAAAATATTAAAATTAAAAAATTTTCAACAACATAAATAAACTGAGAATAAATGGAAATACATAGATGATTAATTCACATATTTGAATGGTCTAACCAAATGTTTGAGGTACGTAATTGCTAAAATATGTGCTTTAGGAATAACCATGCTTGCAAATATTATAATTGATGATATTTGCATAAAATATGTATGAATGTTGTGTATGATGATTGTTTTGTTTTTTTTTTTTTTTTTTTGTATATTTAGGATTTTTTCTTATTTCAGCATTTTATATTTCCTTATAATTATCTTTAGGATAAGTATTTGATTGCAAAAAATATATTTTTTAATACTAAAATCATTCAGAACAAAATTTGGTACAAACGATTTTACTATCGTTATTTTTGGAAATTACGATATCGAAAACGATATCATAATTTTATGGAAAAACGATATCATAAGGAAAGGTACACTTTAGTCCGTAAAAACTATCGTTTTAGATTCGAAAACGATTATCGCTAGTGATAATTTTTATCACCTAGATAATATCGTTTCGATATCGTTATAATATCGTTTGGTTTATTGGGATTGTACAATTTTAATTGCCAGGGAAAATTTTAAAACATGTTCCAAAATCATTAGTTCTAGAACTGATGTAATCAGAACCACTCCAGATTCTTTAATAACATCCTTAGAACTAGTGGTGCCGCAACTAAGTCTGGTACTCATGGAGTTTCGATTCTAAATTGGTTTTAAGGAATGTTTTTAAGAACTTGTGGTGATACTACATTAAATTTGTACTTTATAATTTGAAATTTAAAAAAATAATTTTTATCAAATATGCTTTGATTTTATAATTTTTGCTTTTGAAAATTTTCAATAAATGAAGTTCAGTTTTGTTTGAATTTTTATAAATAAATGTGTTTTAATAACCACATTTAATTGGTGACCCCGAGTTTTTGAATTAAATAATTAGAAATGTCGTCTCCTGATATACCAACGAATCAAAATTCTCGAGATGCTGCAGATGGTGCAAGTGTACAAGTTGCCGCTTCTAGTATTCACAAGCTACCACCTTTTTGGAAGGAAAACCCCAAACTTTGGTTCATGCAAATCGAATCCATATTTGGTATTTCTGGTATTACATGTGATGATACCAAATTTCAATACGTTATTGCAAACATCGATTCCAATTTTTTGCCGCATGTTTCGGATATTTTGGAATCACCTCCATCTGATGGTACCAGTAAGTACCAAGCTGTGAAGGATCGTTTGATTGGAACATTTTCTGAATCTCAAGAATCCAAACTTCGACGACTTTTAAAAAGTCATCAGTTAGGCGATCAAAAGCCCTCACATTTTCTTCAAGTGATGAGAAACCTCGCTTCTGGACAGCTCAATGATTCATTACTGAAAACCCTATTTTTGGAACAACTTCCGGAAGACGTCAGATCTATTCTTGTTATAAGTCAAGTAAGTGATGTTTCATCTTTGGCCCACCAAGCCGATAAAATTATGAGTCTTCGTTCACCACAAGTTTTTGAAATTAATTCAACTCCTGGTAATGCTAATATTTCTATGATTTGCCAAAAGATCGATGCGTTGGAGAAGAAATTTAACAATTTCTCACGAAGCCGAAATACAGAGCGAAATTCAAATTCAGATACTTCTAGATCTGGTAAGTCTAGAAATCGAAGCAAATCTCGTAATAAAGATTGGTGCTGGTACCATAACAGATTTGCTGAGAAAGCATCAAAATGCATTAAGCCATGTTCTTTTTCAAAAAACTAAAAAATCATTCGAATTTTGCGACAGTTTCGGATGACCAGGTTTCTTCATGTCGCTTATTTGTTAAAGATAAAACGTCAAATAAATGTTTCCTCATTGATACTGGTGCAGACGTATCAGTAATTCCTCCAAATTATACAAATTCTTCGAACTCTCAAAATTTAGGAATCAAAATTTTTGCCGCTAATGGTTCTCAAATTCGTACTTTTGGTACTAAAATTTTACATCTTGATCTAGGCCTTCGTAGAAAATTTTCATGGAATTTTATTATTGCTGACGTATCTAAACCTATTTTAGGATCAGATTTTCTAAAACATTATCATCTTCTCCCCGATCTTAATAATAAAACTTTAATCGATGGCACAACATTATTACAAGTCTCGGGAAAACTTCTAAAATCTCCGTCAATGGAAATCAAAGTTTTAGTTCAAGATGATAGTATGTATAATATGCTTTTATTGAAGTACCCTGATGTATATCAAACTAAAGCATTACCTGGGATAAAAAGTAAGCATAACGTTTACCATCATATAGAAACCACAGGACAACCAGTATATGCAAAAGCACGTCGCTTAGATCCTAATCGTCTTAAGATTGCAAAGAAGGATTTTGAATATTTGCTACAGTGTGGTATAATTAGGCCTTCAAAAAGTAACTGGTCTAACCCACTTCACATGGTTCCTATAAAAATGGTGAGTGGAGATGTGTAGGTGATTACGTTATCCAATACCATTTATTACTGATGCCAATGTTAATATTGCTGGTTGCTCAGTATTTTCGAAGTTGGATCTTGTTCGTGCATTCTATCAAATACCAGTCTATCCAGATGATGTACCAAAAACAGCAGTAATAACTACCTTTGGGTTATATGAATTCCTTAAAATGCCATTCGGTTTAAGAAATGCCGCACAAAGCTTTCAGAGGCTAATGGATGAAGTTCTTCGTGGATTACCCTTTGTGTTTGTGTATATAGATGATGTCCTAATATTTTCAAAATCAACTACTGAGCACATGGAACATCTCAAGATTGTATTTGAACGCTTTCAAGAGTATGGTATTGTCGTCAATCAAGATAAATGTAGTTTTGGTAAGAGCGAAATCGATTTCCTGGGATTTCGAATATCTTCTGATGGTCTTCGTCCTACTCAAAGTAAAATTGAAGCTATTCAAAACTTCCCAAAGCCTAAGACAATCAAAGAATTAAGACGATTTCTTGCCATGATCAACTTCTATAGGCGTTTCCTACCAAAAGCTGCGATGGAACAAGCACCATTAAATCAACTACTTAAAAATTCAGTTAAAAATGATAAACGTCCTGTACCGTGGTCTGTAGAAACTGAAGAAGCCTTTGAGAAATGTAAGTTAAGTCTTTCCAATTCTTTTATTTCATCCCATAAGTAGTGCCGAATTAGTAATTAAAGTTGATGCATCAGATTTTGCAATCGGTGCTGTATTGGAACAAAAAGTTGGTAATGATTTACAGCCATTATCCTTTTTTACCAAAAAACTGTCAGATACCGAAAAGCGTTACAGTACGTATGACCGGGAATTGTTGGCAATTTATACTGCCATTAAACATTTTCGTGATTTTATCGAAGGTCGTGAATTTTCAGTTCATACGGATCATAAACCGCTGATTTTTGCCTTTTCTCAAAAGCCTGAGAAAGCAAGTCCTCGTCAACTTCGTCAATTAAATTTTATTGGTCAATTTACCACTAATTTTATACACATTAAAGGATCCGATAACGTTGTAGCTGATGCTTTTTCGCGAGTAGAAGCAATATCTCTTCTTGATTATGATGAACTTGCAAAATTACAGAATATGGATATGGAGCTTCAAGATCTTTTAAAATCTGAAACGTCTCTCAACTTACAACTAATTTCTATTCCTGGTACTAAAACAAAAATATTTTGTGATATCTCAAAAAACATTCCTAGACCATATATTCCAAAAGATCTAAGGAAGTCTGTTTTTAATGGATTACACAATTTATCTCATCCTGGTAGTAAGGCTTCAACAAAGCTCGTCACTGAACGATATGTTTGGCCATTTATGAAACGGGATTGCACATACTGGACGAAAATTTGTCAAGCTTGCCAAAAATCCAAAGTTTCTCGTCATAATAAAAGTGCTATAGGACATTTTCCTTTAGTTTCTCGTCGTTTTGCTGAAATCCATATAGATTTAGTTGGTCCTCTTCCACCATCAAACGGTCAATGTTATTTATTAACTTGTGTCGATCGTTTTTCACGTTGGATGGAAGCTTTCCCAATGCCAAACTGTTCATCGGATACTATCTGTGAAACTTTCATGAATGGATGGGTTTCAAGATTTGGTTCGCCTGATGTAATTCATACTGACAGAGGACGTCAATTTACATCAAATAATTTTCGTTACTTAACTCAATTTTTGGGAACAAAAATCAAATTTACAACATCCTACCATCCTCAAGGTAATGGATTAGTAGAGCGTTTTCACAGAACATTAAAAGCATCAATTTCATGTCATGAAGAATCGCAATGGACAAAAGTTTTACCATTAATATTGTTAGGTTTAAGATCATCAACAAAATCTTCAATAAATTGTTCTCCAGCAGAAATGGTATATGGTGAAACTCTACATCTGCCTGGACAATATTTCAGCGATTCAACAAGTCTAATGAATACTAACGATTTTGTAACACATTTACAAACAATAATGTCAAGAATTAAACCAATATCTTGTTCAAATAATTCAAAACCTTTAGTTTTTTTAAACAAGGATTTACACCAAACTAGTTATGTCTGGATAAGAAACGATCACGTTCAGAAACCACTACAACAAAAATTCCACGGTCCTTATAAAGTTATTAAAAGGTTTGACAAATATTTTACCCTCAAAATTGGAAACAAAACCGACAATATTTCGATTGATCGTTTGAAGCCTGCCTTTATAGAAATTCATGCAACAGATGCTGAAGAGGTTGTTGATACTTTTTCTAAACGAGAATCCAAATCTGTATCGTTTTCACTAGGAGGGGATTAATGTGGTGATACTACATTAAATTTGTACTTTATAATTTGAAATTTAAAAAAATAATTTTTATCAAATATGCTTTGATTTTATAATTTTTGCTTTTGAAAATTTTCAATAAATGAAGTTCAGTTTTGTTTGAATTTTTATAAATAAATGTGTTTTAATAACCACAAACTTATTATGTATGATTTCTATATCAATTCTCTGAACAAATAACATCCTAGAACTGTCTAAAAAACTTTATTAAAAATAGCAAAATTTCCAAAAAAAAAAAAAACATAACATAAAACGAAAGAGTTTAACAAAAATAAAATGATTTAAAAAGTGGACTTTAAGAAATGGCTCATTACAAAAAAAAAAAAAAAATGGTTCTGAAACCGTTCCCTAATGCTTCTATAAAATTAGTTCTGAATGTGAAAATTTCGAACAAAAATCATTGATTAAATAACTAGTCCCAGAAACGTTCCATAGTTCTGGAGGTGACAATTTCAAACAAAAATCATTGGTCGTAAGGCCAAAGTAGAACGCGTATAGGTTATTTTCATGTATTCTGGAACTGTAGAACTAATATATTTTTTCCTGAGTTGACTTAATTGATGAAGTAATTTTATTTCCATTTTTTCCCAACTCACCATTTTCAAGACCTTCTCCATAGTCTTGGCATCAATTTTCGGTACCACTGTCTTCAAATAATCCATAATTTCTTCGAAATTATCGCGAGCCAAGAGCTCTTCCTGATGTACGGTGAGCAAAGCAATGGCAAATTTGAAAATCACTTCAGAGGATTCCAAAAACATTAAATCAAAGACTCGAGCCACAAAACCCAAAGGGAATTGTGAGCTAAAAACAGTTAAAATCCAAGGAGCCGCATATAAAGTGGGCGAGACATCATTTTGATCTAGCCACACATAAAGGTCGGGTAAATGATCTTTTACTAAGCGTGAAAGTTGATACAATTGTAATTGGAATTTTTTCATATCCGGCAAGTATTTGGTGCGCATTTGGCGATGGAACATGAGATGTTTCAATAACTGGAAAGCATCAGCTTCTTCACACTTTAAAATAGAAGAAATTAATAAATTTATTTTAAATATGTTTCCCAAAATCTAAAACTTACATGTAATAACAATATGCCGCATATAAAACCCAAACCCTGACAATAACCCAACTCAGGATCTAATATAGAATAGGCTTTTAACAAATTAAACAAAGATAATTGACCCAAACCCAAGGGATCTTTGTAGAATTTATGATTGGGAAATGTTCTACCCAAATCTATAAAGATGGCATGTTGATGTTCGGTGAGATTTTTCAAGAGCATGTGATAGGGAGTATTGAAATTGGGAAATTTATTGGTGTCAACGGGTGCCGTATTCATGGAATGCTGTTCGGCCAAGAAAGTCCACACATCACCACGTTTGGAACGTGGTACTCCCGTCTTGATGGCCTGGGCCAATACTTTGGGATCTTTCTTGTTGCCAATTTTCATGGAATCCCTATCGATAAACATTTCCCAACGATCTATGAGCTGCTTATCGCAAGGTACTATTTCCTCATAGTCCAATTTCATGCGTTTTAATTCGTTTTCATTTTGTCTAGCTTGTAACATGGCATTTTCGGTTTCCATGCGATTGAGTAGAATTGTTTGACGTATGGCAGTCTTCCAGAGTTCTCGCAAATCTTCGCGTGAACGTTTGCCGCGTTTGGGTTCTAGAATCAAAAAGGCAAAAGGAAATTAAAATAAGAAAACTAATTCAGTTTTTAAATTCTTAAACTTACGTGTAATTCTCATGGGTGATAAGAATTCTGATTGAACATCTTGTTCCATACCCTTGGAGGGTGTAACCACACTATTTAAAATGGCCTGGCGCCAAGAGCCCTGATGAGTTTCCGATTCTTTGGGGCTATTGCCCACCTTAATAAATCTAAAAACATGAAATAATAAATTAAAAATAACACATCATTCTTTCATAATCATAAAAACAAAAACTTACATATCCATCATGGGACTCTTTAACTGATCAGCCGTAGGTTTACTAGGACTAGCATTTATCGAACCAATAGTATTCGATCTAGATCTAAAAGCTTCAGGTGGCGAATCAGCATCATCTTTTCCCGCCTCCAATTTCGGCTCAGCCGAACTTTCTCTTATTTTATGCTCTCTCACCGTCAAAGTATTTGCTCCGATATCATCTTTTGAAGGTTTACGCTTCAATAAATGATCAAATGAATTTGTCAGCGAACGTTTAGCCTTCATAAAGATGGTACTGCCACCCAAATATTGATTTAAAAATTCCGAACGATTCTCAGCCGTATCATGAACATGTCGCTGCTGTCTCGATTCACAATGTGCCCTTAAGAGCATCATTAAGAATTGATTTTGCTCCTGTAAGGGAGCATTCATTTTCTCAGAACCATAAAATTTAGCCCATATAGTATCTTGTTCATCATCGGTCAAGGTCTCTATACGTCTAAAAATCATATTCTGTGTTTTCTTCTCACTCAAACCCTCCACATCCGAACACAATTTGTGATACCATAACATGGGACAATGATCACATGAAAATATCTGCGTAGCTTCTTTACGTTTCTGATCAGCACATGTTATAAAAGCCTGAGAAATGGCGGCTACAATATCATCACACACATGATCCGACTGACATTTGAATACATAACCAATGTAACCATCATTGTGGGCCTCACGACAGATAATGCCAAAATGATCGGCATTCTTTTGACCTTGAGCACAACTGGCTACATCTTTGAAATCCTTATAGAGTAAAACCTGTTTGCGATCAGGCGAGATCAGACGTAAATCGGAGCGGCCTACTAGAAAGACCATAGTACGATTTTGTTCAACATAGGGTGGGATGCAACCGTAGGATGCTGAACGATCACGTTGTTTGGGTAGACTAAGAAGAGAATATATATGGAGTTAAAAAGATATTCAAGATTTGATCAATTGAAATGTGGTTTTAAAGGTGAAATGGTTTAATGTTTAAATATTAAAATTTTAGACTAGAAATATTATCTTGTATACAGAGCAGAAAATTAATAAAAAATACTACAAATTTTTATTTAGACAAGATTATAGATAATCTACCTGTTTATGAAATTATCATCGGAATTGGATTGGAAACGAAATTCCAATCCAATTTCAATTTAAAATGGGTTTATGAAAACGTAACAAAAAGAATTTGTTAAACGATTTATATTTCCACTCTTAATTACATTTTTATATTCTTAAATAAATTATGAACGGCTTTAAGCGTTGTTTTGAAATTCTTCTTATAAACTGGAGATGAAAATTTAAATTTTCAAATCCAATTGTTGGATTTCATAAACATAAATCGAATACATAAACCCAATTTATTGATTTCGTTGAGAAAATGTTGTAAAACCAAAACGGGTTGGATTCCATAAACAGGCTGAATAGTAGAAAAAATAGTATTGACTAGATGATGGAACAGACACTAGTCTATAATTTAGGTCATAGTCCAAACTATAGACAATATAATAGACTAGAGTATAGACTAGACTATATTGTAGATTATGGACTAGACTATATACTAGACTATAAACTTTACTATAGAGTAGACTATAGACTATACAATATACTAGACTACAGACTAAACTATAGACTATAGTTTAGACTATAGACTAGACTACAGACTCGACTATATACTAGATTAAAGACTAGGCAATAGATTAGACAAAATACTAGACTTCAGATTTGACTAAAGACTACCTTTAGATTAGACTATAGATTATACTATAGACTAGACTATACACTAGAAAAGAGACACGACTATAGACTCGACTAGACTAAAGATTAGACTATAGACTAGACTATTGACTACACTGTAGGCTGGGCTATATACTAGACTATACTATAGATAACACTATATACTAGACTACAGATATAGGCTAGAGTATAGACTGTAAATTAGACTAGACTATATATCAGACTATGGACTAATCTTTAGACCAGAATATGGACCAGACTATAAACGCGAGTACATACTTAATTCGATTTCAGACTATATTATAGTCCATACTAAAGGCTACACTGTAGACTAGGTTGCATACTGGTCTGTGGACTAGACTATACAATGAAGTATGGACTAGATTTTCGACTAGAACTAGAACTATAGATTGCACTATAAATTAGTGTATTAGTTAGACCATAGATAGTAATATAGATTAAACAATAGGTTTGACTCTTATTTAGTTTGTAAAATTCTTTTTAATTAAACCATTTCACCACTTCGTTAAAAATATTTAAATATTAAAAAATTGCAGAGATTAAAACATGCTTGGATTCGGATGTAAAGCAAACATGAATGTATTTCTATTATATTTAAAAAATTGTGATAAAAAATCTTTAAAAATAAGAAAATATAATTTTAAGTAGAAAAATTAAAATACCAGTGGCAGAATCAAATAAAAGAGAGGCTTCAAAGACAAGTGTAATATTTCTCTATATAACATTGAAAATTATATTTAAATTGGTCTACGTGTTGCCGGGGATAAAACATGCTGAGGTTAAACATGGGATAATAAGCAAAGGGTGGAAATATGTATTTCTTGTTTTATTTTTTTTTAAGAAACAAATCTTCTAAAAACACAAAGTAATAATTTAAGAGTGTTCTAAGGAAAAAATATAAAATTTGTTTCCTTAAAGATATTCTAAATTTTATTTTAATTAATGCTAAAGGAAGAAAAAAAAACATGCTTGGTTTGATATCAGATGTAAAGCAAAATGTTGAAATATTTTAAAACGAACTTAAAATGTTCTACTATAAAATTATAAATCAAAGAAATAACAATAAATTTATTGAGAAAATCAAAGTGCTTTTGGGAGAACAAACTTAAGAGTGTTTTTAAAAAATCAAAAGAGAATAAGTATAAGAAATTGAAATTAAAGGATTCATTACAATCACTTTCGTAAGGGTCTACTACTACTACTCACTTATCCAAGCCATAATTAGCATTTATTTGTTGTTGCGTTTGTTGTTGATTTTGTTGTAGTGTTATTGGGGTTTGTTGTAAAGGTGTTGGATTTTCCTCTACCTCCTCTTGTCGGGGAGGAGTAGGATGTTTATTTATAATGACATTTGGAGGCAAATTTTCAGATTCATCAATATTTTGTGAACCATTTGAATTTAACTCAGCACTAAGTAAGGCATTTCAAATGGAAATAAAGAAAATATTTTATTATCGTATTCAAAATAAATCTTAAAATTTCATATTTCTTTTCATGAAAACCTTTAATATACAAATAACGAATTCTCCTTTTTTTTTTAGCAAAATTAAAATACTTACTCTTTTTTTACATTTATTTCCAATTGACTTATGCCCCGCATAAGTCTGCCAGGAGGTAATTTATTCTCTTTATTATCCTCCACCGATTTGGTGTCTTCTTCATTGCTACTAGTACCCGCAGAATTTTCATCTTCTTTAATTTTTCCTTGTAATTTTAATTTATCAACAAAAACTTCATCTTTATCTTTTGGTTCTTCTTGTTCGGCCTCTTCTTCATCTTCTTCCTTGACATCATTATCTTTAAGGCTGCCTGTTTTCAATTCAATGGATCCTGTTCCAATAAAAGCACCTTCACTATTAATGGACATTTTACGATTCGAAGACATTTGCATGAGACGTTGTCTTTGGGCATCGTAAGCTTTAAATTTAGGCAAAGCATCATCAATAAAGGAGAAAGGTACACGTTTATGTGACACGCGTATTTTGCCTACATACATAACTTCAAAGAAGTGAGTGTGATTGGGTGAGATATCGGCCAAAAGGGAGAGATTACTTTGAGCTGAGGTAGAAGTTGGAATGTTAACCTAGCGAAAAAAAGGAATAAGTATTAAAGGCTTGTTGCGAATAATTTTTTAAGATATTTTCTTTAGCTTACCGTTCCTGCGGAATTACTGAGACCATGTGTATAGGATTTGGATGATTTCATCTTTGATGACACTAAATTGGGACTAGCATCATGTTGAGCCTGGCGTAGTGCCTCACTAAGCTTAAGATTTGTAGCTGGTGTAGTGTGTACACCATTGCCGGATAATGCTTTTTGTAGTGACATATCCGCGCCAGTTGTACTATTCGACACTAATGTCTGAGGTATGCTGCCAACGGAACCGCCCAATGTATGGGCAGGATCACGCATTTGATGCATTAATTCGGCCATCTACAAAAGGAAGTTAAAAGATATAATTAACAATGTTATAAATAAATTATTATAATATAGACTATTAATAACAATAAACTTATTAACAGATTTCTTTATTAATGTTTTATAAAAGTAATTAAATTATTTTAATGAAAAACAATAAAATAAAAAAGAAAGTTGTAGAACACTTGGGTTATATTTAAATCTATAGTTTAGTCTATGTTATAGTATTAAGTTTGTTATATTTTATAGAATAGAGTCTGGTTTATGTCTAGTCTTCTATCTAAAGTCAGGTCTTGTGTTAAATTTATAATGCAGTCTATTCTGTAGTCAATCTATAGTCAAAATTATTGTTTAGTCCGTCGTATAAGAAGACGATTCTATCTAGTTTCCAGTTCATTCTATAGTTTTGTCTTTAGTCTATGGTCTAGTCTATAGCTAAGAATATGATCAATATATTAGACTATAGTTTAGTCTATAATGAATACTATAGTTTAGTTTATATTTTAGACTATATTCTAGTCTATAGTTTAGAATATAGTCTCGTCTGTAGTTAAGACTATAGTCTAGTCTATAATGTAGACTATGGTATATATTTTAGACTATAGTTCACACTACAATTTATAGTTTACACTATAGTCTATAGACAAACGTATAGACTATAGTCACGACTATATTTAACACTATAGTTAAGACCATATTCATTCTATAGTTTTGTCTTTCGTCTATGGTCTAGTCTATAGTTTAGAATATAGTCAATATATTATACTATAGTTTAGTTTATATTTTAGACTATATTCTAGTCTATAGTTTAGAATATAGTCTCGTCTGTAGTTAAGACTATAGTCTAGTCTATAATGTAGACTATGGTATATATTTTAGACTATAGTTCACACCACAATTAATAGTTTACACTATAGTCTATAGACAATATAGTATATTTTATAGACTATATACTATATTTAACACTATAGTTAAGACTATAGTCTAGTCTATAATGTAGACTATATTCTACAGTTTAGACTATAGTATACTATAATTTATAGTTTAGACTACTGTCCATAGTTAATACTATAGTATGTACTTTAGAATATAGCCTATAGTTTAGACAATAGTCCACAGTCAATAGAATAGATTATAGTGAATAGCATAGAATATACGCAATAGTATAGACTAAAGTGAAGACTGTAGTATAGTCTATAGTTTCGACTATTGTCTAGTCTATAGTTTATACTATTATCTAATCCATAGTCTATAATGTCCCTAGTTAAGACTATGTCTATTAGAGTAAAATAATAGTCTATAGTTTAACTATAGACCACAGTTTAGCCTATATTCTATAATTTAGACTATAGTCACTAGTTAAGACCAGGGCGAAATAAAACAGGTGGCAAAATTTTACAAAAACAACAATACGGCGAATTCATAATTTTTTTTATACATGGAGTGTTTGACACTTCAGCGGGTAATCAAAAATTGTACTTATATGGAGCTTGACAGTTCTAAATACTAACAAAAAAGTAGTCAGCTGATTAAGAAAGATCACCTGTTTGAATTCGCCTTGGTTAAGACTATAATCTGTAGGTTTTAATTATAGTCTATAATAGTTTTGACTATAGTCAATATTGTTTCGAATATAATTTGAAGGCTATAATTTACACTAAGTGAGGACTTTAGTCTAGTCTATAATTTATTTTATAGTGTAAAATATATTTATTAATTAGACATAGTATATTTTATAGCATGGCCTACAGTCTAGTATATATACTAATCTTTACAGTCTATACTCTGCTTTATTGTTTAGCCTATTGTTTAGTCTTGTAAGAAAAAATCTTATTATTAATTAAAATATTTTAAACAATTTATTATAATTAAAAAAACATTAAAAGATTTCTTAATTAATTTATTTTCAAAAGCAATTCAATAGTTTAGTAAGAAAATAATAAAAATTTAAACAATCTACAATAAAAGCTTAAGTTTTAATAAATTATGTTGTAGGTGTATTTATTAATAATACGTCCTTAGAGATGATACAATTAATTTTAATTGTTGTATGTAAGTAGCAGTCTGGCAAATCAGCTCTATCGCTTACAACCTTCAATCTCATACATATATGTATGTAGGTACATGATAATCGTTTATTACCCTTTAAATTCTTTGCAACCATTTAGGGAGTGTGTAAAATAAAAATTATTTTAAATATGTTGTTACTGCTGTTGTTTTTTTGAAATAATATTGTTGGTTAAACTCAACAGCAATGAATGGCAGGCAGCAACATTTTTGTTGTCTGTTTAAAAATGTTGTTATGCCGTATAAAATGTTGTTGAATAATTAATTTGTAAAATGTTCATTTGCGTTTAATTTTATACGTGTACTTAAGGTATGTATGTTTGTTAATGTTTCAATAAAGAATGCTTTTGTGGGCTCTAAAAAAGACAGATAAAACATGGACAGCTTCCCAACCATTATCATTATTATTGCTGTTATTTACCTGAATTTAAAGTTCAGTATTGGGCAGCAACAAGTTCAAAAAGGTTAAACCTCAACTATTTAACATTAAAACAAACAGATTTTGCATGTATTCATTACAACACTTATTTGTAAATGTAAATATTTTTACAAATATTTTATGACAGTTGTGGTAGAAAAAAACTCAGCCCTATTCTGTAATAAGTTTCATATATATTGCTTCCGATTGTCATATTTTTCTCATTTTCATAATGGCCTGATGGAAAATATTTTTGTTCTTACTAGTACAGGGCGGATATGCATAATTTATTGTAAATAAAAAGGGAAAAGGAAATTTTAAATATTTATTTGTTAATGCGGTTTTAATGTTTAACACGAGTTTAAATAAAAAAACATCTCAATTAAATATAAATAAAACAATTTGCTTAATAATGAAATTTAAAAAAGATTCGGCTGTGCCGAATCTTTGATACCTTTCACCATCTTACCGACAAATAATAAAATTTCCGCCTTAACGTATGCTTTCATACTTTCACATTTATAAATCTACATTTTTTTAAACTACGAAAATTTTAATACGAAAAACAAAATAAACAATCACAGCAAGCTTTGCTTTAAAAAAATAAACAACAATTTCATATTTATATATTTTTGTATGTATATATAAACTGACTGCATATACAAAAAACAAAAACAACAACATTAATCATTATATTATTGCTGTTGCTACTTGCCTATACAAAAAAAAAAAAAAAATAGTCATTACAAAAAAAAAAAATAGCCAGACCTGAGTTTCGTTATTAGCGAATATTCGCTAAAAGCGAAGAATTCTCGAAACAAATATATTCGACAAAATATCGAGAATTATATTAATTACGAATGTTCGTAACTTCGAACTTTCCTCGATAATTTCTCGATAGTAAACATTCGCATAATTTTAGAGAATCTAAAAATATTGATATCGCTATATTAAACTTTTCTAAATAAAATATCGAAACCAAATGTTTCGAGAAATTGTATAGCCTCTTAAATTTCTCGAAGAATTCTTATGTAAATATAAAAGCAACTTATTTTCTTGTTTTTGCATGCAAAACAATAAAAACAATGAGAATGTATTGTCATTCTTGAGTCAAAGTTCATAATAGTCTGTTGTTAAATATTGCGCTTTAACATTTAAGTTAAATAATATTTACGGATGTGTTTAATAAAAAGCAATATGATAAAATTTTAAGAAAAATGTAAATGTAAAAATGTAATGTTTCTATTTGTCTAAATACCTCTGTCAAATAATTATATGTGCAATATTTGTTTTCTGGTTTTTATATATTCCAAGAGTGATATACATTTCTTTGGTTTACAATTTTTTTCATTCTTACCTAATGTCCCTATTTGCAAAATTTTAGGTTCCTCTTGGCATTGTATTTAAAGTGCCGTTAAAATAAACATATCATTCTCTAAATTTTAATAGAAAATAATTATATGTGCAAATTGAAATTTTTACTCAACAGACTGACATGAAGTCCACAGTTTGAACCGTTAACCAATTAAAGTTAAAATTAAAGTTATTTGGGGAATATTTAAAATGATTAGACCTAAAATACCAACATTTTTTTATTTATTTTTTTTTTTTAATTTATAGCCAAAATATGTCACCAGGTCATGAACTGTCAGTTGAAGTGCTGAATTCATTAAAGTAAGACGACAATTTATGTAAAATTAAAAAAAAAATGTATACAGAAAATGTTTATCATAATACTGTTGAAAATTTTCAAAAAATCTGAGAAATTGCTCTCATTCTAGGAGCGGTAACTCATAATCAATTACTGATTAGCGGGGCTTAAGGACATTTTTCGAAGAAAACCAACATGTGTTACAGAAAAATAACGGCCAATGAACGGGTTTTAATAATTGGACGTGAGCATAAAATAATAAAAGAGGTTTTAGATTAAAATTATGACCTTTGGGTGGCAAAAACATAACTAATAGAGCGGTACAAAAATCCACACGCAGGATTTTATGATAAATATAATTTTTTGGTTAAAAACTTTAATTACACCATGAGTTCATGTGTATAAGGGATGAAAAATATTATATTTAAATTATCCAAGTGTTTATCAAAAATATTACATGTGTATTCGACGTCTACAAAAGACATGCTTGAAGCGTAATCGTAGTGTCGAATAGCACATAATATAAGTCAATTTTAGTTCTAGATAGAAGTTGAAAATATTTATTGGACATAGCTAAATTAATTCACAGCACAACATAAATTTACTGGACAAAAAATCCAATAGCTTCGTTGATGAATTTAATACAAAAATTAGATTTTTCCGTAAATTAATGTGACGATGTTACTATATCGGTCCTCAAAATCGGTTTTTAAGTCACAAAATATTATATTTCTGCAGCGACCAGTAATGATCCTCAGACTTTCATGACATAAGGATTTCCAAAGAATACTGTATGCTGAGATATATTTAGATTCAAAGCTATAAAATAAATTGATTTTGTATAAGTATACTACAGTTTTGACCTATATATATGTAAAGGAAAAAGGTCGAATCGGTATAACGAAGGATGCATCTGGTAACGTTATATTAGGATAACACAATTCCTTAACAACTTTCATGAATATTGAAAATTAACTTTATTTAAATAAAGGATTTTAATAAAATTCTTGTCGTGCACATATAATTATTTTCTATGAACAATTTTAAAATCAATTAAATTTTGCCACAAAATACACATAAGAAATACATTTTTCATTTGACTTATAAAGCTCTAAAAAACATTAAAAATATAAAAAAGATTTGAATTTGAAAATCCTATTTTTAAAGAAAATAAATTACTTTATAGGTATGCACATATAATTATTTGACTGGGGTATGTACATAGATTTGTCTATCTAATATATTTTCCTTCAGGTTTATTCAGAAAATGTTTGCGTTAAAAGAAGGGGATTTGAACAACAGAAACATTAAAAATTTGTTATATGGCTTTATTAATTTTATTGTTTATTATACGAATTATTTTTGCAATATATTTTATTATTATGTAAAAAATTTTTTTAATATTTGATATATTGTGATGTATGAAATAATACATAAGTAACTTTAGAAATAAAACCAACTTTTAGTTTTAGATTGGGAACATAATGGAAATGAAACAAAATAAAAAACTATCGTTTTCGAACTATTGCTAATGATAATAAACACAAGTGATTAGTAAAAATAGTATCGAATAATTTTCATCAGTTTTTGATATCGAAAACGAATCACTAACGAATATTTTTACGTTTCGCTATTGATATCGCTAAAGGTTCAGTATTAATACGAAAGGCGAACCTTCGAGATCGAAAGATTTGCTGCCACAAAGTGAGCGACGGGTGAGCTCAAGCAGCTCGTTTTCGGATCGCCAACGATAGTCGTTCTCGAATGTTTTGTCAGAGAAATGTTCGCGAAATATTCGAATGGCATATCATTAACGAAGTTTGTGGTCAGCTGGGAATGCTTAATATAAATATTTGTGTGTGTATTTATACTGTTAACAGATTTTTTTAGTTTTTGGCCCATAAGTCAGTTGTTTATGAACTAATTTGGTTGATTCAAAAAACCTAAATTTTATAAAAATATTTATGACCTATTTTTTTTTTTTTATTTATTTTTATTATCAATATTCAATAACCTAGCCTCTGGGCCATAAGCGGTTACATATTTCAACTTAAAATTAATTCTACTAATTAATTTGTATAAAAATAAAAATTTGTAGCTTTAACAAGGGCTTCAAAAAATCAAAAATACGTTTTGCCCGATATTTTAGTTATTATTGAACCGATTTATTTCATTTTTTCAGCATAAAAATTCAGAAAAAAATTTCCGAGTCTTCTTTGTAAAAACGAAGTCCCTAGTATATACAGAGGCTTCAGAAACTGGAAAACCGGTTCTAAAAACCAGTTTTTTAAGCATATCTCCGCCATTTATGAACCGATCTTCCTGAATTTCAATAGCAAAATTCTCAAAAGGATTTCCGATTGTTTGATATATATATTGTATATGGCAGTTATCGGTGGGCTTCATAAACTCCATTTCAACCGACACACGGACGGACGGAGGGACGGACGGACATGGTCCTATCATCATCATTTCTTACAAGGATCCCGAACGAAAATTGTGGAAATTACAAACGGAATGACAAACTTATATATACCCTTTACACCTCTGGTGAAGGGTATAAAAATATTATTTTGTGGACTATAAAAAATATAACTAAAAAATAATATGGGAATATATTAAATTTTGTTTCATTTGAAAAACGCTAAAATACTTAAAATTTTTATTAGTATTAATATAATAAAACATAGCTAGTGATAAGCCCGTGAATGATGCTCACGAACCTGAAACCTTCGAAAATACATTAAAAAAATATCTTCTAGTTGTCCACAGTTGTGACATTAACAAATCGCCTAAAGTTTTTAACGTCGAACCTACATTAGACAAATTTTTATCAAGACAAACGTCAATTATCACGATAAAAATTTAGATAATGTAGACAGAATTTGTCAGTATTATTGCAGCGTTAAAAGATAATTCTTCACATATAATATTTTGAATAAAAAGAGAGTCACGTGTACACCTTAAAATATACTTTTGTATATGGATTTTAAAATTTTAACAATAATTTTCCCTTGGCACCTTAAATTGCCCACCACAGATTTAATGTCTTAAAAGACATTATGTCGTCTAAATCATTTTATTTCTGTTTGTTTAAATTTTCTTGGAATGAGTGAGTGATTCAGTGCCAAAAATTTTTGACAGAATTATGCCAAATTTAAAAAATGAAAAAATCTAAGAAACATATTAGAGCATAAATTATCAAGAGAATTTAGTGAAATAGTTGAGAAGATTTTTTCTTATTAAAAGTTGTTGTTTGTTATGTTTTTAAGGAATTTATAGCTAATAAATTGTGAGAACAGAAAACTTAGAAATAAACTTATAAACAATAAGTAAACAAACAAATATGATAAAAAAAAGTAAAGATTTTTTAAATTGAAAAAATAAAAACAAAATGTGACTTAATAAATATTTGTTTTAAATAAATTTTTGTAAAATAAATATTTATGAACTTGAATATTTATGAGCTTGAGTACATACATATAATTTTGTTTTAAGAATTTAGTCAATACATAGCTAATATATTCTTAAATATTTGATTGATTTTAAACATTTAAGCAGTTAAAAAGTAATTTCTTAGCTAAATTTTATTTTAAAGTACAACTTTTATGTGTCTTATGTTTTGTTAGGTCTAATTGAAAAACCCATAAGACTTCTTGATCTCATAACACATTTGATCAAATAAACTACAAATTATTTATAAACTATGTAATTCACTATAGACATAAATTAGAAATAATAATATTTCAATTTATAATTTAATATTTTTTTCGGAATAATTATTTATAATTTTAAACATGATTTAAAAACTGTTAATGTTATTAACTATTTATAATTAAATATTTAAATTAAGAAAATAGATTAATATAATACCAACTTATGAATAAAAATTCCAAAAAAGTCATTAAATAATACTAATCATATGCCACGGTTGACTAAAATACAAAATTTAAATTTTAAAGTATATAAATGTCTTTAACAATTGGTTAATTTACTATTCTTTATTTTTTCCTTAAATTAATGATTTTAAACCGTGTTACGATTTGAAAAAAAGTTTAAAAGAACAAGGAATTGTAGGGAATGTTGTAATTAAAAACACACATTTTATAAGAAATAGTTAAAAATTATAAGGTCTTAAAGAAATAATTTACCAAAAGTCTTTAGAAGTTTTGAAAAAGTGCTTAAACAATAATGAAATAGAAAAAGAATTCTAAAAACTAAAGAAAGTGAAGCGAAATCCTCCAATTCAATTGATTAACAACAAAGCTCAATTGAAGTGCTGTAAAGAAGAAGGCATAAATACGAAAATTACATTTTATTCATTAAATATGATTCATTACGTATGAAAAAACTTAATTATTTGCAGAATTTGAACTACTTATAGGTTTTATAGTGCCTGCTAGAAGTACTTCCAAAAGTAGTTCTATAATGACTACATATCTTTTATCAGAACGTTGTGAAGGTCTATAATGTATAATGTAATAAATTATACAAGGTTTTTTATAATACCTTCTACAAGGATTTGCAGAACGCGTTATAAGTAAAGAACTATATACAATGATTTTTTAATAAAATAAATCTGAGATCTTTTAGAAAATTTTTCAAAATAAAAGTTCAGGGAATGTGTCTTCTTGAGGAAGACAGTTTTATTTATTTGTTTATTTATTTATTTATTTATTTATTTATTTATTTATTTATTTATTTATTTATTTATTTATTTATTTATTTATTTATTTATTTATTAATTTATTAATTAATTAATTTATTTATTTATTTATTTATTTATTTATTTATTTATTTATTTATTTATTTATTTATTTATTTATTTATTTATTTATTTATTTATTTATTTATTTATTTATTTATTTATTCAATAGTTTGACATGATAGTATGAAATTGTCTTATAAGATAACGGCAGTATAATCGCTACTTCGTTAGCGTAAATTTTTTTCAATAAAAACTATACTATATTATTAATTCAAATTGTGTTTTATTAAGTTATAATTTCATGACTATAAATTTTTAAATAATTAAAAATAATAGCTTAAACACAGGGTCCTTCGCTATCCCATTGTATTGAAATAAAATAAAAGCATCGAAATAAAATTCAAAAACAGGTAGACTAACAAACACAGGTTCACTTTTATATAGATACAATTTAACCCGATCTTCCAGTCACCCGATCTTCCAGTCATTTTTCTAGGTTCAATATTTCAGAAAATTTAATAAGTATCATTAGAAGAATGAAAAAGTGTCACAAAGTCAGACACACAAAATTTTATATCCTGTTTTTATCCCTTTTTTGGTACTTTTTATTCCCCCTGAATGTGACAAAGATTGTGTTCCAATTAGGGATGCCAATCCCGAAATCCCGATCCCGAAAATCCGGGATTTTTCGGGATTTCAAAATCCCGAATCCCGGGATTGGACGAAAAAAAATCCCGGGATTTCATTTTCGAGATTTAGTGTCATAAATACAATCCAAAAAATTAACTCTAAGCAATACAAAACATCAAAATATTAACAGAAATTTTTCAAAAATATATTAAAAATCGATTACGAAGATTAGAACATTATAGGTCTGTTCGTTTGTATGCTATTCTTACTAGTATTTTTATTATTGTAAGTATTTTACTCGAAAAGCATTTCTGTGCACATAAAACTAGTAAAAGTTATAAACATTTCAAGAGAAAATAATTTTCTATTTTGCTATACATATTTTACTTGAATATTTTGTACGAGCAAGACTAGTAAAATATTTTATTTTCATTTTCCTATTGAATTTTAATTTAAAACGTTATTTTAATTATTAATACATATTGATTTGTATTAAATAATATGTATTAATAATATCTGGAAAGACATTTGTATGGAAGACGAAATAATGAACAAATGTTGGATTATACAAGTTCTAGGACCAAATTGCGTTAAATCATCTTCCAAAATGGATAGACATTAACTACTGATGATATTCAACAAAGCTAAAAATCATACTTATCATTAGCTAATGAAATTTTATAAGAAAAAATATCTGCAAAAGAACATATGCCCATATTTTTGAGAGATTTCCAAATTTCCGTTTAACACAAGTAAGAAAAAAAAAAAATAAAAAATAATAATAAAAATTTAACTTTTTATTTACCCTAAAATTTATTTTATTATTTTCGGTTTTCTAACTTTTTCAAGTAAAAGCTTGGTTTTTAGATTTATTTTTTAAATATCTCTTTTATTTAACTAGTTTTACTAAAATTTCAAACGAACAAACCTTATGATTTATTTTTAATTTTAGAAATTTATTCGTATTTAAATTTCTTTAATTAAAATATGTATAAAAAATTGATTTTTTTCCATATATTTAAAATGTGTTTTTATATGAAATATAAATCCCGATCCCGAAAAATCCCGAATCCCGGGATTTGCAAAATCCAGTCCCGTTTGGCATCCCTAGTTCCAATGAATTCCTAAATTGTACTGGGATCTAATGTTAAAATATTAATATGTATGTGTTAGTAAAAAGAAAAAAATATTTTGTGAAAAAAGTACCAAAATCAGTTACGATTTTTACCCCTTAAACGTTCGAATTTCCAAAAAGTACTTAACTTGTATTCACCAATTTTCGATAAGGTACTAATTGATGCTTATATTATTTCTATGCATACTGGATTAAAAAATAGAAAGGTTGCCAAAAACATTCGAATTTCCAAAAATAAGAGACCAATCTACAGTCCATATTTAATCTTTCTAGCTTTAACTGTCAATTACTTTTTTATATATATATATATATATAGAATAGATAGAAGATAGATTAATTAATTATCTACCTTTAACAGGATTTGTTTATTAAAGGCCTTTTTTATCTTACGCCTAATATATCCACAAACATACTTATGTATGTACATATAAATATATGTATGTTTTCTAGGGTATCCAATTATTCGGATGTTCATATTAATCGGTTTATTCGACAAATAATTATTCGAGGTTAAAAGTTGATCGGTTAATAAGCGATTATTGAGAAATTATTCGATTAACCGAATAACTTTAGTTATATATGTCAACATATAAATTATACAAATTATAGCATTTAATCTATTAAAATAGCTACTTAGAAACATAACATAAGATCAAATTATTTTACAAGGGGATCATTTCGTTATTGTTTTCTCCTATTTGTATGAAAAAATTTAATTTTTTATCTAATACTATAAAATTTCTCCTAATTCCGCTTTATTTAATACATTTTTCAAGTAAGTGAATTTTCTGTGTACGAATGATAATTTGTTAATCGAATCTAAATTAAAATTTTTTGGGCACATTTAGAAGATGACAATTACAAGTATTATGACTTGTGTAACTTTGAATTTACATTAATCAAAGTAATGTTTTACTAATTTGTATTGATACAAGTTTAATTGTTTATGAAGATATAATATCTATTACCTTTTCTTATCGCTTTTCATAAAACATTCTAACCCAACAGAAAATACATCCAAAGAAGTCAGTAAGATACTAAAATAATGATCCAGAAATAGTACAAATTTGTATAATTTTCAATGAATTGAATTTTTTTTTACAATGAATATCCAAATTTTTTTTTTAACGGCTCAAGAAAATTAGTTTTAATTTGTATTACTATTACTATTATTATTATTATTATTATTATTATTATTATTATTATTATTATTATTATTTTTGTAAAGATAACATTCAAATATCAAAGTCTTATAGCAGAATAACCCATTTAAATCTTTCTATATATATTGGATCCTGTTTTATTACTTCTAAAGCAGAAGAAAAAGTAACAGTAAGATGTAGTTTACATAAATTTATCATAAAAATGAAAATTTTTCTATTTATAACTAAAGAAAATTACATTTCGGTTAACCGGTTATTCGACAGAAATTATTCGGTTTATTCGTTATTCGAAAATAGACAGTTTTAAATTATTCGGACAGTTAATCGACAGAAATTAACCGGATAACCGAATGACGGTTAATCGATTGGATACCCTAATGTTTACTTAGTGTCATGTAAATATAGTATCTATGTATGAACGAACCTGTATGTAAACTGACTATTGCATATCATTCAATGTTTATTAATATTTTTTATTTTTGTAGTCATAATATTCTGCCTCAAAGTTTATGTAGTTAAGTAAATATAAACAAACTATGAAATTTTAAACATTTTAATTTTTTTCTTTGCTATTTTGTTTTTTGTTTTTTTTTTTTTAGTAACGCCTTAGTTAATGTATTCAAAAATGTCAAGTTAACATATAACAGCAACAAAATACATATAAATTTAATATATATTTACATATGGATGGATTTAAAAGCTAAAAAGCTTAAAAAAAATAACTAATAAAATTAAACAGATTATTACAGTATTTAAATTATAAAAAAATGGTTTAAAAACAAACAAATATCAGGAAAAAATATGAAACATAAAAAGAATTTTAATTAAATGGAAATTTTTTTTAATAAACATCAGTTTGAACATGTTTGTTTTTTTATTTAAATTTTTAAAAACTATTAAATAAAGTAAAGTATAATACTATTCGGAAGCTGTAAGTATTTAAATCAATTCAATTATTAAATTATTCTAATCTTTTGACTAGTTCTTAAGTTAAAACTAAAAATTTCCATAAGGTCAAAAAAATATAAAAATTCGAATTTAAAAACTTTGGAAATATTCTGCTCAATAAAAAATTATGTTTTTTTTTATCATTAGAATTCAATAAATTTTTATTTAAATAAATAATTAAGATATTATTTTTGTGTTGACGTCTAGCATTTAAATGTTTATTATAATATTACATTTACTAATCGTTTCTAAAGTGTAAAAATAAATATTTTTTAAATTATTATTTTAGTTCTTTGTGTTACAAAAATAAATATTTATTTTGTTATTCAATAAAAAAAGTGTCAAAAGTTTATATTTAAATTATTAAAAAACCCATAAACTAAATAAGGGAAAGAGGGAAGAAATTTGGCACAATTAACAAAATCTAAAATAGTTTCTTTAAAATGTCTATAAAAGAAATTAAATAGTTTAATTTAAATTTTGCAATTACATGAAGAAAAGATTTCTTGACATTTTTTGTTTTTAAAATAAAAATAAAATAAAAAGAAGAAGTGATCACACTTAAATCATACAATAATGTCATGATCAATAAAAGGAGATGACAGACAGATAAAATTTTAATATTTTAAAAGATTTTTTTTTAGAAGAATAAATAAATGTTTATACAGAACATTTGCTTCATTTTTAAGAAAAATTTTTATGGAAAATTTGATTAAATTTTAAACCAAATTTCTATGGAAAATTTGTTTGAATTTCATAGCAAAATTATAAAAGACAAATAGTTTAATTTCTATAGAAATTTTGCTTAATTTTCAAACAAAATTTCAACAGAAAATTCGATAAATTTTTAAGAAAATTTTTTATAAAAAATGTTTAAGTTTTAAAGAAAATTTCTATAGAAAGTATCCTTAAGTTTTCTATAGAAAATTTAAGTAAATTTGGAACCATTGGAACCAGATGTAACCATTAACTTTTCTTTTTTTCAAGTATTTGTAAATTATATTTTGTCCTAATATTTTTGTTATTTTTTTTTGGAAAATTGTCCTAAAATACACTAATTTTCAACTTTCATGGAATGCAACTTAAAATGTTACAGGATGTTTGTTCTGAAAATTTTATGAAAAATAGCACATATTGTCCACTTTAATAAAATTGAGAAAATATATATATTTAAAAAAAAAATTCCAGTAGATTTCATACAAAAAACAGCTTAAGTGCCAGACATTTTCTTTGCTTTATCAAACATTAAACAGTGGGAAAGAATCGAAATAAATCTGTAATTTCTAATCGGCGGGTTGGATTTGCATGAAATTTCACATAGTCGTAGCAGAGGACAGTAGTATTTTGAGTTTAGAAGCGGGATCCAATATTCGCATCAGGAACGGAAGTATATATATATAAGATAAGATATTTTTCGAGTTATATATATTTGAAATTTCAAAAATCTCAATTTTACAAGATATTGGTTAAGATTTTTTCATATATAGCCAAATATTTTCCACCGATTTTAATTATATTTTATGTAGTTGGTTAAAAAGCAAAATTATCTATCGAACAAAGAAAATTTTTAGTGATTATCTTTATTGAGTCAAAAGTTAAACAATTTTGAATTGGAAAGTTTTCAAAAATTAACAAACAGACGGACAGATGGACGGACATTAGAATTCTTTCAAAAAAGTCTTAAAACTAGAAAAATATTTTTTTTCTACTTCTTTATTAATATAAAAACCAAATGAAAGTATTAAAATTTTGATATCACCTTTCCCTGAATTAAGTGGAATTTTCAACACATTTAACCCAAATGTATAGACAGACGGACGGACATTGCCATGTTGCCAAAAAAAATATTTTAGAATTCTCAAAACGCATTTGTTTACTAACTAATAAATAGAAAAAATAGAAAGTGATCATCAAAATTTGGATATCACCTTTTCTTAAATTAAGCGCCATTTTCGTCCTATTTAACCCAAATGTATAGACGGAAGGTCGGACATTACCATTGAGCCAAAAAACATCTTATAATTCTAAAAATACATTTTTTTTACTTACTAATAAATAGAAAAGTTAAACGTGATCAATAATGTATTGATATCTACTTTCCCTGAATTGTGCATCATTTTCATACTCTAATGTATAGACGGACATTACCATTCTGCCAAAAAAAAAATCCTAAATACAAAATTTTAATTTTTTTACATTATAATAAATAAAAAAATATAATAAATAAAAAATTAAAATATTAATATCACATTTCCCTGAATTAATCGCCATTTTTGACCCCTTTTACCCCAATGTGAATCGTGGCGTATGGTTAATATTAATTAATGACTTTATTGATATTTTTATTTATAATTTGAAATCATAATAAGCGATTTTGTTAATTTAAACATTTAATAATTCTAAACATTTACAGTTTTCAGTTTCAAATTAAATTTTAAAGTAATTTATTTAGAAATAATATTAAATTAAACATTAAAGTTATAGTATTTCGTATACAATTAAACATACATTTATTAATCACCCCTATCGTGAATAACAAGTGGAATTTTTGTTCCCATGAAATTTTTATTCCCCTAGAAGGGAAAAATGCTATCGTGAATCTCAAGTGAAGAAATTTTCCCGCTATCAGTTCTCAGTGAATGAAAAAAGGAAGAAAATTAAAATAAAAATCAAAATAAAGTTTTTTTAAAAAAATATACACGTATTTACTAATATTTTAAAGTGGAAAAAACAAAGCAAGATATTTAGAATTGGAGTGATAGTTTTATTGCAACTTTACTTTATTGTACTATTTAACTTTTATTTAGCAAAATAATTTGGCTAATTTTTGGAAACCCAACAAAAAATTAGTAACAAATTAAAGTGTACATTATGTTTAGAATTGGAACAATAATTTTATTTTATGTTGAGCAATATATCAGTTTGTGTCTTATTAACTGATAGTGCCCTTAAAATAACTTCAATATTCGAATTATAAGAGGATCTACTTACATTTTCTGTTCTGTTCCCCAGCAAAAATAAAGTGAACAAATTAAAGGGAAAAGTGAAAAAACTCGGGGGAAAAACATCATTCACGATTAGGGGAATTTTATTTTTAGCATGAAATTATTCATGGGGAATTTGTTCACGATTGGAAATTTAGGGAAAGGGAAAACATTTCGAGGGAAAAAGTATTCATGATAAGGGTGAATAATTGTTAGCAAACAAGTTAATTTTTATAACTAGGTAATTTAGTTTAAATAAATACTATTTAAGAGTTTCTTAGTTTTCAGTTCTCTTAATTTATTAACTATAAATTCTTTTGTAAAACATAAATAACAAATTAAGTCATTTTACTTAATTTTTAAGAAATTCAAATGCATTTATTGCATTTTTAAAATACATATGTTTCATGTAAACATAAAACAACCAACTCATTATCGAAAACGTCACAAAACATTCTTATATTTTCAAAATGATGATGATTGAAAAGAGCAAAAAATATCATTTAATCAAAACGTGATATCATAAATTTTATTTTAAGAATATTTTACCACAACTAAAAATTTATTTTTCTTTATAACATAGAAACAAGGCCATCTGCTAAATAATTTAGAGAACTACCAAAGAAAAAAATAGAATAAAGGAAGACGCTGTTTTGTCTGCTAGTAAAATAAGACAAAACATTTTTTCTTGAAAATCTGAAAATATGCTATTAAAGATTTTATTTGGCTTTTTAGAAAACAAATTTTCTTAAGAAAATAGTAACAACAAATAAAAAAAGGTCGTGTTGCCATTTTGGCAGCCACACACTCGTTATTCCCGTTATTTTGTAACGTTTTAAAGAAAAAAGAATATAAAAGTCACTAGAAAGAAAGAAAAGCACTTAGAAATGTGTCATCCATAAATTAATTGCTATTTAAAATCAGCAAGTTTTAGAATTTTAGAAAAAAAAAAAAAAAGAACAAATGATTTAAATTTTAAATTTAGTTTTATAATAGTTGAGTATAAAAATTAAAATAAAAGAAAGGAACTTAGCAAGACCTTAGCGTGATCTAAGAAACCACAATTTATAATTGTTGCTATAATAAGCAAAAAAATAAATAAATTTTGTTGTATCATCCATTTAATGAGTGATCAATGATGAAATGGAAATTTCTCTTATACTTTTTTTTTTTTTTTTTTTTTTTTTTTGCAATTTTCATTACAATATTAAGTTTTGGGTTTTTTCCTCTTTGTTTAGAAAATATTTAAATACATAGATAATGTATTATAAAAAATAAAAAAATAATGCTATTAAGTAAATCACTATTAAAAACTATAATAAAAAGAGATAAATAAATTACAATAACTAACAATTATACAAGTTTTATTTTATCTTCATAAATCATCTAAAATTATTTTAGAACTTTTCTAAAGACAATTAAGTACCAGACAGAGAAAAGTACATTGTAAATTTTTTTTTACCCACCATCAAAAAGATGGGGGTTTTATTAATTTTGTCATTCCGTGTATAACATGTCGAAAAAATCATTTAAGACCCATAGAGTATATGTTTTTTGGATCCTGGTCTGAGTTGATCTAGCTATGTCCGTCAGTCTGTCTGTCTGTTGAAAGTAACTTAGGGGGACGAAATTAGGCTCAAATATTTATCTTATATAAGGTTTGTTTTGGTAATGAAAATGGGCAAAATAGGTTAATAAACAAAAGTTATGGCAAGAGGAACAAATCGATAGAAAACAGTCGGCGGCTAAGCAAAAAATGATCGGGTTAAAATTGCCGTTATTTCGATGTAACAATTCATAAAAAGATTAAGAAAATTTTTAAAAATTTGGTAAAAGAATACTTGAAACAAATATCGACCAAGTTAATTCAGTCAACTAGAAATATTAGCTGATAGATTCGGCGATGGCAATTGTTCGTAATAAGAAGTCGACGACGCACAAAGGGGTCGAAAATGGCGATAAATTCAGGAAAAGGTGATATCAATATTTAAATGATCACGTTTTATTTTTTCCATTGATTATTAGTTAAAAAATTCAGTTTTAGAATTTTAAGATTTTTTTTTTTTTTTAGCAGAACGGTAATGTCTGTCCGTCCGTCTATACATTGGAGTCAAAAAATCATTTTTAGAATTCTAAAATATTTTTGGCAGCATGGCAATGTCCGTCCATCCGAATATACATTTGGGTTAAATGGGTCGAAAGTGCCACTTAAATCAGGGAAAGGTGATATTAAAATTTGAATACCTTCATTTGATTTTTATATTAATCGAGAAGTGAAAAAAATATATTTTTCGAATTTTAAGATTTTTTCGAAAGAATTCTAATATTCGTCTATCTGACCGTCTCACGTTGGGGTAAAAGGGGTCGAAAATGGCGCTTAATTCAGGGAGAGGTGATATCAATATTTTAATAATGAGGATCTATTTTTATATTTATTATTAGGTAAAAAAATGTATTTTTTGAATTTTAGGATTTTTTTTGGCAGAATGGTAATGTCTGTCCGTCCGTCTATACCTTAGGATTAAATGGGTCTAAAATCGCCGCATTATTCAGAGAAAGGTGATATGAATATTTAAATGATCATGATTTAATATTTTATCAATTAGTTAGTAAAAAAAGATATTTTTAGAACTCTCGAATTTGTTTTGGCAGAAAAGTAATGTCCGTCCGTCTGTCTATACATTGGTTAAAATGGGTCTAAAATGGCCGCATAATTCAAGAAAAGGCGATATCAATATTATTTTTTGTATTAGTTGGTTAAAAAATATAAACTTTAAAAATACTCCGATTTTTTTTGGCAGAATGGTAATGTCCGTCCGTCTGTCTATACATTAGGATTAATTGGCTAGAAGAAAGCCGCATAATTCAAGGAAGGGCGATATGAATATTTTAATAACTACAACTTGTTTTGTTCTTTACTGGTTAGTAAAAAAATGTACCATTATATCTCTACGATCTTTTTTGGCTAAATGGCAACATCCGTCCATCTGTCTGTACATTGTGAAAAAATGGATCTAAAATGGCCACTTACTTCAAAGAAAAGTGAAATCGATATTTTTATAATCACAACTTGTTTGATTTTTACTAGTTAGTAAAAAAATGCATTACAAGAATCTTACAAATTTTTTCTGCCTGATATGTAATGTCCGTCCGTCTGTCTATACATTGAGGTTAAACATGTCAAAAACTAAACATACTTCAGAAAAAGTGATATCAGTACTTTAGTGATCACTTTTTACATTATTATTTATTAGTAAGTAAACAAATTCATTTTTAGAATTCTAAGGCTTTCTTTGCAGAATGGTAATGTTTTCATACAAAAAAAAAAAAAAAAAATCGTCATCAGTGAGAATAATCAACTGCGGATTGTGGTAGGTCTATATGTTTTATTTTATACTTTTTCCCCATACTTGATTGGATCGGAACTTATCAAAAGTCTATTAAATATATCTTCGTTTGATTTTTGTCAACTACATTTTCGTGAAAAATGTTTCCGGTAATTTTTGAAATCTTTTTTTCTTGCTTCTTGGGTGTCTCAGAAAGTTGGCCATTTCGTAGAAGAGCATGTTTTATAATTTCTGGGCCGTGAATAAAAAACTTGTGGAGGATAGGAGACATACAATACTATGGATATTTATCAACGTAGTATCTGGCTGTATTGTTCGCATAGTTACTGAATTTTTCAATATTAAATACCAAGACACATCACTTTGTAGAATATAAAAACATTACATGAAATCATGTTCACTTTAATTGAGTTCGACTGTATTAAGCAGTAAAATTATTTTGTTTATTTAAAATAATTGTACAAAACAATAACAAAAAACAATAGTGAAATAACAAAAAATAAAACAAAGTAAAAAAATAAAAAAATCTGCACTTAACCTGTTTTTGGTTTGGAGCAACTTGAGTTTTTTTCACAAAAATTTAAATTTCTAAAATCGGGCAAAATGCGCACGATTTTATTTCAGAATATTTAAGTAGACAATATGTAATATTTTTCAGACAATTTTTCAGAACAAAAGTCTTGTTATATTTTTAGTTACATTCCATGAAATTTGAAAATTAGTGCATTTTTGGACTATTTTCAAAAAAATAACAAAAAATACCTGGACAAAAAATAATTTACAAATTCTTGCATAAAAGTAAACTCAAATACCTGTAGTTGATGGTTCAATTTTAAAATTTTTCTTTAAAGCACTTTTTATTAAAGAAAAATTCACCGAAAGTTCATGAAAATTTAATTTTTTGTTCTTTTCTTAAAATATAAAAAATATTTTAACTTTGACAGCTCAGTACTCAAAAACCACGCAACCTACGTTAATGACTTTTATCGTTATTGATACATAATTTTGTCTATTTTTATTCGGTACCCAATTTTATTTAAAAAAGTTAATTTTCAAAATTCAATTAAACGCCACTTTCGACCCCTTTTACCCCAACGTGCGTCTGTTTGTTAATTCTTGCAAACTTTCCAATTCAAAATCGTTTAACTTTTGACTCAATCAAGATTACGACTTATTTGGAAAAATCTTAACCAAAATCTTGTAAAATTGAGATTTTTGAAATTTCAAATGTATATAACTAGAAAAATATATAAGATAAGTGGTATATACAAGCATGTTTTCTAAAGGACTTTAATGTGATATAAAAATCTTCTATAACGGGTAAAGAACAAAAATTCGCTAGTGGTTTTTTCCATGACACTAGTACCCTATTTTGAACCCCCATAGTTCCGCTCCTGATGCGCATATTGGATCCTGCTTCTAAACTCAAAATGCTACTGTCCTCTGCTACGATTATTTCATGCAAATCCAACCAACCGATTAGAAGTTACACATTTATTTCGATTCTTCCCCACTGTTTAATGCTTGATAAAGCAAAAAAAAAAAAATAAAAAATTTCTGCACTTAAGCTGTTTTTTGTATGAAATCTACTGGAGTTTTATTTGAAAATAAAAAAAAATATTTTCTCAAATCGGGCTATATATGCGGACGAATTTTTTTTTCATAATATTAAAGTGGACAATATATACTATATTTCAGAGAATTTTCAGAACAAACATCCAGTAACATTTTAAGTTGCATTCCATGAAAATTTAAAATTACTGTATTTTAGGACAATTTTCAAAAAAAAAAAAAAAAAAAAAAAAATATTAGGACAAAATATAATTTACGAATACTTGAAGAAAAGTACACTTAAATATCTGAAGTTTATGGTTTCATTTTAAATTTTTACCTTAAAAGATCTTTTATTTAAAATAAATACACTAAAAGCTGATGAAAATTAAATTTTTTACTATTTTTCAAAAATTTAAAAACTATTTTTAACTTTGATAGCTTCTTATACGAAAATAACACAACCTAGCTTAAATATTTTAATTGCTATTGATACATAATTTTGTCTATTTTTATTCGTTATCCAACTTTATTACAAAACTTTAAATTTTAAAATTCAATTAAGCACCACTTTTGACACATTTTACCCCAACTTGTGACGGCGCAAAGCCGGCTTGCAGCAGATCGACTTGGACTTTTGGTTATGGGCTAAATACTAGAAACACAGGATGTCCGTTGTAGCTTCATTTCATATTTTTCTGCTGATATCTTTTAAACAAAAGTATGTACGACAACGAAATTTTGTACAGATTATTCATGGGTCGATATAAACTTGAAAACCAAAAATTAACATGGTCCACCCAATCCCATATAAGGTGAAACGTCAACGAAAAGTAAATTTGTTCGTCTATCTGGAAACATTCTACAATTTTCAAACCAAAAAGTCGATTGTTCGATTAATTGCAAGTCGATTTAAAGAACGATAATTTTCATCCCATGGATAAGAAAATTATTTACACAAATCCTAAGGCTTTCGCGGCAATAAGGCTTCAGATACGGGAAATATGGAAAGCGTATAGTCTAGTCTATAATTTAGAGTTTAGTCTATAGTCTAGTTTGGGCTTGATCCGCTCACTTTACCGCCCACCTCCCACATAAGGAGAAACGTCAACGAAATTATGTAAAAATAGTTCCCAAAAGCTTGAATAAATTTGCGTATATCATTTGATTTTAAATGCATATTCAGTTGACATATTAAATTTACAACTGGACTTCATTCGTGTCGAAATTCAATTATTTTAAACAAATTCTCTAATATTCGTTGTTAAATTTAAAACTAACATGTAATAAATAAAATGAAAACATACAATACATATTGTAAACAAAATTCCAATTAACTTAGAAAAAATATTTCAATAAAAAATCACGTTCACATAACAAACAAAAAACTAAAAAAAAAAAGATGTAATTGCAAGCCAAAAATAAAAAAAATAAATTTCTTTTAAATAAAATATTCGCTCATATAATGTAACTTTAAACTCTATAAAATAAATAACGTTTCTTTAGTTAAATATTTTTTTTTTGTTAATAAATAAAGTGCTAGTAACTTCTCCTTTTTATGCAAAATGCATAACAAGTGAAGTAAATTCTAAAAAAAAAAAAAATCTTTATTACTAGACTGTTAATTTTCAACACTTGTTTGAAAAAGTAAAGTGAAGTTTTTTTTTTTTTATAAAACAAAGCAATACCGTTGCAAATTGCAAAAATAAAATAGTTTGTGGTTAAGGAAGGTCTAATTAAAAAATGTGTCTGGTTATTTCTATGAAATTGTGTTAAGAAAAAATAAGTTATTTGTGGTAATTATTGACAATAAAGTCGTTGACTTATTTTTTTTAGAAATATAGAAATTTCAAAACAATTGTCTAAACTATTAAACATCGTGTGGTCTTCTGAGAAAATGCTAAATAAAAGTTAAACTTACTCACTTATTAGATTACTAAGGGCCTAAAAATAAGAATTAATTTTATCATTTTATCTGGATCATTTTAGGTAATCAGATCGATTAAGCGATATTTGTTTAAACGTTGAAATAAACTTTTCGAAGATCTCATATATCTTAGAAACATTTATGAAACATGTATATATCGAAAAAGCTTTTAATAATCATCAAGTCGGAATGGACAGAGTTATGAAGAAAAGTCTAAAACAATTTAAACGTTTTGTTCCATTTTGTTAAAACAAATCTTTTAAAGTGGTTTTCATAAACATTCGAAATATGAGCAAAAACCCACAAAGATCATTCTCCCCATTAATTTTGTTGTTGCTTTATTTCAGAGGTAGCAGATGCTAGAGCTAAACTTGATAAGAAAATTATTGCCACAAAATTTTAATACTTTTAATGTAACAGTTTTTTTGATATGCGATAATTAAGGTTTGTTTAATATGGGACCTACTACTATCCCTAGAAAAAAAGTAAACTTGTTCGACTATATGGAAACAATTGACAATTTTTAAACCAAAAAGTCGATTATTCGATTAACCAAGGCAGAGAACTAAGCCGAGACAAAATTGTCGGCGGCGGCGGAAAATTATTTACACAAAATCTTAAGACCTTCATGGTAATAAGTCTTCAGATATAGGAAATATGTGAAGCATATAGTCTAGTCTATAGTTTAGTCTGTACTTTAGTCTATAGTACAGAGAACCAAGCCGAGGCGAAATTGGCGGCGTCGGCTGCACGGCATATTTTGGTCAGCGGCGGCGGCTTATATGTCGGCTTGCCGTTTTTTCCTAGAAAACCCAAAATTTCTTTGGGCGCAAAAAATAAACAATTTTAGTGCGGTAAACATACGTATAGGTGGCAGTAGTGAGTGTATTCAATGTATTATAAAAAACAAAAAAGTAAAGTTTGTTATAAAAGGACATTACGCCGAAAAATACGTTTTCTTGAATATATTATGGCAGAAAAAAATAAAATTTAAGTCAAAAATGGGTCTGAAGTCCAAAAGTTTAGAAAATTAATTATAAAATAGTATTTTTTTATCTTTGGCGCAGCCGATTGTATTGGCGGCTTAACTTGAGCCGGCTCAGCCGTTTAAGCCGATACATGTCGGCGGCGGCCATGGCTTGAAAAATTAAGCGGCGGCGGCTAGCGTAGTCTATTTTTTTTAGAAAAGGTCAAGATCAACAGTGGATGCTATTTGAGTTGTCTTAGAAACGGCTTCCGATGCTATTAAAGGAAAGAAATGAAAGAACGGAACGAACATCAAGTAACAGACTACCACAATATTCAATTCTTGGACCACTGTTGTACTATGCCGTATTAAGGTTAAAATTCTCACAAAGGGTTAAAATCGTTGGTTTTATAATAACATAGCCCTAGTGTGTGTTGCAAAAAAACTTTCCGAGGCCAAGATCATCGAAAACGCCAGGGTGGGGACGGTTCGTTACTGGCTTTCGTCTGTCGACCTGAAGTTAGCCGATCAAAAAAAAAAAAAAAAATGAAAAATAGTAAAAACCAGGGACCATAATAGTTATAAGTGACATCAAAAAAGTTCTTTTATAGCAGTTATTTTGTAAAAAAAATCCATCTAAAACAGTTATTTTTCAACGTACAAATAAAATGTCGGATGAAACTCTTAAAAAGAGAGTTTTATTTCTTTTTCATAAAATAAAGCTCATCTAAGAAGTCAGATTTTTTTGAGTTCTGGAAGCAAAAAATACTATATCCGTACTTATAAGTATTATAAACTGTACATTGTGTTCCTGAAACCCAGGTAAGAGTGGAAGGAGCATTTTTAGCTCTTAAATTAATATTGAGTGACTGGCGTTCAAATTTTTTCCACAACGTCATAAACAAATTTTATTTTATGACGTTAGTTTTGAGATCGTTTTTTAAGATCACCATAGATTCTGAAAGAGTTTAAATTTTCTTTATAACTGTTATTTACGGTGCCTGGTAAAAACTCATAAGGTATTTATTTTAAATAAAATTGCGTTACCAAAATTACCCAAAAACAAAACATTGAGAGACATTTTTGACAATCAAATCTTACTTCATTTTTCATATCCAAACGTTATCTAAATTTGGATTTTTTTCGCATAAATATGTAGATAAAAATTGTAGCAAAAGTTTTAACGCTTCATTCTCAAACAAATTGTAAACTTTGTAATATTTTAACAAAAAATATTCAACCATAGATTAACAACTAGATATTTATGTGAGAGAAAAAAACCTAATTCAATTGTCAAAAACCTAATTCATACAACAACAAAATACATGTAGTCACATATATTTTGTTTTTGTATTTTCAAAAAAATTAGTAAATTTTTTGAAAATTTAGTATAGGGTGTCTCTCACATAAACTTCTAGTTCTATTCTATGTATTCAACCAAAGTATATACAAGTAGTCCGACTCTTTGGCAGTAGTACTTAACTCTAAGAGTGTGTTAGTGAAAAAGTACCTAACTCTAAGTATGTGTTAGTAACAAAAATGTAAATGTATTAATGGTTTTTTATTTTCCCCATACACACAGAGTTCTATAAAAATGTTTTAAAATTCAATTTCTTCGAATTTTCAATACCAAAAATTGTAACTCTGTTGTACAATTTCATTTGTAAAACAAATTGTCAAAAATTTATAAAAAAAATATATTGTGTTTAGTGCAAATTTGACCCATTTTCAAAATAAAAATGGGCTAAAAGTGTTACAAAAAATTATTAAAGTGTGTGTAATTGTGTAAAAAGGTGCAAAAATGTTTCATAATTCCAAGATTTAAAGGTAAAATTTCCATGTGTTTTCTTTGTATTAGTTCTCTCACAATTCACACGACACCCGTATATGAGAGAGAGAAATTTTACAAAAAGAGAGTCGGACTACTTTGTATACTTTGTATTCAACCAACATAGATTCAAAGTAAGCTTTGCCACACAAATTATTTTTTAGTTCTATAGTTTTTTCTTGAAAATTATCGGATAAGTCATTACGAAGTAAATTTATTTGGAATTTTGAATTTAAGCTTGTGATAATATCGGGAAAATTCATCGCTAAGGGACTTTTTATATGTTCTTTTTGAACATCAAATGAATCCAAATTATCATTCAGCAGTGGAAATAAGAAATATTTTGGTAGAGGGGATTGAAAACGTCTTTTTTTTAAAGAACTTTTGCATTTAAAAAAACTTTTTTAATCAAATTTGATTAATTTGTTTACTATTACTCTGTAAATTTTTGGAAAAGGAAAATGTCAACTGTCTTTAATTCGTAGAATCTCTTCTGCAGTTTGCCCTTCGAAATCCAACGGCCATCGTTATGAAGTATCAATTTCTTATGTTCTGTATTTAAATCGACACTTAGGGCTTTAAGAATTATATTTCTTAAGGATTTTTATAAACTTCAGATAAGGTTATCGCAGCAAATATTTGTAATGTGGCTACGGACCTCCATTTGGAAAACCTTGGTCTAGTCATTAGTCGAGTCATTTACGAAAAAAATTTCCATTTTTTAAAAAAGTGCTGGTTTTCCAAAACCCATTGATGAGTTTCATGAAAGTATCTAAATAGAAATAATAAAGACTTTGCATGTTGCAATAACGTAAATTCGTAAAACCACACAACAAACTTTTTGTCAGCGGTCAACAATACACTTTTAACGCAATTTAATTCGGTTTTATTTAGATCTAATATACCCTTTAGTTATTGCTGAAAGTTTAAAAAAGTCAATATTTAGTAAATATTATTTACATAAATTTAGTTTCTAGTTTATTATCTATACAATTGTATTTAATATTTCGTCAACTGAAATACAAAAGGGATAATCAACACTTTTTTAAACTGTACAGAAGAGATTAAAATCTTCATAAAATTATATTGTTGACATTTTAGCACTTTTAGTGCTAAATTTAGCATTTTAAAATGTTAAAATGTTTTTAGTTTTCAAAATTATACACTTTTTCGATTTCATGTAAGTATTCCTTAGTAAATTTGACGTAATTAGTTGTCAGTTTTAAAATACGAGCTGTTATTTTACTTTATTTTCAAAATTAAAAATAATGCTAAACAAAATTTCTTTATTAGTTGGGGTTTAAACAATTTAGCATATTTTTTGGACGATTTAGCACTTTTCCAATTGCATATTTTGGCAGCCCTGCACAACGGAACTAAAAAAATATTTGAAATTAAAAGTTTTAGTTCAATGTGGCATGATATTTGTCTAAGCTTTTTATAGCCACCATTAAATTGATTGATTGATTTTGTCATTCCGTATGTAACATGTCGAAGGAATCATTTAAGAACCCACAAAGTATATATTTTCTTGGTCCTGGTTAGATTCTGAGTAGATCTAGCTATGTCCGTCCGTCTGTCCGTCTGTTGAAAGCAGTATAGGGCTCGAATGGGACAACGTAGGGGGACGAAATATTTATCTTATCTAAGGTTTGTTTGAGATTGAAAATGGGCAAAATCAGTTAATAAACAAAAAAGGCTAAAAACTAGAAACACAGGGTGTCCGTTTCATACTTTTCTGCTGATATATCTTAAACAGAAGCATGTACGACAACGAAATTTTGTATAAATAGTTTGAGGGTCGATATAAACTTGGAAACCAAAAATGGGCGTGGTCCGCCCACTTTACCGCCCACCTCCCATATAACGTAATATTTGATAAAGTTGATGGTGGGTATATATGAAAAATAATACTTATTTGTTGCTACGCCCTTTTGAATTTCTTTTAAAAAAGTAGATGTTTTTGACAATAGAAATCTAAAATTGTAATTTTTTTTAGTGTTTGGCCCTATTGCATTTCAAGTGACGATTTGATAGATAATTTAATACCTAAGTCTGACTTAAAGTTACTTGTAATGATTTTAACCTAACACCTTAATACACACTAACAAAATAATAAATATTTAAATACTAGTATTTAAATATGATGAATAATAAATAAATTTTAATATTTTTTTTTTTCTAATAATAGAGTGTCATTTAAATTTTATTTTTGTAGTAATATATAGTAACCATATTTATTAGAAATAATAAAAGCTGAGATAAAATAGATGATTTATTAACATATTTACACAAATATATAACAGACGCCGCCAGCCATTAAGTCTGGTTGGTGTCCTTGTCAAAGTAAAAATAAAAAAATAAAAAATACACACAGAAAAAAAAGACAAATAAACAAAAATAATAAACAATTTATTGAAAAATGCAAACTATAAAAACTGATTAGAAATTTCGAAATAAATTTTGCAGCGAAAAAAAAAAGTTTATCTTCTTTCTACCCTCCTTTCTCTCTCTAACAGAAAAAAAGGACAACATTTTCAATTTCCTATAAATTTTCCCAATTATTGGCAATTTTAATTTTTTTTTTTTGGCAAAAGTTTTTCAAATATGTTACAGCAACAAACGGAAATAAATTTTTAATTGTTTAATAGGAAAAGCAAATAAAGAACTGAGAAAAACAATTTAAGGTCAAAATTTTTTTATTTATTTATTTATTTAAAACTGCTACTGACTACTGCTGCAGTTGCTGTGAATGAGTATTTAAGTACCGAGTATTTATTTGTAATAATATGCATATGCGTATGTGTATATGTAAGTACTTTGTAAAACCAATCATTCGTATGATTGCATAGAATTATTTTTATATCATTTAATATTATTTTTTTTCTTTCTGTTCATTTATTTTAATTTAAAAACCTGTTTGAAAGAGTTGCATATAATTTTAATTAATTAATTATAGAAATTCAATATTTTGTGCATTTCAATTGATAATGTATAATTTATAAATGTTTCTTTATAATTATTATTTAATTTATGTATTTTGTTTGTAATTTACAGCAGATAAAGATAAAATGTCTCTTTAAGGGTAAATTCTAGGGTGTTCAACTCGGTTTTCCAACCGGCTTTAAAACCGGTTATTTAAGTCAATGTGCTGTCAGTGGAATATGTCGATCTTTTTAAACACAAAAAACCGGTTTTAAAAATAGCTTTTTATTTAAAAAAACATGTACTAAATATTGATATTTGAATTGAAATTTGTGAATATTTTTTATTTAATATTCATAATGTATGATTTCTAATGTTTTAAAAATATAGTTTAAGGTTAAATTGAAATTAATTCTGTAAAATGAAATAAATAAATTAGTAATAATTATCCTGAATAAAATTTGTTTGATCTATTGTAACACCTGCAATATTTTTAAACCGTTTTTTTTTTATATCGTTTTTTTGTTTTTTTTTTTTTTTTTTTTGATCCAATATATTCTTCATTTTTCAAAGATGTATTAAAAAAAGTTTCACCTGCAGAATCGTTTCAATAAAATTGATTCTGGCTTTTTCCATATTAAGCCATGGTTTCTGTTTATGCTAAGTAAAAGTTAATTTCATTTTTGATGAATATTTTCTTACAATTTTTATAACCTACGCCACCATAGGTGGGGAGGATATTATGCGTTTGTGCTGATGTTTGTAACACCCAAAAATATTGTTAGTATCGATGTAATATTCTGTATTCGTATATTTAATTTTACATTTAATACAAGTATCGGTCCACAATTCCACAGGTCTAGAAAAAAAGACCCTTCCCCGAATTTTGATGTACACAATGGTGTCGAGCTTGACCGACTATATCTTTCTTTTCCGTTCTTAATGGGTTAATAGTTATTTCCAAAAATAATTATGTTTAATTAATTTTAACTTGGTACATTTAAAAGTCGAATAATCGATCACCCTAGTAAATTCTTAGAATGTGTTTAATTACACTGGTCAACAAAAAAATCCTCCCCCATAGACGAATAGTTGGACTTGATGTATTATGATGTGCGTGTCTAATATTTCGCCCATAGTAGTATATTTCCTCATAACTCAAGAACGGTGTGTACGATTGATCAAAGTGATGCACCAAAAGATGCGGACTAAAAATATCTTCAAATCATACAAACTTAATTTTTTTATGTGCTCAATAGTTTCGGAGTTATTTTGAAATAAGTGTCCGAAAAAAATCATTTTCTTGCAAAATTTTAGATTTTTTTGTTATTAGAATTTCTTTTAATAAATGAAAATATCTAAAATGCCACAGTTTATCATCTTTATCTTAAAGCTGGTAATACTGCGAATAAAATAAGGCATGTATTTTCAAAATTGATGCAGAAATCTAAATTTTATTCACAGTTAAGTAAAAATACCCATGTTACATACAATTGAGTAGAAATACAGTGGTGGCCAAAAAGCCTTTTTTTTTACTTTTTCTTGAAACAAAAATAAGTGGACTAGGTGGATTCTGACGAGTTAAACAAGAATCTGCATTTACTTTTTTTCTATCTGGTACTAATTTTTTTTATTTTTTATGTGCATGACTAATATCATCACCTTATTTAGCGGTCACACTATAAAATTCGAGAATGGTTTATCAAATTTAGGCTATAACTTAAGAACCCTTTACACGATTTTGATAAGTGATACATGGGAAAATTGTCTTCAAGATATGTCAACAATATTTTTCATTCGCGCAAGAATTTGAGAGTTATGGATCAAAATTTTCACCACTTTTCAAAAAAATAAATTTTAAAATGTTCGGTACTAATTACCGAATAACTAAGGAAATATTAACTGCACAAACAATTATATAAATTCAGCTCAAAGACAATTTATGACGCTATATATTAAAGTTCAATTTATCTTAATTGGACAAACTGTTCTCGAGTTATACAAGTGTGACTGCATAAAGGCGGGGTCATAGTAGGCATGCCCATAAAAAAAAATCAATGCGTGATAGAAAAAAAGTAAAAGCTGATTTTTATTTAGAACGTTGAATTCCATCCAATCCACCTATTTTTTTTATTTAAGAAGAAAAAAAAAAATGTTTTTTTTGCCCACTAGTGTATCTCCACTTAACTGTAGGTATGCATGGGTGTCCTAACTTAACTGTGAATCCAATCAAGATTTGTGCATTAATTTTTATGATACGTGGCTTTATTCACTCGTGGTTTTGCCGGCTTTGAGAAAAAGGTGATAAATTTAAATATTTTTGATGTTTTCACTTAAAAAAAAAAAGTTTTAGTAAAAAAAAAGAAATCTTGAATTTTGCATGAAACAATTTTTTCCGACACTTTTTTCGAAATATCTCCTAAACTATTGAGCGGATAAAAATTTGATAGTAAAGCGATTTAAAGCTAATTTTATTCCGCATATCGTGGTATATCATTTATATAAATCGTGCATACCGTTCTCAAGTAATAGTGAAATATACTCGAGTTATCGGCTTATTTAGGGCGCAACACGCCCATAAAAAAAACCCGACCTGATGGAAAAAAAACTGAAAGCAGATTCGAGTTTAGCATGCGAAATTCCATCTAGTCTACATATTTTTTTTTTTTTTTTGAAGGAGCTTGAAAAAATTTTTTTTGTTGACCAGTGTTATTAATGTTTTACTCAAAGTAACTTAAACCAAAGGTCGCCATCCATTGACCTCTGTCCCTGAGGTCAAAGGACTCTAACTTTATGGGTCCGCAAGCCAATAACTTTGTAGAGATGAGTTTGAAGTGTTAATTATTTAATTGTATCTGGAACGATTCGTCTATGGGCTGATCGAACCATTTTAATAGCTAGCATATTTGCTATACATTTATAAGATGTATAATGAGCTCCATTAAAATCATAAAATAGTTCATTTCATTATTATTTTTTATTTAATAAATAAAGTAATCAATCTAAAATTGTATCTACGCATTAGACAAGAGATATAAAGTTATAATTAATTTAAAATATCTGTCATTAGATCACATTAATGAAAAACAAAATCGTTAATTACACATGAGAATTGTAATTTTTGCAAAAACAATAAAATCACGTTTATTGAAATTTATTTGCATAAAGAACGTGTGTAATTATTTACTGAATTTTATTACTTATTAGCATTTTCAAATACAATTACAATTTTTTTTTTTATATACGTAAAAAAACGAATATATTGGAATTTAAAAACAAGGATATCAATTAATAGTAATAACTAATACAATTCACAACCTTTTTCGTTGTATCATTTGTATGTCGTAAATATTTTTTAAACAAAATTTTTTAAATCAAAAACAAGTGTTTACGATATACAATGATACATCGATACTATAGATGCATTTTTCAGAATTTGACAAATACAGTGGGGCCTCGATTATCAGTGATTCGATTAACCGGCAACGTCGATTATCCGGGAAAGAAAATTTGTATTTGATTTTATTTTTTTCAATTCATTTAATTCATTTTTTTTTTGCATCGATTAACCGTGATTACTACCTCTATTATCCGGGATTCTAAGAATAATTTTTTTCGATTGCTTTTGAACAATCAAACACAATGTGCATAGTTAACGAAAATATGAATTTTAAAAAGAAGAAACCTACAACATTACATGATTTTTTTTAAGAAACTACGTGGAATGTAATGAAATCCTTATGTATTGTTCACTGGTTTTTTCCAAAATTATTATTTTGTCCTTACATTATTTAAACATTTATATTAAATCCTTGAATAATTGAATTATGTAAATAAAAAATGATTAAAAATACTACTCAACATTTTTACTCCATTGACCGGGAAAATTGATTGTAATAAGAAAAAAAAAATGAATAAAAAGTTCCTGTTTGGAAAGCTATTTGCAGCTGCATTACGTGGTTATTATCATCCTAATATAAATAGCTTCTTGGAAAAGTACAATAAAAATTATTTTATTTTTCCCCCACAAGAGAGTAAGAATTTTTAAATAATATTGGTCAGCTGAATACAAAAACTTCAATCTATGCAGACTGCAAACAAAAGTTTAACGGTTTCAATTCTCATATTCGATACGATATGATTATTTGAAATCGTTGAAAACATAATAACCTCTCGATGGTTTATTTTGTTCCAAACATTGTTATTATATTTAATCTGGGATTTCAGGAAATTTACGTATTAAAAAACGTATCTTATCAGATTCTGCTTTATTTCTGAGAAGCCTTTCTGAGTCTGATAAACTTTTTTTCTGCAGCCTAACTTTTTATATCACTTTTTGTAATTTAATCTGGTTCGCGTTATAGATTGTTATATACAAAATGAAGGAGGTTACACTATATATTGCACTTCGAATTTATATCCACATTAATTTTAATCGGGTCAATAGTTTCGAAGATATTCAATAAGTTTCGTCTTAAAAAATTAAATTAAATTTTTAAAAAATAAAACTCAGTAAAGATTTAAAATTTTTTTATTCAACAGATAATTTTGTTCTTTAACTTATTGAAGAAACAACTAATAAAATCGGTCGGAAAAAACTAGACCAAGAACATGCAAAATTGAGATACTTAAAAATTGAAACGCAAATAACTCGTAAACTATAAGAGATAAATATGTCACGCATGCATGTTTTTATCAGGTCTTATCGGGGCCTACAATATTTATAACCGGACGACTAACAAAAAATTGGCAAGCGGTTAAAAAATGTTTATATCAGAGGTACCCTACTTTGATATTCGATTCTGCCCCACTATGCAATACAATACAGAGTTGATTTTTTGTTTACATTACACGCAGGGATGGAAAATTAAAATATTTTTGGGTATCAAAATAAATTTAAAATAGTACTTTTTCATCCTCAGAGTACTAAAATTAAAATTTTTGATAGTTATTTATTTCTTATTTAGTGCATAACTCGAATAAAGTAATTTTTATATTCAAAACGAACTTAAGGAGAAAAAAGGCCAAGATCAATTCCTTAAAATAGAGCACTTTAGCTCCAGTTTTGTTAAAATATAGTTCTTTACCTGATGTCTTTAAAATTTGGTCAATTTTCACTTCAATTTGATTTACAGAACATAGACTTATTGTTTTTAGTAATAATAAATTAATTAATAATAAATAAAAAAAATATTATAAATAAACCTACTGCGCAAATATTTCTTTAATATAGTTTGTTTCCCTTATAAACTTATTTGAATTATCCTAATTACGTGTCAATTTTTTTGGGACCTCGAATTCTCAACATTTAGACAAAGATAGTGCTCATTACAATTTCATTATTTCTTCCGAACACTATGGTTTTAAAAACATCGATTTCTATTTATTATCGATTAATTTTAAAAATTTTATTATTAATTTGAATTGTGGAATATCCAACATATTGTTTGACAGTATCAAATGACTCGAGGGAGTACTTCGGTATTTTTGAATATTAAATAGTATTAAAAAAGTACTATAGTATCAATTATTCCATCACTGATTACACGCAATTATTTGACGTTTTTTTTTTGTTTGGTGAAACAGCTATCAAATATCGTAAAATAAACGAAGGATTTATATAAATGTGAATGTCAAGGTAATTTTTTTTTAGCGTTTTCTTTCAATATAAAGTGAAAATATTACTTTTAATTAGACAAATATTTTAATAATTTACAAGTAAAAAATTAAGATAATAAATTAAAAATACTAACTGTTATCAATTGCAAAATTCATAATGTTAATCTAGATTACTTTAAAAATTAATACATATAATGTCCTCTTCAGGACATTTACAAAAAAGGCATGTCCTCATAAAACAAAACTATATTCTTTTACATCACTTTTAACTTTAGAAAAATAGGTGGATGTCAAGGTAATTTTTAGAAGAAGAAGAAGAAAGTAACCATAATAGTGTTGATTTTAATAAAAAATTTTAATATATAACTGCCTTATTCATAATAAAATGTTTAAATTTATCAAAGTTTTATAGACAAATTGTCCATACAAATTTGATTAAAAAAAGTTTATAAATTTTAAAATTTTATTATGAATAAAGGCCAAATTTAATTAGCGCGTATTCAGCAGCAGTATATGCTGCCACAATCAGCTGATAATAAAACAGAAGCAGTTTGCTGTGCTGTTTTATTTAGCCATGTTTCTAAAGTTTAAGTACATAAAAACAATAATCTCTACAACTCAAATAGTCCGCCGCAACAGCTGCTGTTTGTCCCTGTTTGATCTTTTATTTCTTTTGTAAAATGAAACATAAATTCGCCCAAAATAATGGAAAATATTTAACATCTTGTGTTCAGATACTGTTCGTTAGAAAATCAGTTGTTTTATTGTTTGGTTCGTAAAAATATTTGGTTTTCACATTAGGCAAATAAAATTTTTTTACAAAAATCCTCAAATATTAGCCTAATGTGAATTTAGTTTAATAACTAAAAGTTTTCATAAATTTTTAATTTTTGCCTCTGAAAGTATGCTTCAAATAAAATATAAAAATAAAATACTTGGTCTTCAAATATGTAAAAAATTTATTGCGAAAATGTTTAATCGATTTTAAAGAGGAATGTATCATTTGATACCAAACAAAATGACAAATAAAACTATAACATTGTAGAGAATTTAATCACTGGTATTTAATTAGGTATTTAATTTTTCACACCTATATGCTCTTACAGTTAAGAAAAATCATTAAGTCTCGTTTGGGCTTTCAAACTGAAACACTGAAAGAAATGTTTAATGAGATATGGGAGAATGATTTCCTAATAAATTTGATATAGGTTTTTATATTATTTTTATTATTTTTACAGAACATATACAAATACAAAATGGGTATTTTAGGAGCGCTGACCACTGTTGTAAAGTGAATTAGTCTTGAATCAGCTGTTGAGTAGTAAAGTTGCCATAGTGTTGTAAGTTTGGCAATCGTTGCAGTTCTGTTGTGCAATATTATAAAGCCTAAATTATATTAGCGCGTAGGCAGCAGCAGTGTGTACTGAAACAATCATCTGATAATTTAGAATGTACTGTTTGTAATGGTGTTGATTACATTTGGTCAGCAGTAGTTTGCAGTGCTGTTTCATTTAGCCCTGTTTCTAAATTCACAGCGCTGCTTTCAGATTGAGAGCGAGACAAAGAGAGTGAGCAAAGAAATGGAAGACTCAAATACACAAATAGAATAAAGCAAGATGGTGGTTGTAAGTTGTCACTGCCTACGCTTAAATATAAATATAACGGCAGCAACATGTTAAGCCCAAATTACAATAGCGCGTAGTCAGCAGCAGTGTGTGCTGCCATAATCAGCTGATTATTTAGAATGCACTGTTTGTTATGGTGTTGATTACATTTGGTCAGCAGCAGTTTGCAGTGCTGTTTCATTTAACCCTGTTTCTAAATTCACAGCGCTGCATTCAGATTGAGAGCGAGACAAAGAGAGTGAGCAAATAAATGAGAGGCTAAAATACACAAGTAGAACAAAGCTAGATGGTGGTTGTAAATTGTGACTGCCTACGCTGAATTGTAATTATAACGGCAGTAACATGTTGTGCTGACAGTGATCAGCTGATAATTTTTCTGATACTGTTGCTGACTACGCGTAAATGCAATTTAGTCTTAACTTTGAGTCTACATTAGACAAATTTTTATCAAGACAAACGTCAAAATTTTATCAATATAAAGATTTGTCTAATGTAGACTGAATTTGTCAGTATTATTGCAGCGTCAAAAGAAAATTGTCAACGCTCGAGCTCTGACAACGTTGTCTTGATAATGCTTGGTAAAAGACGCCATCTTGATTGTTGTTGGTACTTTTTGTATGGTTTATTATGACATACGTTTTCTCCTAAAATTGACAGAGATAAAAAATTATCTGCAAATCAAACAAAAATTTGACGTTTGCCTTGATACAAATTTCTCTAATATAGACTCGACGTAACGTGTATGTTTTAAAGTGTAAATAAAGATAAGTATTTGGATTAAAAAGTAAATATTACTGACGTGTCTAATTGTTGCAATAAAAAAATCCTCCCAGATTTATTTAAGAAACGATATTATAAGGCAAAACATAACAATTGGTGTCAGAAGTGGCAAAACGTAACAATATTTTGTTTTTTTAATCTTTTACAAAATGAATTAAAAAATATTTCTGAAGTTAGTTTTACTGATTTTTATTGAAAAAAAAAAAAATTGAATAATTAAATATATTTTTAAGCTTGAACTGTGTATGTAATTGATTTTTAATACTTTAAAGAATTAATTTATATGAATTACAATGAATTTAAGTCTATGAATTAATTTATCATGAATGCTTTAAAGGAATGACTAGGAAAATAAACTTAATTGCTTTTAGAAAAGTGAATTAAAGAATTAAGCCTTTTAAATATCTGGATGTAACTATAGTTGAATGTGAAAACTAAAAATGTTTATGGTTAACATTTAATTAAACAAATTTAATTTGGTATTTAAACAACAGTTTAGACTTGTCTTAATCGCTAATAAAAATACTAATTGATTTGTCACATTTTGCGACTTAAATGTGTTTAAAAATGACATATAAGAAAATTTAATTTAAAAATGTGTTTGTAAATTCTTGGACCTTAAACAAATTTATTGGAATAGAATTTCAAATATAAATAAGCCTATAAATCTAATAGTGTAATCAACATGCTTAAAACTTAATAAACACATGCTATTTAACAGGAACAAACATCATATTATTATTTGCAAAATAACAACAATTAGAAAACCATTTCAAAAGCAAAAAAATATTTATACATACGGCACGACTTTTCGTTAAAACGGAGGCATCGCTAAGCGATGTTGTTAAAATTGTATCTCGATGACAGGGAACAGTAAACATTTTGTAACTTAAGTTTTAAAAAACAACAATAAATATAATAAAATTTGTACCAAAATAGATTTTTATTTTTGTAATAAAAGTAAAAACTTTAACTCACTTTTATGTTTTTAAAATTTTTTTTAATACTTTTATTTTAGATTTTCTTTTTTTTTTTTTTAAATATCACAAATACATAATCACTTAATTATATAATATACTATATATGTATATCGTATATATCTGAGAATTTTTTTCTAATTTATTTTAAATAATTTATCTTATTTTTTCATTAATATAAAACATTTTTTAGGTTTTCTGCTTCTTTTTTTGATAAGATATTTTTTAGTTACTTATTGATTTAATTTTATATAATTTTGTTTTATATTTTTTATTTAAAATTTAATGGATTTTAATTAGATTTTTTTGTTTAGATTTATTTAAATTTGTTGTTTTTATTTTATTTATTTAATTTTTTGTCTAGCAGACGTTTATCACCTTGAGTTTAATACAAATAAATCTTTAAATTAACGTTTAAATTTTTGTCTGACTTTTTGATTTCGTTTTTATTTACTTTATTTTTTGTTTATTTTGCTGGTTTTGATATTTTTTGGAAAGTGTTATTTTTTGTTGTTGTTGTTATTTTTATAGGTAAATTTATTTACTTCTTTTTATCTTATTTATTATTAATTTATATAAAAATACTTTTTTTTTATTCACCGTTGCATGTTAAACGTTAATTAGAACATTTTCAACTGAATGCTGGCAAACGTGTGTGATTTTTTATTTTTTTTTTGTTCTTTACAATTTGCAATGATTTTTCTATTTTGTTCGTAGTTTAATAAAAGTATACAAATGAAAAATTTATACAGTGGTGGCCACGAATTTAAGACACGACATGTAACGAACTAAGTTGTGATAATTATTACAACCCTGCAATATAAAATTAGATTTTGTTAATTTTTCAGTGTACCCTGTAATGTTAAGATCAATTACCGTTATTTGGTTTTGTTTGTGTATACATTTTGTTGCTGTTTTTATTATATTTTCGTAAAAACGTGCTTTTGAAGCTGGTCACGAATTTAAAACATATAAGAAATATTTGGTTTTTAAGTGATTTTTTGGTGTTTTTTGAAGCTAAAAGGTAAGTAATGAATGTTTTATTCCATTTAATGTTAGAATACATCAAAATATTTAGTTAGAAATGGCCAGAGGTACTTGGAGTTCGGATGCCGAGCGAAAATTGATCCAACAAATGAATACTGATGGAAAAACAGTAATGGAAATTTCCAAGCTACTAAAATGTTCCAGATCCAAGATTTACAATGCACTGGAACACATCAAGCAACATGGCACTACCAAAAATGTCAAACAGCACCCTAGAGCCCGAAAAACTACACCCAGGGAGGATAGCTTAATTTATAAATCAGCTGCTAAAGATCCTTTCAAGAGCTCAAGTAAAATTAAAAATGAGATTTCATCGGATTTTGGTATTAATATATCGTCCAGGACAATAAGAAGACGTCTGAATGAGAAGAACTTACGTGGGTGTATTGCACAACGTAAACCACTTGTGTCAAAAAAAAATATTAAATCCCGACTAGCGTTTTCAAGAGAAAATCTCAATAAGCCGATGACATTTTGGAAAAATATACTTTGGAGCGACGAGTCGAAGTTTTGTCGCTTTGGTTCTGATGGAAAACAGTACGTATGGCGTCCTCCAAACCTGGAGCATCACCCAAAGTACACCCTTAAAACGGTTAAGCATGGTGGTGGAAATGTCATGGTGTGGGCAGCATTTTCCTGGCATGGTGTAGGTCCCATTCAGAAGATTATCAATAAAATGGACCAGCATATTTACAAAAACATACTGACAAGCATCATGATACCATTCGCTGAAGACAACATGCCTCTAATGTGGAAATTTATGCATGATAATGACCCTAAGCACACTTCACGCCTAGTGAAGAGTTGCTTAGAGGAAAATAATATCACAGTTCTGAAATGGCCAGCTCAATCCCCGGATCTCAATCCAATTGAGAACTTGTGGAATGATGTTGAGGAGCATGTACGAGCAGTAAAGCCAAAAAATTTGACTGATTTATGGGAAGAAATTCAAAAGGCTTGGTATGCCATTCCAAAGGAGCGCTGTATGGCCTTAGTTGAAAGTTTACCCAGGAGATGCGCTGCTGTGATTCAAAATAAAGGATTTCCCACCAAATACTAATATTGTTTTATGAAGCTGAGCTTTACTTTTGTGAATTAACTTTTATTTTGCCTATGTCCTAAATTCATGACCAGGCTTAAACTTGTATTAATCTGTATAATATGTAAATAAAAATTGGAAACTAAATATAGGTAACAAACTATTGTTGATTTTTTTTCATAACATTACTAGGATCTTTAAAAAATAACATGGATCTAAAATTTGTTCGATAAGATGTAAAAATTATCAGAAATATATAAGTGAAATGTCGTGTCTTAAATTCGTGGCCACCACTGTATATAATGATCATCTAGGAACTAAATGCTCACAAACACATACATATCTAAGTTTACAAAATTAAAAAAAATAAAACAGAATATAGAAATTAATACGAGGGTTATGAAGAAAGGATTTCAAAAAGATCATACCCAGCAAAGTGCTTCCAAAAAAGAACTTTTTCACCACTTCAAAAGTAGAACGAAGTGCATATTTTGAACTTTTTTTGGAAGTTCTTAATAAAAAGTGAAAATAAATGAATTTTAAGCGTGAAAAAAGTTTAATAATTTCTAAGAAAATTAAAATTTCACAAATTTTAAAGCATTTTTATTATGTTTAAATAAGGCTAAAACTGAATTTTGTCAAAAAAAATTATAAACATAGTTTTAAAGGAAGTACTTTAAAAGAAATGAATAAGAAGTATAAAAGAAGAATATCCTACCAAAGACAAACATGGGTTAAAAAAAGAACTTCTGCAGCTCTTTTCACCACAAAGTACTTCCTTCCAATGACAACACAATGTTAAAATCATGACATTTTCAGTTCTTTTTCAGTTTCTGTTTTGCTGGGTATTGAAAACCATTATTTAACGAAAAAAAAAAAAAAAAAAAAACAACCAAGTGCTGCCAAAAAGACACTCTCACTACTTCAAAAGTAGAAACAAGTTGATATTTTATGCTTTTTTGGAAGTAGTTAATAATTACTTCCAAACAAATAAAAATAAAAGGTAAATAATTTCTAAGAAAATTAAAATATCACAAATTTTCAAATGTTTTTATTACCTTTAAATAATACTAAATCAGAATTTTTGTTAAAAAAAAAATTATAAACATAGTTCTTAAAGAAGTACTTCAAAAGCAGTGCACAAGAAGTATAAAAGAAAAACATCCTACCAAAGACAATCAAAGAAAGGAACTTCCACATCTCTTTTTCAGCTTCAAATACTTCCATTCAATGACAATACAATGTTAAAATCATGACTTTTTCTACTTTTTTCAGTTACTTTTTTGCTGGGATATTAATGTAATAACACTGGTCGACAAAAAAAAAAAATTCTATGCTCCTTAAAAAAAAAAAAAAAAAAAAAATGTGGACTAGATGGAATTCTGCATGTTAAACTCGAATCTAATTTCAGTTTTTTCCCATCAGGTCAAGATTTTTTTTATGGGCGTATCTAATATTGCGTCCTAAATTAGCCGATTACTCGAGTATATTTCACTATAACTGGAGAACGGTATGCACGATTTATATAAATAATACACCAAAATATGTAGTATAAAATTGGCTTTAAGTCGTTTTTATCCACCCAATAGTTTTGAAGATATTTCGAAATAAGTGTGCGAAAAAATTTGTTCATGCTAAATTCAAGATTTCTTTTTTTACTTAAACTTCTTTTTAAAAGTGAAAAAAATCAAAAATGTTTCAGTTTATCATCTTTATCTCAAGCTGGCAAAACTAAGAGTAAATAAAGCCACTTATCATAAAAATTGATGCACAAATCTTGATTGCATTCACAGTTAAGTTAGGACACCCATGCATACCTACAGTTAAGTGGAGATACACTAGTGATCCAGAAAAAAATTTTTTTTTCCTCCTAAATAAAAAAAAGTATGTGGATTAGATTGAGTTTAACGTGCTAAATAAGACTCAGCATTTCCTTTTTTTCTATCACGTATCGATTTTTTATTATGGGCATGACTACTATGATCCCGCCTTTAAGCAGTCACACCTGTATAACTCGAAAACGGTTTGTCCTATTAAGATATATTAAACTCCAATAAATAGCAACTTAAATTGTCTATGAGCAGAATTTACATAATTTTTTGTTCAGTTAATATTTCCGTAGTTATTCGGTAATTAGTAGCAAAAAAATTTAAATTTGTTGTATTTGTATTTTCTTTGAAAAATGGTGAACATTTTTGTCCATAACTCTAAAATTCTTGAGTTAATAACAAATATTGTTCACATGCCTTGAAGACAATTTTCGTATGCATCTTTTGGTGTATCATTTATCAAAATCGTGTACAAGGTTCTTGAGTTATAGTCTAAATTTGACAAGCCATTCTCGAATTTTATAGTGTGACCGCTGAATAAGGTGATGATATTAGTCTCACCCATAAAAAAATCAGTACGTAATAGAAAAAGAAAAGAAAGCAGATTCTTGTTTAAATCGTCAAAATCCACCTAGTCCACCTATTTTTGTTTCAAGAAAAAAAAAAAAAAAAAAAAAAAAAAATATTTTGCCCACCACTGTATTTCTAACCAATTGTATGTAACATGGGTATTTTTACTTAACTGTGAATAAAATCAAGATTTATTTATCAGTTTTGAAGATACATACCTTATTATTCGCAGCATTTCTAACTTTAAAATAAAGATGATAAACTGAAACATTTTTCAGTTTTCATTTATTAAAAGAAATTTTAGTAACAAAAAAATCTAAAATTTTGCATGAAAAGTTTTTTTTTTTTAACTTTGAAACTATTGAGCACATCGTTCTTGAGTTATAAGGAAATGGAAAAAAAGTGAAAGCATATTCGTGTTTAGCACATCAAAATACATCAAGTCCAACTATGCGTCTATGGTGGAGGATTTTTTTTATTGATCAGTGTAATTACACAGGACAAGACTAATTCTGTTGCGAAAGATTTCTCAGTAATTTTAGATATACGTGATCATGGAGTTTAAAGTATTTAAATAAGTTTTTATTTTTTAATTAACTCTAGTTCTCCGTTTTATAAAAAATTAAAAAAGTTGCATCACATATTGCAAAACAGTGTTGCCATTTTAGCACTTTTAGTGTCAAATTTAGCATTTGCATAGTTTAAAATGCATTGACAATTTATAAAAAAAATATGTTAAATGCTTTTTAGCACTTTTTTACAGATTTTTTTTTTTTTTTAAATCAATACTTTTTAGCTTTTATACCCTTCACCTCAGGTGTAAAGACTATATAAGTTTGTCATTCAGTTTGTAATTTCTACAATATTCATGTAAAACCCCCCCTTATTGATAGGAAGTCGATGTCCGTCTGTCTGTTGAAATCAGTTTTTAGAAAGCCCCAGTTATCCGATATCTATGTTTTGTACATCAAATTTTAGTTAATATTCTTTAGAAAAACGCTAATAAAAATGAGCAAAATCAGTTGATAAATAACTGAAATATCGGCAAAAAAAAAAAAACGAAGATACTCCCAAAAATCGTATTTGTTTTCGTCATTTCTAGGCTCCTATACAAGCTAGCGACTTCAGTTTTGCTCGAAAAATTCAAAATCTTATAATTTTTTTTTTGCTGAATAAATAAAAAAATCGGTCAATTAGTATCCAAGATATCGGCCAAAATGCATTTTTAGGCCCCTGTTTAAGCTACAGATTTTTATTTTTCTGTTTATGTTACAAATTAACCCAGCACCATTTTGAAAAAAATTCAAGCATAAATGTCGATTTTATTAAAAATTAAGTGATGGTATAAAGTGTGTGAATAAAGTCCACATTTATGCTTTGATTTTGATGTGATATGGCTCGTTTTATTTCAAACATATTTGGTTTTTTAATAAAAATTAAAAAGTAACATTTTTGGTGGTTTTCGATTTTTTACAATTTTTTGAAAAATAAATTTTTCAAAATTTGTAGTTTTTCTTGACATAACTTTTTTATATCTCGGAAACTATTGAGAATATTAAAAGCAATGTGGCCATAACTTGCAAATAATTACAATTAGATATGGAATTTTATTAAATCAATTAAGATAAATCTCAGCGTCCTATTATATGTCAGCGAGAATATTTGCATGACCGTATTTTTGGTACTTCCATACTCTGGTTACGTGGAGTCTTAGAAGTGATTAGTTTAGTATTGTGAATAGTGTATTTGATGGGGTCGATATAAGTACAACTGTTAGTTACTATGATAGAAATCCTCATTATATATTTAAACTGAGTTTGTTGGTTCTTTTTCTCCAATGCTAGATACCAAAGAGTTTTCCTTAAAAAATAATGGGCAATTATGTAATCGCATAGCTAGTATGCATTTTTTTAGCTCACAGCTTCTAAATTGTGCACGATTATCAAAGATAAAAATTATATTCTAATTATTTGTTTAATTGTATCAGTTATTCAAATGATGAACAAATTTTCTATTTTTTTTTTTTTTTTTTTTTAATAAAAATAAAACAATTTATCGTCTTTCAATTATTTTTCTTATTATTTCAATCAATTGATTAATCAAATATAAATAAAAATAAGTGATAATTTAAATAATTTAATAAAAAAAAAAAAATGTCAATAGGATATTAATATTTATTATTCATTATTAAAATCATTTTTTAGATTTTTCTCTATATATAATAAATTAATTTATTTTAATGTTAGAATACTTCGATTTTGAATAATTTATTCAATTATAAAAAAATTAAATCATTTAAAAATTCTGACTAATAATTTAATTTAATTTTTTTAAATATTTTTGTCTGTGTAATAGTAAAAGGATATTTGTTTTTGATATTAAAGTCATTTATAACAAAATAAATTTAAATTTTATTTAATTTTAAATTTCTTTTTAAAATGTTTTTTGTTGAAAATTCTTTAAAGATTTTAATTTTTTTCAAAATTTTAAGCAATAAAATAAAAGAAATCTTTACAAACAACCCTCGTTAAAAAAAAAATAAAAATTAAATTTACATATTATTCTTTGTAGTATATTTGCAATTAACGTATGTGGTTGATTGTTTGATGGGTATTAATTTATTGAGTCAATGCTAATATACATACATATATTTATATTTTGTTTTCTTTTAATTTTTATTTAGTATTTTTTTTTATTTTATTTATCTTACAAACAAAAAACAGTATTTGTATTTTCACACTCTTTGAGAAAAACAAAAATATTTTGGCAAAATTCTCAATTTTATTTTCAAAATAGAAAAAAAAACTGAATAAGATATAACCACAATTGAAATTGTTGTTCAAAACGAATGTTTGTGTGAGTCAATAAATGAAAGAAAAAAAAATAAAATAAAAAGAATTCATTATGTAAACAACAACTACAACAATAAACAATTTGTGAAAGAAAAACTTTTATTTAAATTTGACGTATTATATCTGTCAATAACAAATCGAAATGTAACAACAATTAAACTTTAAAAAGTTTTTGTTTTAATTTTAAACAGATTTTCATTCAAACTTTAACAAATGTCCTTGAGGTAAATGAATACAAGTTAGTTGAGCACGTACTTTTGTGGGTCACTGTCAATGTTTATTTCTGATTCACAGACAATAAAAATTTAAATTAAAGTTAAAGATTTAAATTAATGATTTCGATAAGGATATCGCAAATTAAAATAACTATAGAGAAAATATATATATTTTTAATTTTTTATACAAGTTTTAAGTAATGTGACTGGGCAACAAATTAATAACGTTTTTTTTTTCTTTCTTTCTCGTGTCTAAGAGAAAATCAATTGAAATCTGATATAACAATTTTACAATTGATATTGCATTTGTCGTTTACTTATTGTGGTTGTAACAAAAAACTTGTAAAACAATAACCGATTGTGTACATTGACATCTGATGATGATCACGATTGACAAATTGTAATAGTGAATTGAAAAAGAAAATCATATAGAAGAGAAAACCAACAAATTTAGCCATTTTATATTACTTTGAGAATAATTTTAAGTCATTGGTAATATTTTCTAGGGAAACTTAAAGTTATCGATAACTTCTCTACGAAAATTTGTGTTCGTGATAAAATGTCTCTTTTTCCTATAATTTTCAGAAAAATATTCTTATAGAACATTTTTCCTATAGCATTTTAATTATTTATTGATAAATATTCACATAAATTTTCTTATCGAAAATTTTTTGTTATCGATTAATTTTATCATAGAAAATGTTTTATTATTTATATTGAAAATTTTTATTATCGATAATTTTTCTTATAGAAAAAACGTTATCGATAACTTTTGTAAAGAAGTTATCGATAACATTTCTATAGAAAAGTCTATATAAAATACAGATCGATAATTTTTCTATATAAATGTAATATTATCGACAAAATTCCTATAGGAATGTCAAGTTATCGATAATATTTCTATAAAAAAGTAAAGTTATTTTTATAGAAAAGTAAAATTATCGATAAGTTTTGTATATAATAGTAAAGAACAGTAAAGTTATCGATACTTTTTTTTCGATAACGATAAGCTTTGTATAGAAAAATAAAGTTATCGACATTTCTATAGAAAAATGAAGTTATCGATACATTTTTATAGAAAAAATTAAGTTATCGATAACATTTCTTTAGAAAAATAAAGTTATCGATAACATTTCTATAGAAAAGTAAAGTTATCGATAACTTTTCTATAGAAAAGTAAAGTTATCGATAACATTTCTATAGAAAAGTAAATCTATCGATGAGTTTTCTACAGGAGTGTCAAGTTATCGATAACATTTTAATAGAAAAAGTAAAGTTATCGATAACATTTCAATAGAAAAGCAAAGTTATCGATAACTTTTCTACAGAAAAGTAAAGTTAGTGATAAGTTTTCTATAGAAAAATACAATTATCGATAAGTTTTTTATAGGAATGTCAAGTTATCGATAAGTTTCCTATAGGAATATCAAGTTATCGATAAAATTTCTATAGAAAAGAAAAGTTTTCGATAACTTTTCTATAGAAAAGTAATATCGATAACTTGTCTATAGAAAAGTAATGTTGTCAATAAATTGTCTACAGAAAAGTAAAGTTATCGATAACATTTTAATAGAAAAGCAGTTATCGATAACGTTTCTATATAAAAGTAAAATTATCAATAGGTTTTCAATAGGAATGTCAAGTTATCGGTAACATTTCTATAGAAAAATGAAGTTATCGATAAAATTTATATAGAAAAGTAAAGTTATCGATAACATTTCTATAGAAAAGTAAAGTTATCGATAACTTTTCTATAGAAAAGTAAAGCTATCGATAACTTTTCTATAGATAAGTAAAGTTATCGATAACTTTTCTACAGAAAAGTAAAATTAGTGATAAGTTTTCTATAGAAAAGTACAATTATCGATAAGTTTTCTATAGGAATGTCAAGTTATCGATAAGTTTCCTATAGGAATGTCAAGTTATCGATAAAATTTCTGTAGAAAAGTAAAGTTTTCGATAACTTTTCTATAGAAGAGTAATGTCGATAACTTGTCTATAGAAAAGTAATGTTGTCGATAACTTGTCTATAGAAAAGTAAAGTTATCGATAACTTTTCTATAGAAAAGTAAATTTATCGAAGAGTTTTCTATAGAAAAGTAAAATTATCGATAAGTTTCCTACAGGAATGTCAAGTTATCGATAACATTTTAATAGAAAAAGTAAAGTTATCGATAACATTTTAATAGAAAAGCAAAGTTATCGGTAACATTTTAATAGAAAAGCAAAGTTATCGATAACTTTTCTATATAAAAGTAAAATTATCAATAAGTTTTCAATAGGAATGTCAAGTTATCGATAACATTTCTATAGAAAAATTAAGTTATCGATAACATTTCTATAGTAAAAATGAAGTTATCGATAACATTTGCATAGAAAAGTAAAGTTATCGATAACATTTCTATAGAAAAGTAAAGTTATCGATAACTTTTCTATAGAAAAGTAAAGTTATCGATAACTTTTCTACAGAAAAGTAAAGTTTTCGATAACTTTTCTATAGATAAGTAAAGTTATCGATAATAAGTATAGATAAGTAAAGTTAGTGATAAGTTTTCTATAGAAAAGTACAATTATCGATAAGTTTTCTATAGGAAAGTCAAGTTATCAATTAGTTTCCTATAGGAATGTCAAGTTATCGATAAAATTTCTATAGAAAAGTAAAGTTTTCGATAACTTTTCTATAGAAAAGTAATGTTGTCGATAACCTGTCTATAGAAAAGTAATGTTGTCTATAACTTGTCTATAGAAAAGTAAAGTTATCGATAACTTTTCTATAGAAAAGTAGTTATCGATAATTTTTTTATAGAAAAGTAAAGTTGTCGATAACATTTCTGTAGATAAGTGAAGTTATAGATATCTTTTGTATAGAAAAGTAATGTTATCGTTATCGATAAATTTTTCTATATAAAAGTGTTATCGATAATGTTATCTATAATTTGTTTATAGAAAATGCAAATTATCAATAACTTTTCTATAGAAAAGTTCAGTTATAATTAAAATTTCTAAAGAAAATTTAAGTTATCGATAACTTTCTTTAGAAAATCTATACTTTTTTTTTAGGAAATTCAATAAATGTTTAATATAATTTCTATACAAAATATCTTTTGTTTGCTGGGTTAATCACGTGTTGTATTAACTGCATCATGTTTCAGTATTAATTGAAATTCATGATTCCATTCCATTTCAATTTCATTGCACAAAATCAGATCTATAAAATTTTTTTCCTCAATAATATGAAAAAAAAAAAAAAAAAAATATTTACTTTTTTGTTCTAGAAATCTATTTAAATTTGTATAAACAAGTTGTTGACAATTAGTAGAAAAACGCAAAAAATTTAAAAACAAATTACACAACTGGCAAATTGTAAAAAAAAAATTGTAATTTAATAAAAAAAAAAGAATAACAATTATTACCGTTTATAAAAAAAGAATAAATTTATTGTTTATATAAATAAACAATAAAATTAGCAGAACAGATCAATTAAAAAGCTAAAATTCACAGATTATTTTTGAAACATTGTTGCTTTAAATTCAGAATCGCTCGTTGTTCTCAATTTAAATGTTTTTTCTTGTAAATTTTATCATTGAATAGAAGATATACTGTTTTTAATACTTCTTTTCTTTCGCATTTAAAAATAATATTTTTAATAATTTTTTTTTTTTATTATTTTGCACAATATTTTTTATTTTTGTTTTATATAAATATTTATTCTTATATGTGTTATTTTTAAAAAATCATTTCTCTTTTTCAAACACGTAACTTTTATTGTATTTACAGCTTGTTTTGTTTTCAAACAAAAAAAAAATCGATTGCGTTTTTCTTATTAACGACCGTTTGTTTATAACGTCTCGTAACAACTGATTGATCTTTAATTAAAATGTGGCTTTCGCTGTGGCGGCTATTAGCCAAAAGTATGTGAGAAAAAATAATAATAAGTTTTTATTGTTTACAGCGAATACACCCGCAGCCCCTCAAACATCAGTTTTTCTTAGAGGTGCGCAGGTATATGCGGCGAATTCATTTTACATACATTCACAAGCAAGAAAGATCAATCGTGTTTTTTTATTTTATTTTATTTATTTAAACGAGAGTGAAATTAACAAATGTTGTTGATTTGTTTTGATGTTCAATACACGCAAAATTTATGCGCATGCGATTACAGCTACAGCTGTTAAAGAGGCAAACGGCTTTTATTAACCCTTAAATGATCTGTTGAGATTTTTGGTACTTATAACAATCTCGTTAGGAGTTGTAGAATAAAAGTAAGTGATATTAATGGATTATATTAATCCATTTGACTTTTACACTTCGTGCTCCATAGCCATTTATTTTTTCTAAATTAAATAGGACAACAATTGCTTATGAATTATGTAGGTATGTTGTATGAAAAAATTTAAGTTTTAAAAGTAATTATTAAAAAAATTAATAACAATAATAAAACAGATCTTGAAGGGGTTAAAAAGTACAAAAAATATTTGAAGTTATTAAAGATTTGATTAAAAAACTTATTGGTTTTAATAAATAGTTTTAGTTAATGAGAAATTATTGCTTGAAAAATTACTTTAAAAATATTTTAAATTGTTAATTTATGAGAAAATTGAAAAAGTTTTTACAGTGTTTTGGCAACAACAAAATGTTAAAGTGATTTTTATATCAATAATGTTTTTATATAGAAAAGAAAAGTTATCGATAATTTTTCTATAGAAAGTAAAGTTATCGATAATATTCCTATAGAAAAGTAAAGTTATCGGTAACTTTGGGTAGAAAAGAAAAGCTTTTGTTATTTTTTTTATTTTATAGAAATGTAGTTTTTTATACACAAATTTTTTTCTATACAAAAGTTATTGATAATTTCTATAAAAAAGTAAATTATCGATAACTTTTCTATAGAAAAGTAAAATTATCGATAACTTTCTCATAGAAAAGTAAAGTTATCGATAACTTTCCTATAGAAAAGTAGTTATCGACGTTAACTTTTCTTAAGAAAATTAAAGTTATCGACGATAAATTTTCTATAGAGAAGTTAAATTATTCCATAATTTTTCTATTAAAAAGTAAAGTTGTCGATGATTCTTTTATAGGAAAGTGAAGGTGTCGATAACTTTTCTATAGAAAAGTTAAGTTATCGATGACAAGTTCTTGCACTTGTAAAATATTATTTTTGAGAGCTTCCGAATCTAAGGCTTATTTAAATAAATCCGTACCTTCAAAAACTCTCAACAAAAGAAGATTAGACCTGTCAAATTCTGAGATCTTTTTGACTTATGCAATCGCCGGTAGATATTTGTGCAGTTTCACATACCTATTAGAGTAATTAATTTTTTAACCTTCGGCGAAAATAGTGCAATATTCAACGGTTGCCATGAGGCATCTTGAAAGGTCATTTAGCATTGACTCTAGCCTAGTATTCCTTGTGTTTTTATTGCTAAGGCAGGACAAAGAAGGTAAAAGTGGCCAGTGGTCAAAAGATAGTCCCAGTCGGTTTGCATGTATTCCTAACATCCCGTGAACCTTTAATATTGACAGCACACAGTGGGGTCAAACGCAAATTTTTTTGGTAATAAATCTGTATCTCTTAAACTACTGCTCGGATCAAATTGAAATGTATGAAAGAGTTGTACAGGGGGACCAAAGTCTTCAGAAAAATTATTTCGTAGTCACCCTATGATAAAGCTTGGCAAGATAAAAAAAAAACTTACTCGCCTAAATTATATCTTACAGTTAAAAAGATAGTGACGCCTGAATTTGAAATTTGTGATTTTTTGCCTCAACTTTCTTTCGTTTTTCGAGAATAATTTCTGAGGTATGACAGAAGTGCTGCATCTAATATTTCTGTCATAAAAAACTTCTTGCTTTGTAGATGGCGCATATAGTCGGGATAAATAAAGTATTTCTATTGAAATCATTAGAGAAGATACCGGATCCAGTCGCAGTCCATCTTTGAATCGTCAGTATAAATCTGTACATCATGAGGTTACCCCTGCCTCACTCAGTTCTGAAGAGGACTAGAACTTTTAACACTCAATCAAAACCTATGTAGGGAGTAACGTAGTTAGAAGGTTGGTTTAGTTTCGGTGGCAAAGTGTTTAGAATTCTTGCATGGCCGTACGTTCTTGATCACCAACCACCAGATGCTTAAAGTCTCACTGAACTGCTGAGAAATATTGTTATTATGTGTAAGTCAAGGGAAACAAGATACAGAATAGTATTCAGTGCCTCTGAAGGACTAGTTCGTAGTGCGCCTGTAATTCCAATTCATTCTGATCTTTGGATCCCGTATAACTGTGCTATTACTAATTTCTTTCTTGTTGGAATCCCCCATACTAGAGATGAGTTCGTGAATGGTACTTAAATTGTGGCCCATTTTGATCATAATAAATTTCAATTGAAAATCGTCTAGTGTGTTGTTTCATGAGAGTATGAGCATCGTTTTGGAAAATATAACAGTCTTTAACCAAAATACACTGGTCTGAAATTGGAAGAATAATTCAGTAAAACAATAATCATGAGAATTCAGAGTTCTATAACGTATTTATTAAATTCACAAATATTAACCGAAAAATAATTACTGAAGCTTCTGATACATATAGAATTATATTTTGAGCCACATTATATACTAGTGACATGAAAGACTCCAAAATCTATTAAATTTGAGAATTTGCCTGATTGTAGTTATAGCTTTGATTTAAACCTAGACTAAATTCTTCTATAAAATATTATTTGGTAAAACAATAAATCAAAAACTAACTGTTGCTGCTATTAATTAACTTCTTTTATGGGAGTACTTTTAAGGCCATCTTAAAGGCTTCAATATCTAGTAAATAATCCAGTAAGCACTTCGAGTATACTAAAAGAAACTTTCTTCGATACAGCTTCATTTTCCTGAAGCACAACCATACAATCAGTTATTTTCCTAAAATATCCAATTTAAATACATATTAAGAATTAATTTCGATCATATAGATAACCTATAAGTAAAACAAACAAATAATAAGGTGATTGATATCCTTACTAAAAAAGAAAACTAATATGCTTAATTCACGAATGAAAGCAAGGTTAATTTTGATCAACATTTTCATTTCGCCAAATCTAAAGTCTCCGTTACTCTACCGTAAATGTAAATGTAAACGGAACGTAAGTGGATGGCTACTCAAAAAACGTAAATATAGTCAGTACTTTGTTGTTGTTTTGTACACATTAACATCAGTAATGTCAATTACACATATTTCCAGTAAGTCTTAATGAGTTTGAAAATCGCTAGATTTATTGGTTTGTATTTTAGCGATTTGTATCAACTCTGTGTTTTATTTAAATTATTTTAACATTTTTTTTAGAGAAGAAAACCAGAGAAATAAGCCGACCGGCTCAAAATCGGCGGCTAGCTGCCGCCGCTTAATTTTTCAAGCAGTGGCCGCTGGCATGTATCGGCTTAAAAGGCTGAGCCGGCTGAAGGTAAGCCGCCGATACAATCGGCTGCGCCATAGATAAAAATACTATTTTTTATTTAATTTTCTGTATTTTTGGACTTCAGACCCATTTTTGCCTTAAATTTTATTTTTTGTGCCACAATATATTCGGCGTAATGTCCTTTTAGAACACATTTTACGTTTTTGGTTTTTATAATACATTAAATACATTACTGCCATCTATACATATGTTTACCGCACTAAACAATTTTTTATTTTTTTGTGCCAAAAAAAAAAAAAAAAAAAATGGGTTTTCTGGGAAAAACGACAAGCCGACATATAAGCCGCCTACGATAGTGACTTGAGAAAGCCGCTGCCGACCAAAATATGCCGTGCAGCCGCCAATTTCGCCTCGGCTTGGTTCTCTGAAGAAAACAGCGAAATAAATTGTCCAATTGATATGAGTTTTTACAGCGATTTTTACGCAGATTTAGTATATTGAAATAAAAAGCTGTCAATACTGTTCTTGCAGCTGCCACGTAAAAACGTAGAGCGACCTAATTTGATTAGGTTACTGCGTTACATTTACGTTTTTGAGTACACATACACACATAACACTTATAAGCAAAACGAGTCAGCTAATTCGCTACATTTACATTTACGTTAAAGTAAACGGTAAGTTGTTGGTTACTTAAAAACTTAAATGTATCATGTTCTTTGTTGTTGTTTTGTACATATCAAAATCAGTGATGTCAATTTAACATATTTCCAGTAAATCTCATGTTGTTTAAAAAACGCTAGATTTATTGCTTTTTTTAACGATTTGTACACAAAACGGAATTTGTACTTTTATAAAAAAATTTTTAATTATTGATTCAATTTTACGAATTATTTAAATTATTTTAATAATTTCTTTAGTGACGAAATTGTCCAATTAATAAACATTTTACTGCGATTTTTAAGAAGATTTAGTATATTGAAATAAAAAGCTGTCAACATTATTCTTCCAGCTGTCACGTAAAAACGTAGAGCGAAATAATTTGATTAGGATACTATGTTACATTACGTTTGTGAGTACACATACACACATAACTTTCATAAGCAAAATGTGTCAGCTGATTCGTTACATTTACGATAGGGTAATATTAACGCTCATATTGGAGTCAGGAACTTAAATACTAGTGTATTGTGGATTCAAAGATTCAAATTGCACTTTTTTCAGATTTCTCCTATATATTGACAGGAAAAACAGTCTTATCTACATTTCATCATAAGGCTAAGAATAAGAAGATATTCTTAATAAAGTAAAATACGTGTTATAATTGTTTTAATGTACTTCTAACTTAAATTCCCTAAAACTTAATTTAAAATCATAAAATATGTTCCCTTCGACCCTATTACAAATGGATTCCTAAAAACAAAAACAACAGGCAAATGGTAACAAATTGCAACAGTAAATTAAATGCATTTGCAACAACCTCAAATGAACAATAACACAATCCTCTCAAAAAGAAAAAAATAGTAAATAAAACAAAAACTAACTAAATCAACGAGTCATAAAAGCATAAAATTAAAAAAAAAAAAAAAATTAACACACACACACACAAAGATTCGTTCACTTTCCAAAAAACCAATATTTGTTTGAAAACCCTAAAAGCCATGACTGTTTGGAAAACTAAATGAACTTTAGTGGTAAAACACGACTATTTCGAGGTTTCAAATGAGAAATGCAGGCGATTATTTATGACTGGCCAGAGAGTAGAGGAAGGGGAACGAGTAGATAGAGAAAATAGGTAGAATGTGGGTAGAGGAGGGTCCTTTAAAATAACACTAAATAATCGAAAATTGAAGTGGCTAACAAAACATTTGTTATCGCACAACAACACAAGAACAGCAGCAGTAGGAGCAATAGCAAAAAATAACAATAAACTAGAGAGTGAAATTAAAAATTAGTTTTTTGGGGGTTTGTTAAAACACATATATATGCTCATACACATCACAAAAAACAGTGGGACGAATTACTTATTACTTACAATTGAATTATTTAAAGTAACATCAGAATTTTTAAATTTTAAAATCTTTTCAAAATTTCTTAGCTGAATTACTTAAATCGTAGCCTAATTTTATAAATAATGGTACAAATTAAAAAGTTATATAATTTTTTATAAATTTTGTGAAATATTTTCCTTGCTGAATATTTTTAAATAACAAAATTGTAAAACTTTTCATATAAATCTAAAAATAATAACATTTTTAATATTTTCGGAACGCTGAATTATATTTTACTCGGCTGAATAGCATTTTATTCAGCTGAATTATATACATTTTTAAATAAAATTACTTATTTAGTGCAGTTTTTCTTTGCAGAATCAATTAAAATATAGCTGAATTGAAGAAATAAAATCAGAATACAAAATTTAGTAAATTTTTATTAAACTGTAAAAGATTTAAGTTACTAAATATATGAGTGATTCCATGTCAAAAGGGATAGCAATCGGATTTGACATCTCCGAAAAAATGTTAAAAACTTAACAAATCAATACTTATTTAACTTTTAATAACTTCTTAAATATATATGGTAGATCTCTAGTTATTGCGGAATATTCAAGACAAAGATATTACCTTCATAACGATATATACGAAGTTTTTTACATCAAAAGTTCAAAGGTCAAAGTTGGAAGTAAACAAATTCAAACTATTATATCTCAAAAACCGGCATTTTTAAAATTCTTAAAAAAATATATATTGTTGACATAATCTTTCTCCACATGGATATAAAATTTCAAGTTGGAGCCTTATTTAGGGCCTAATTTTGTAAAACACTTCCCCTCACTTTGAAAATTTTTTCATGTAAATTGTTTTTGTTTTTCAAAAATTTGTATGGAAATTTTTTCAAAGTGAGGTAAAGGGATTTACGAAATAAGGGGGTTAGTTTGGGAGTTATGGACAAAAATAAAATCCTATTATTAATAACTCCTAAGTTATAGAAAATAAAATTTGAATTTTCGTGTAATTTTAAAAACTAGCACATAACCTTAAAAATGATATATAGTGAGTTACTTTAGATCGAAAGTTCAATGGTCAAATTAAGACTTACAAAAAATAAACCATTATATATCCGAAAACGATGTTTTTAAAATGCTAAAAAAAAATATATAATATTAACACAACTCCACTTTATACTTGTGCAAAATTTCATGTTGGACACTCATTTAGTTCAGAAGTTATGTAACAAAATATAAACTGAAGTCAAATTTTTTATATAAAATTTTATTTTTTTAAATATCCCAGCAAAAACTTGGTAATGACATGTAGTTACGGATGTAGTTACTTTGCAATGACAACAACATACTATCTGCACTACATAGTAGTTGTTTAGTAACTAATTATTTATAACCCGAATGTAAATAATTATTTATGATCAGATTTTTGAAAATATAAATTTTTATTGTTTTTTATAATGCAGTTACCAATTTATATATTTGAAGAAGGGATACATAAATGAAAGGCAAAATTTGCGTATGAATTAATTTGTAATCTAAAATAGTTTATTTTTATTACATATATTTTAATTACATTTTTGGTTGTTAAGTTTTTTAAATTAAAATTTAAAAAATCTTTTTACAACAACAAAACAAATATTTTTTATCCTGACATTTCATTAGTTATTTACAACCTAAAATGTAACTAGTTCCTATTGTTATTACTAATCATGACTTTAATCATGCTTTAAAATCAATGAGCTATTTAACAGCTTGGAAGTAATTACTTATTATAATGACATCTAAGTAATGTATAGGATAAGTAGTTGCCTCTAATGTCATCACCGTGTTAAAATAATGAGTTATTCAGCTAATGTGTAAGTAGTGGAGAGCCATTATATTAGCTTCTTAACTCATTACATGGCAACCAAAGTTTTTGCTAGGATGTGCTCATAAAAAAATATTTTCAAAATAATTTTTGTAAATATTTTAAATTTTACATACAAAAAATTAGCTTTTTTCTGTATTTTGCTTCATAACTCCTAAACGAATAGAGGCTCCAACTTGAAATTTGGCACAAATATAGAGAAGGGTTTCATTACCAATATATGTATTTTTTAAGAATTTTAAAATACTTTTTAAGCTTTAATTTTTATAATATCGATTTTGACCTTTGAACTTTCGAAGTATATAAATGTTTCACTTGTCGTTTTAAAGTCAATGTGTTGTTCTATTAAATAAAGTAAAAATAAGAATTGTACAATGTATATTTTAAAAGTTATGAGCTATAAAGTGTGATTACCAGGGCAAGTTTTTCAAGCTTTTCGCTTAAATCTTTGCATAAATTTGCATATAATGGATACAAAAGTTAGTTTTCTTAACCAAATTTGGAGTTCAATCAAATGGTTTCTAAAATTTTTTTGTGAGTATTTTGAGTACATTGTAAATATTGTAAAGAAAAAATTCAGAAGCGTCAAATATGATAATTCAAAATGAAAAAGTTATATTTTTATAAACATCGAAATTTATTAGAGATTGAAAGTTAAAAAATGCATATTTGTGCATATTTTCTACACATTAATATGTAAGAATGCATAAATTCGTTGGTTTTTATATACATATTCATGGTATTTTTGCATATTTCTGTGCATATTATACCATTTTTTCGTGCTTTTTCAAATGCATATTCAAATTATTTTTGTGCATATAAAAACTTGCCCTGGTGATTACTTTTGGAAAAAATTCAACGCCTTTTTGATTTTTGAAACGTCATATTTTTGGACCGGGAGGATTCTTTACTCAGAAAAATTGTGATTTGAGCAACATTTGTGAAATTACAACATTAGAAAACTTATTATAAAAAATAACAATAACGAATTTTTTTTTAGTATTTACTAGGGACGCCAATCCCGAAATTCCCGGGATTTTTCGGGATTACGAAATCCCGAATCCCGGGATTGGACGAAAAAAATTCCGGAATTTCATTTTCGGGATTTATTAACATAAATACAATCCATAAATTAACTAAAAGCAAGGCAGAACATTGAAATATTTACAGAAAACTTTCAAAAATATTTTAAAAATCGTTTACGTAGATACCCGGTCAGAAACTGCCAACCGTACGAAACATCAAGCGCTGGCAAAATATTTTTTACAAATAAAACAAAACGGTTTGCCAACGTTTGAATTTACGTCTAGTAAAATGATTTGCCAATGCTTTTTTATTTATATATTTAGTTTAATTTTACATGTACAGTGGACGTCCAGTAGTACGAACGCTCTTTATTATGAATTTCCAATAATACGAATGGCAAAATTTTTGCATTGACTACTCTATAGTACGAATATATAGACAATTTTCTATTCGATAGTGTTATAAGAATTTTTGTTTTATTTACGTATGAATGAAGTTTTATTTATGTTTTTACTTCATTCTTTCGCGGTCATCCACGTTTAGCGAAGTTATTGTGAAGTTTTTTTTATTTTTAAAAGTGTTTTGTGTTTTTAACTGTCAAAATGTTGCAAGTAAAACGATGTAAAAAAAGACAATTTCTTTGCAAGATAAATTAAAAATTATAGCAGACCACGAAAATAAAACATCGTTGTTTGAAATTTCAAATAAATATGGATTATCCAAATCCAAAATATGTACAATCATTAAACAAAAAACGCAACTGCTGGATAATTCCATGAGTTCGTTATAAAATCGGTGAATTTAAAAAAATGGAGGATGCACTTTACGAGTGGTTTTTAGCACAAAGAAAATTCCATATCACAGTCGGTGGAGAACAATTAGGGCCGTTATTATAACTTACCTATAAGGTATCAGATAGTTAAAGGCAAGATAAACTAAAGTGAACGATAAAGTGAGCTTTATCTACTTTTGGTTATTAAAACTTGGTTTTAAGGTAAATTTTATAATTTTGATAATGCGGCAATATCAAAGCAAAAACCGATTACTTTTGGCCAATTTACGTAGTGGCAACATGTACTATTTGAACGTAACTGCCACTAACGGAAATATAAACAAATAAAAAACAAAGAAATTTTTAAAATAAATGAGTTTAAGCTAACTAAAACACAACGCCATAGCTAATATAAATATAGACAGACAAATTACTAAAAACTACAGCGGAATAAATATGATTTTATTTATTTCTTTTATAAAGCAGAAAATATGGCAGCTCTGAATACATAAACCGTCCGATAAAAGTTAATGGTCAGATGTTCTTACATTTAGCTTATTGGTCACAAAAAATTCTCAATGGTCAGTTTTGTGCCAGTGATGGTTGGCTTACAAAATTTAAAAAGCGTTATGGAATACAATTGTTAAAAGAGTCTGGTGAGAAATTATCTTCTACTAAAGAACTTATTGCGCCATTTGTTAATAAGTTAGCGTCTACCATTATGGAGCATGGTCTATCAAACGAGGCAATTTTTAATGCGGATGAATCCGGTATCTAATGGAAAATGTTGCCAAACAAAACATATGTTCACAGTGAAGAAAAATCTGCTCCAGGTAGAAAATTATCAAAGGAGAGATTAACAATTTTAATGCTAATGCTGCAGGAACTAAGAAAATTAAACTTTTTGTAATAGGAAAAGTTCAAAAACCGAGATCTTTTCGGAACAAAATTCTTCCTGTTGAGTACGGAAACTCTAAATCTGCTTGGATGAATGCAGCTCTGTTCAAAAAATGGTTTTTTGATAAATTTATTCCAGAAGTAAGTTTTAGTAAATTGTTTCAATGTTATTAATGATTTAAAAAAAATAATTCAAAATATATTTACAGGTAGAGACATTTTTAAAAGAAAAAAAAACTGATATTAGACAACGCTCCAAGTATGCCCCCCAATGTAACTCCACTAATACAGCCCATGGACCAGAATGCAATTAGGCTCTTAAAACTGCATTACCGTAACAGTTTACTGTCAAAAATTGTATCTTCCAACGAAAATTTAGAAACGTCCCTCAAACAAACCACTTTATTTGAAGCCGTTTCATTGGTTGCCTTAGCCTGGGAAAAAGTATCCAGTGATTCCATAAAGAAATGTTGGAAGAAAATTTTGGACGATGAGGAAGAGGATAATATTCCACTATCAGTAGTGCGTGACAGTGAGGAGATAAGAGCAATTTCCTAAATGCACAATTTACTACATGCAAATTTTCCAAATTCACAATTTGATTTTCATGATTTATTTGAATGGAACCTTGATGATCCAAGTGAAGAAATTGAATTGGATGATGATGTCGATGAGGATAATATTTTATTAGTTCCTGACAATAACTCTACAAAAGTAAAACATGCGGATGCAATAAACTGCTTTGACACATGTATTAAATGGGCTGTTGAGAACAACATTGAAACCTCGAAAATACTATTATTGAGTCTTCATGAAAAGGCTGTAGAAATCAGTTTAAAAAGTAATAAACGTCAATGTTTAATGACGGATTTTTTAAATAAGTAAATTGTTTTTTTTTTTTTTTTTTTTTTTTTTTTTTGTTATATGTATATGTACATACATTAGTATGTTCTTTCATGCCTGTTTAAGTACAAAAAATGAATTCAAAATAATACAAATTAATTATATCTTGTTTCGTTGTGTAGTTTTTTATAAAAATATATATGTATATATATTAATAAAATCTAAATATTTTATGTGAATTATTTGAATTGGAACATAAAAATGCGTTGTTCAATAATACGAATTTTTCGGTACTACGAAAGGGCCTGACAATATATAATTCGTACTAGCGAACGTCCACTGTATATTAAAAGTATTAATGTAAAAGAGGAATAAAATTTGTTTCATTCTGAGATTTAGTAAGAATACACTTAACATCTACCATATTTATTTTAATTTCTTCTTTCTGCCTTTTAAATTTATATTATTACATTTGAAATTACTTAATTTATTACTGAAAAATTCTGATATTACAATAACATTTCCATTGCTTAGTAACACAGAAAAAACTAAAAATGACTTCAATTACGAAATTGCTTATATTAATTTTGCTCCAATCCTCAAAATGATAATACTAATTAACTAGAATAATTGATTTTATTATTACTGTTTTCTTAATAGATATAATGAGCTGAAAATTGTTAGAAATTGACTTAAATTTATTTTATTTCTATATTTTTATAGACAAATTTTTCATTTTTCTTTATATTTTTTTTAAGAGCTGTCAATTTATTAAAAAAAAAAGTGTAAACCAATTAGAAAGTTAATTATATTAATAAATGTTATAATTAAATTCCAATATAAAGTTAGTTAATCATTTTATTAAAAAAAAATAATTTGAAATATTTTTTTCTGTGTATATTATCGGAGAGAGTATCTGTAATTTCGTAGGTACAATTGTTTACAAAAAAAAAAACTTAACTTTGGATTCAATTGTTTTTATATATTTTCCAAGTAAATATTTTGTTTTTTCAATAACAGGATTTTTTAATATCACAATTTTTGTAGAAAACAAATGTGAACAATGGGAATCTGAAACGGAGTCTTCTATTTAAACCAAAATAAATCTTTGGCTAGCATCAGCGAAATATCGTTTACTGGTAAAGCATTTCATTTCTTATTATTCGAATGTTAAGAAAACTTCGTATTTTCGGAGTTTTGGGAAAATGCTGTTAAAAAAGATATACATGTATTGGCAGTGTGTTAGCTATTTAGTTTTCAGAGTTTTTACCAACGATTCAAAAAACAATTGGCCAATAGTAGAATGATGTTATCATTTAGTTATTGTTTAGAGTATTCATTTTACTCGACTTTTTCATTGTTCGAATAATCAAATAATTCGAAAATGCAGTTTTTAAGTTACTCGAATAATCGAGTAAAATTTTTAAGTAACTCGAGTTATTCGAGTAAATTAAACCTTAAAATTTTAATCGTTTTTTCAATGATTATTAAAAAATAAAACAAAAATATAGCTTAAAACAAGAAATAGTCTTTCGAAAATAATATATAATTAAAATTTTCGTAAATATTTATGAATATTTGTCTTTTTTGATTATTTGATTATTATTCATTGATAGTAAAATAAATAGGTCTAACCACTTTGATGTATTAATTCGAACAAAATTTTATATTAAAGTGTAGTTCGAAGGGCTTTTTATAATTTTTGAAACGCTATAAAATAACGTTTTTATAATAGTATACTACGATGACTGATCGCCAGACATAGCCAAATAAATTAAGTATTAGACAGTCATTTAATATTATACAAATGTATATAGTTTTTAAGATAATTTACTCTTATTTATATTATAGTGATCTCGTAATTATATTTTAGTTCTATTTCCTAACAATACCGGTGTAAAAGTATAAAAAATTCTATATAAATTCTATAAACTTGTATAGTAAAATATACAGTTAGTTAGAACTAACAAATTTTCTCCATTTAATAGACAAATTTATTGTAAATTTAAAATATATAATTCTTTCTCCCAAATATGCGCGTAAGAATTATAATTGGCTCTATTTTGAAATTAACCATAATTTTTAAACAAAATGTTCAATATTTTATTTCTTTTTTCTTCCTATTTTTGATTTCATCAAAGCCATCACCATCATATCCTCCACACCAGACTTAGAATTTATTGATATGTTTTCTAAATCAATTTTAAAATCCTTCAATTTATTTCTTATATAACATTTAATATAAAAAGGAGAATCCATTTTCTTTATCCTTCTCAAATTATTAAAATTATGAAATATCCCAGCAAAAACTTGGTAATGACATGTAGTTACGGATGTAGTTACTTTGTAATGACAGCAACATATTGTCTGCATTACATAGAAATTGTTTAGTAACTAATTACTTATAACCAGAATGTAAATAATTATTTATGATCAGATATTTAAAAATATAAATTTTTATTGGTCTTTATAATGTAGTTACCAATTCATATATTTGAAGAAGGGATACATAATGAAACGCAAAATTGCGTATGAATTAATTTGTAATCTAAAATAGTTTATTTTTATTACATTTATTTCATTTACATTTTTGGTTGTTGTTAAGTTTTTTAAATTAAAATTTATAAAATCGTTTTACAAAAACAAAAATATTTTATATCCTGACATTTCATTACTTATTTATAACCTAAAATGTAACTAGTTCCTATTGTTATTACTAATCATGACTTCAGTATTGCTTTAAAATCAATGCGCTGTTAAACAGCTCAGAAGTAATTAGTTATTGTAATGACTTCTAAGTTATGTATAGGGTAAGTAGTTGCCTCTAATGGCATCACCGTGTTAAAATAATGAGTTATTCAGCAAATGTGTAATTACTGGAGAGCCATTATATTAGCTTCTTAACTCATTACATGGCAACCAAAGTTTTTGCTGGGATTATTTGAATTTAAAAAATTGTATTTTTACACAACAATTTTTTAAAGGGACGTTTGAATTTTTGTTTAATTTTTGTGATCGAAAAACGACCTTTAACTATGTGTTGTAATTTAGGCTTATATTCGGCTTTTTTACTAAATACAGTTTCTTTAATAAACTTCCGAATTGTGGTGCCACTTTTAGATTCTAAACATCATATGAAACATTGTTTTCAAGCTAAATTTTTTAAAAAACTAAAATTAAAACATCCTAAAAAATAGTTAAGAAAGGAACTATTTAAAATATTTGTTTACTCGAATTATTCGATTAATCGGCATAATTTGCTCGAATAAATTTTTACTCGAAATTCTTGATTTTAACTTAATCGAACCAATATTTGTTTTTAATTTGTCGATTAATCGATCAAACAATATTCGAGTGAATACATTAGTATTGTCATAACGTTTTAATAGAAGAACGTCTCACATTTTGCCAACGTTTGAAACACCTTAAAAATCGCTTGCTAAAGTTGGCCCGGTTGTATTTTTCTGCCTGGGTAAGTACATTATAGGTCTGTTGTTTGTATGCTATTCTTATTAGTTTCACTAGTTTTGCAAGTATTTTACTCAAAAAGCGTTTCTGTGCAATAAAAGTAGTAAACATTTCAAGAGAAATAATTTTGTCTTTTGCTTTTTTTACTTGATTATTTTATACGAGAAAAACTTGTAAAATATTTTATTTTCAAATTCCTATTGAGTTTTAATTTGAAACAATTGGGGGATTCATAAAGTGTGCTATCATGTCATATAATGTCATAAAATTTTACAAAGAAAAAGCAATAACAATATTTTTTATACATTGAAATATTTTAGGACATATGACAATACGACATGATAGCACACTTTGTGAATCCCCCAAATATGTTTAATTTTGAATTTATGATTTATACTTTTATAAATCTTACGTACACAGAAAAAATTATTACCGTCTTTTTTACAATTAACTCAGTTGTTTAAATTTGCATCAAAATTTAATAAATATGTTCAAGAAAAAATAAAATAAAAAATAAATTTTGGTATGATTTTTTTTCCATACACATTTTTAATTCATTCAATCATCTACTTGATTGATTTAATTAATTTATTAATTGGGAATTTTTTTCTGTTTTGTATTTTTGATAGTTTTTAGTAATTGATATAATCATTTTGGTGAGAGGTGCAAATTTAAACAAGTTTATAATTGAATGAATTATTTTCATATATATTTGTTAATTGGTGACTTTTTTCTGTGTATACATAAATGTATTGTAATACTAATTTTGCACCTTTATGATCTTTGGAAAGGGCCTGTTTATGGGAGCTGTGGTCAATTATCGACTGATCATTTAAAAAATTGGTGCATTGATTTGTGTCAATTCGTCAACACATTGATATTTGTGCCTGATTAATGCTCGTTCAAGTAAATTAAGAGAGGTCTGTATGTATGTGGATTATGGTTAATTATAATCCAATGCTAAAAAATTGTATTTGGTAGTTTAAGGTTGCAAACGATTTTATTTGTGTTGAATTCTACCACATAGGGTCAAACTCTATTCTGGAAAGACATCTTCCAAATCAACCTGTAGTTTACATGGATGGACATTAACTATTGATGATATTCAACAAGGCTTAAAATCTAATGGCAATTTTATAAGAAATATGTGAAAAATTATTTGCAAATGTTCATATTCCCGTATTTTTAAGATATTTCCAGAGATCCATTTAATATAAGTAAAAAAAATTAAATAAACATTTTTTTTTTTTTTTTTATTGACACTAAAATTTATTTCATTATTTTCCATTTTCTTACTTTTTCAAGTAAAAGCTTAAATTTTTTAAATTTCTCTCTAGAATTTCAAACGAACAAACCTTATGTTTTGTTTATAAAAATAGGAATGAATTTCTTTAATCGAAATATGTATAAAAATTGTTTTTCCTTATATTTAAAATGTATTTTTTTATATGAAATATTAATCCCGAAAAATCCCGGTATTTGAAATTATAAAATCCCGAATTCCGGGATTTGTAAAAATCCAGTCCCGTTTGGCATCCCTAGTATTTACGCTTAGCTGAAATGAATTTAAGTCAGCTGTATTGTATACATTTTAAAGAAAATATCTTATTAGTGCAGTTTTCATAAAAATATATAAAAAATGCATTGCTGAATTACCTAAAACGTAGCTGAATTGAAGAAATAAAATTAAATATGTAAAATTGGTTAAATTGTTGATTAAACTATAACAGATTTTATTTGCTGAATATATTTTAATAAAAAAATTACAAACCTATAAATATCTAACAATAACCAACTTTTTAATATTTTCGCTTAGCTGAATTGTATTTTATTAAGTTGAATTCATATACATATATGAAAGTATATGTTAAAGAAAATTTATTGTTTAGTAAAGTTTTATTAAAGGTTAAATTTTTTTGTTAAATTACTTAAAACGTAGTTGAATTGAACAAATAATAGCAGATATGTAAAATTGAGTAATTTTTTTATCAAACTACAGAAATATTCTGCTGAATATATTTAAATAACAACATTAGTAAACTTTTCATAAAACTTTAAAAATAATAAAATTTATTAATATTTTCCGACAGCTGAATTACATTTTACTCAGCTGAATTATATATTTCTTAAAGACAATTCTCTGTTTAATAAATATTCTTAAAAATGTCATTGTTAGATTATTTAAAACGTAGCTGAATTAAAGATACAAATTGGGTAATTTATTTTTTTATTATGCTATGAATATTTTTTAAATAAAAACATTAAAAAACTTTTTATACAAATCTAACTATTCAAACTTTTTTATATTTTCGCCTATCTGAATAGCATTTTACTCAGCTGAATTACACAGTTTTAAAGAATATTCTATTACTATTACATTTTTTATAAAATTATTTAAAAATTCCTCGGCTGAATTACTTAAAACTAAGCTGAATTGAAATTGAAAAAGATATATGCAAAATTGGGTAAATTTTTTATTAAACAATAACAGATTTTATTTGCTGAATGTATGTTAAATAATACATTTATAAAAGTTTTCATAAATATCCAACAATAATAAATTTTTTTAATATTTTCACCTAGCTGAATTATATAATTTCTAACGGAAATTTATTATTTATTACAATTTTCACAAAAATATTAAAAGAAATCCTTGCTGAATTTCTTAAAACGTAGCAGAATTGAATCATTAATGCAAATTTGGATTTTTTTGATAAAACCGTAATAGATTTTTCGTTTCTGAATTCATATTTAATATGTAATTACAAAAATCTAAAAGTAATATTTTTTAATATTTTTGTCTTACTGAATAGCAATTTACTCAGCAGCATAATAAATTATTAAATAAACCAAAGTATTCTTAAACATTTTTTTCTTGCTGAATTACTTAAAACGTAGTGGATAATTTTTTTTTTATAAAATTGCAACAAAGTTTGCATGCTGAATATAAAAAAGTGAATTAAAAATTATATTATAAAATAAGATAATAGCTATATAATTTTATATTTTGCAATTTTTTATTATGCTGTAACAGATTTTTCTTGCTGAATATATCTATATAATTAATAGACAAACACATTCCCCGTAATCCCTTTTACGCTTACACTAAACAAGCGATTTTAATAAAAAATATACCATTAAAAAGATATTTTCTTATAGATGTGCATAATATAAATTTTCAGTATTTGAGAATATATATACAGTAAAGGTTCCATTACTCTACCGTAAATGTAAATGTAAAAACGTAAATGTAAAGGGAAACGTAAGTGGATGATTACTCTAAAAACGTAAATGTAGCCAATACTTTGTTGTTGTTTTGTACACATGAACATCGGTGATGTCAATTACGCATATTTCCAGTGGATCAAATTCAAATTGAAAATCGCTAAATTTATTGGTTTGTATTTCAGCGATTCGTATACAAAACGAAATTTGTGCTTTTATGACAAAAATTTTGAATTTTAAATTAAATATTCGACTCTACGTCTTATTTAAATTATTTCAACAATTTTTTAGTGAAGAAAACAGCAAAACTAATTGTCCAATTGATAAACCTTTTACAGCGATTTTTTACGCGGATTGAGTGTAATGAAATAAAAAGCTATCAACACTGTTGTTACAGCTGTCACTTAAAAACGTAGAGCGACCTAATTTGATTAGGTTGCTACGTAACATTTACGTTTTTTAGTACACATACACACATAACTCTCATAAGCAAAACGTGTCAGCTGATTCGCTACATTTACATTTACGGTAGAGTAATGGAGCCTTAAAAGTTACTACTAATACGTATACCAAAATTCACATGTAAAAAACTCTCATACAAAGAAAAGAGCATCTCAAATTATTTAACTCTATTTTATTTCTCATGTATACAACTCTCTCATTCAAAGCAGTCTTTGTTGTTATTATTATTATTTTTGTAAAAACAAGTTCTGATGAAATAACAACACTGTTGTTTTTACACTTTTAATTGCGAGAGTGGTAAGAAGAGCGAGATAAACAAAATAAATAAAATGTAATACTTTGAATTGCTTTGTTTATTTTTCGAGTCGAATGCATTCCCGCTTGACCTGATATAAGAAATTAGTGAATGTTCGCAAAAACGAGGAATTTTCGAAACAAATGTATTCGAAAAATTATCGAAAATTAAATAAAAAGTAAATGTTCGTAGCATCGTAACTTACTAGATAATTTCTCGATAGTTAAGGTTCGAGAAATTTTCGAGAATTCTTAATATATCGGATTATCGCATATTAAATTTTTTCGATAAAATTTCGAAAGTAAATGATTCGACAAAGTCATAGTTCATACTGATCGGTTGTAAATTAGACTAAAGTTTAGGATGTAAATTTAACTTTAGAAACCCTTTCTGAAAAATAGTAAAAATGGTAAGTAACATTGCTACATGTCTAAAGACATTCGCTACATAACATATTTATCTAAATGATAATTTTTTTCTTGCAGATTAATTCAGTAAACTTTGACCAAAAAAATTTGGATTTGGGCAACAGAAAAACTAATATTATTGAGACTTCCTCTGGCACCATCGACATGTATCACTATGTTCTAATTGTATTAGAAAGTTGACATTAAAATGTATTTTTGAATATTTGTTTTATTAAGTTCAAAATAAAAAATTGCTTTAAAAATTAAAAGAGCTTTTAATTTTAAATGGGAAACAAAATGAAAATGAAACAGAATAGAACTATTGCCAACGATTCGTTAGTAATATCGATATCGAACAATTTTCGATATCGAAAACGAATATTTTTCCGTTTCGCTAATGATATCACTTATTATCCGATATAGATATCATAAACGTACCTTCCATATCGATCGATTTGCTGCCACAAACTGAACGACAGGTTAACTCTACGAGTTCATTCTCGAAACGCCTTCGATAGTCGTTCTCGAAGGTTTTGTTAGAGAAATGTTCGTGATTTATTCGAAGGTGATATCTTTATCGAATTTTGTGGTCAAGCGGGTTATGAGAAACAAACTAAAAAATGTAAACAATGTGAGTTGTTTTTGTTCTTTTACTGTTTTTTTTTATTTTTGTTTTCAGCAAATAGAAATTTTTATGTAAAATAATTACTTGCGTTATCAAAACAAAATAGAAAGGAGTTATAATCGCCTTCTCTTTAAATAGTTTCAGGAGTTTGTAGAACGTATTTAACCATGATTTTGATATTGATATTTATTTTGATATTTTTTTAGAAAAATCATTATAACATTTTAAAATTGGTTAAAAAATATTTGAAAAGTATTTATTTACTATTTATTTAGTTGCAATCGTTAAATTTGCCTCCCGACATTTTTATTAAATTGTTAATAAGCAGGTTGTATATTTTTAAAATATTTATATACAATAATTCATTTTATTCACACTACTTTTTTATTTCAATACTATAGGGGTAGCGAAGCACCCCAGGTATACTCTCGTGTTTATTTAATATGTAAATTAGATATAAATGTTATTTTTTTTAATATTTTTGTCTTATTAAATTGTAATTTACTCAGTTGAATTATACAAATATTTAATAAATCATTATATTTGCTGTAGTTTTCATAAAATTCTTAAAATTTTCCGTGCTGAATTACATAAAACGTACCTGAATTGAATAAATAATAGTAAAAATGAAATTTTTATAGAAATGTTAAAGATTTTCCTTGCTGAATATATATTTTATAGCTGTATTTATAAGAAAAATTATTACAAAAATCTAAAGAAAATTATCTTATAATATTTTCACATATATAGGTGCATTTCCATTTGTAATTTTTTCATCTCAGTAACAAAATTGTTAAAGTAAACACAATATTTAGAGCAGTTTTCATAAAAATATTTAAAAATGTATTTGCTTAATAACTTAAAACGTAGCTGAATACAATAAATATTATTACACATGTAAAATTACAAATTGTTTAATAAAATTCTAATATATTTTCTATGCTGAATATATATTTAGTAGGGTGCTCCGATGGCCTAGTTGGTAGTGAGGTAGTCTGTGGGTTCAATTTCCACCAGAGACTCTGGTCTGTTTCACTACAACGAGCAAATAGTCTTCGTTACTTCACTCGTTTAGAATTAGAATATAATTTGTAATTGTTTAATTATTTATTTATTATATATATATATGGGATTAAAATAAAAGTCATGGAGAAAAAAATGTAGAATTTTTAAATCTTGTTATTTTAAGCATTTTTTTATATAATTCAGCTAAGTAAATAACAATTCAGCTATAAAATATATATATATATTTTTTTCTCCATGACTTTTATTTTAATATATAAATATATATATATATATATATATATATATATATATATATATATATATATATATATATATATATATATATATATATATATATATATATATATATATATATATATATATATATATATATATATATATATATATATATATATATATATATATATATATATATATATATATATATATATATATATATATATATATATATATATATATATATATATATATATATATATATATATATATATATATATATATATATCGTCAATTCCACGAAAGATTTATAAAAAATACCAATTTTTTTACGGAGTGTCATTCGATTTTGTTCATATTTGTGATACGCATACCCTATGGAGCCATTTAAATATCTCCATTTTTATTTTCTTGAAATTTGAAAAATTCGCGGATTTATTCGCGATTTCAATTTTTCAAAAAGTGAAAAAAATTACAAAAGTGTCTAACTTTAAACACCAATATCTCAAAAAGTTGTTAACGGATTTTAATGATTTAAATTGCATATTTAAGAACAATAAGTCCACTGTAAATGCAGTAATTTAAAAATAATATTTTCATTTAAAAATGCATTCATAATGCAAATGCAATTTTTGTATGCATTTCTGAAAAATTTCTACCCTTTTGATTTTAATTTTCTTTTAATATGTTAAAAAGCAATATCTTTACTATAAAATGCAAAAACAACTGTTCTGGGACAATAAAATCTACTATTTTTATTAAATTTTTCAAAAAATTTCAATCATATTTTTCATACGAAAATTTAAATTTTTTAAAAAATTTTGATTTTTAATTTTTTTGATTATACTTTTTTAGTAATATGTAACTTTAAATATTTATAACTCCTTAAGTATACGTGGGATTTTATTGATTTAAGAACTAGTGTAAAGCTTATTACAACAAAGATTGTAAATTATATTGTATAAATCAAAAATAATTTGTTTGCTAAAGATGCACTGAAGAAAATAATGCAATTTTCGGATGCATTTTTAAGAAATTTCTACCCTTTTGATTTTAAATATTTTTGCTTAATATTGAAGACAAATATGTTTTTTATATAAAACATTAGCACTTAATTTGGGACAAATAGGTTTTCTATTTTTATTTTTAAGCTACTACATTTATAGTGGACTTATTCTTCTTAAATATGCAATTTAAATCATTAAAATCCGTTAAAAACTTTTAGAGATATTAGTGTTTAAAGTTAGACACTTTTGTAATTTTTTTCACTTTTTGAAAAATTAAAATCGCGAATAAATCCGCGAATTTTTCAAAATTCAAAAAAATAAAAAAATGGAGATATTTAAATGGCTCCATAGGGTATGCGTATGCCAAATATTATTAAAATCCGAAGACATACAAAATATTCTTGGGCGTTCTTTCGTGGAATGGACGATATATATATATATATATATATATATATATATATATATATATATATATATATATATATATATATATATATATCAGGCGCGGATCCACGGGGAGGGAAAAAGGGAAATTTCCCTCCCAAAAATGAAAACGTTTAATGAAAAATCTTCACTAAATCATACAATTTAAGGAAATCGTTAAGAAAATCATTCTATTTTCCTCCCCCAAAAGTTTGAGCTGGATCCGCGCCTGATATCTATATATATATATATATATATATATATATATATATATATATATATATATATATATATATATATATATATATATTTTTTTTTTTCTTCATGACTTTTATTTTAACCCCATAGTGCAACGTATATTATTGCATGTGCTAGAAAGTGTGAGTGCTGTGTAAACAAACTCATTTATTTTATACTAAATTTAATAAAACTACTATATAGTATCGTATGTGAGTGTTTTTTCAAAAATACAACAATTAAACTTTGTTACACAAAATATTCTACAAGTATGTAAGTATTTGTTTTTATGAGGTCAAAATGTACAAAACACAAAAAAAAAAAAGCTTTTCTATACATGTTACGAACACATTGTTTGTGTAAAATTGTGTAAAAGCAAATATTTTTATTTATTTAAACAAAAAAAGAAAAATAATAATAAATGAAATTGAAAAAAGATTCGGCTGTGCCGAATCTTTGATACCCTTCACCATATTACCATATTACTATCTTATCGACATCATATTACCATATTACCGACAAATAATAAAATTTTCGCCTTAACGTATGCTTTCATATTTTCACATATATAAATCTAATTTTTTTTCAAACTACGAAAATTTGAATATATAAAAAAATACAATCATAGCAGGCTTTGTTTTTAAAAAATAAACAACAACAATTCCATATTTATTTATTTTTTTATGTGTGTATATACAAACTGGCTGCATATACAAAGAACAACAACAACACTGTTATTCATTATATTACTTCTGTTGCTAACTAAACTACTTGTCTTACAAGCAAAAACGTCACAAATAGTCATTACAATGCTTAATATACAAGTTTGTGTATGTATTTATGTATATTCTTAACAGATATGTTTTAGTTTTTAAAAATAAACAACAACAATTCCATATCTATTTATTTTTGTACAGACTGCATATACAAAGAACAACAACAACACTGTTATTCATTATATTACTGCTGTTTCTAACTAAACTACTTGTCTATACAAAAAACAAAAAACGTCACTAATAGTCATTACAATACTTAATATACATGTTTGTATGTGTATTTATATTCTTAACAGATTTGTTTTTGGACCATAACTCTGTTGATTATAAACGAATTTGGTTTATTAAAAAAAACGAAATTTTATAAAAACATTTATGACTGATCTATATAAAAATAAAAATCTGTAGCTTGAACAAGGGCTTCAAAAATAAAAAATTCGTTTTCCCCGATATCTCAGTTATTACTGAACCGATTTATTTCATTTTTTCAGAACAAAAATTCAGAAAATAATTTCCGAGCCCCCTTTAAAAATTCGAAGTCCCTGGTATATGCAGAGGCTTCAGAAACAGAAAAACCGGTTTCAAAAACCGGTTTTTAAAGCATATCTCCGCCATTTATAAACCGTCCTGCTGATTCAAAAAAACGAAATTTTATAAAAATATTTGTGACCGATTTGTATAAAAATAAAAATCTATAGCTTAAACCAGGCTTTAAAAAATAAAAAATGCGTTTTGTCCGATATCTCAGTTATTATTGAACCATTTTTTTTCATTTTTTCAGAACAAAAATTCAGAAAAAAATGTCCGAGACTTCTTTGTAAAAACGAAGTCCGTAGTGTATACAGAGGCTTCAGAAACTGGAAAACCGGTTTTTTAACATATCTCCGCACTGTATGAACCGATCTTGCTGAATTCCAATAGCAAAATTCTCGAAAGCATTTCCGATCGTTTGATATATATATTATATATGTCAGTTATCGGTGGGCTTCATAAACGCCATTTCAACCGACATACGGACGGACGGACATGGTCCTATCGTCATCATTTCTTACAAGGATCCCGAAAATGTAAACTTTTTTGCTCTCCGACGAAAATTGTGGGAATTACAAACGGAATGACAAACTTATATATACCCTTTACACCTGTGGTGAAGGGTATAATAAAACATATTTTACTAAACAATTTTTTTGAGGGTATTAAAATGATGATTACTTTAACAAAAACATATTTTTCAGTTTTAATTATTTAATTCACTGAGTTGTTAATTGATATTTGAATTTATTGAAAAATTTAATTTATAGAATATGTATGCAAATGACTATTATTTTATTTATTTTTTAAATAATATTATTTTTGTCATGCTTTAGAAATATATAAAAAGTGCTGAAATTTAGAATAATTTAGTGGTCAACAGTTTTTTTTTTTTTATTTAAGGAGACTCTTTAAATATCAAATTTTGCTGCTGCCAAATCTTTTAAATTAAATTTTGCAGATGAAAAATAGCTGAAAATGGAATAAATTATATCCATACACAAAAAGATCAGTTAGAAATTTATTCCAATTCTAGATTTTTTATAAAATTATGCGAATTTTCAATACTTTTATTAAAACAATATTAAACTAAACTATTTTCCATGTTTTAATTAGTAATATCATAATTATAATCAAATTAAGGTTTTTATTATAAAAAAAAAATTTATAAAAATTTAAGTGATACAACAGATTTGTTCGTTTAATAATTTTGTTTAATTAAAATAGCTTCCATATAAGGCCCTATTCTTCAATTTAGTATTTAAGTCCCATAAACATAAATGACAACATAACAATAATAACAAAACTATTAAAAATGTGGATGTTAAGTGATCGGACTTGTTTACTTGTTTTGTAATGATGGATATATACCCTTTTTTTTTACTTGTTCTTAATTTGATATCTTTAAGATATTCTGACGTTTATGTGTAATTTCAATAATGGACTTTAATAAATTATTTATTTATTTATTTATATATTTATTTATTTATTTATTTATTTATTTATTTATTTATTTATTTATTTATTTATTTATTTATTTATTTATTTATTTATTTATTTATTTATTTATTTATTATTTTGAAAAATCAAATTTTTAAGCCCTTTTTATGTATCCATTAGATTGTCCGTAGAAAAAAAATTTGGAGGAAGATTCCTCAAACGATGCATAAAAATTAGTTTAGAAAAATATTAAAAAAAAACGAGAGAAGAACATATAGTCGGTCAAGACCGACTATATGATACCCTACACCATTGCGTATGAGCATAAAAATTCGGGAAGTGGATTTATATTAGAAATGTAGACCAACACTTTTACTAAATCTAAAATAAAGCATGCAAGTACAGAGTAATGCGTTAATAATAACATCTTGATGATTTTATCCATTATCCCAGCAGGCCATGTCTTGTAGAAAATATCGACGATGTCTTGATGATTTGTCACAGTCTTCGATGACACATCTATGACAGCTCCGAACAAACATTGGTGACATTTTCGAACAAAGGGCACTTAAGTCATCAACGATAACCTGAGCGACCGTGTCATCTATATTTTCGTCAACCATTTTAAGAAAAATAAATGAAAAAAAGTTGGGTTCCGCCGAGATTTGAACCCAGGCGACCAATTCCTCTCTTTCTTATTGAATAGTCAAGCGCACTTACCACTACAACATTCTCTACTTTTTAATAGTTTATTTATCTGATAGGTATTGATGACATTGTCATGCAGCATGTCGTGTGTTTGGTTTAATTCACGACATTCTCGCTGGACATTTTACTCATGTTATCACCGAACTAAATATGTACGACAATTTTTTATATTTTGTTATGGAAGTCGCCGAAAATGGGGTATAATGACAATATAAGTGACTTTTAATCAAACTTGTCCTCTACATGCATTTTCTTGACGACAAATTTAGACGACATTATCGATGAAAGTGTCGTTAATGGACATGTGGCCTGCTGGGATAGGGCGATTTCCGGAAGTGGGTTTATATGGGAGCTATGGTAAATTATGGACTGATTCTCATAAATTTCGGCAATGTTGTTTCTACTTACACAGAAAAAAGTCACCAATTAACAAATATATATGAAAATAATTCATTCAATTATAAACTTGTTTAAATTTGCACCTCTCACCAAAATGATTATATCAATTACTAAAAACTATAAAAAATACAAAACAGAAAAAAATTCCCAATTAATAAATTAATTAAATCAATCAAGTAGATGATTGAATGAATTAAAAATGTGTATAGGAAAAAAAAAATCATACAAAATTTATTTTTTATTTTATTTTTTCTTGAACATATTTATTAAATTTTGATGCAAAATTTAACAACTAAGTTAATTGTAAAAAAGACGGTAATAATTTTTTCTGTGTAAATAAAACTTATTTGTGTCGAATATTAACTTGATACTATCTTTCTTATGGGATTTATGCACGTTAAAGTGATTTTCGGAAGGGGGGTTTATATGGGAGCTATGGTCAATCGTGGACCGATTTTAATAAAATTTGGTACAAAGATTGGTATTAGTACAAAACTTCTGGACCGAATTTCATTAAAATATTCTTAATATTAAGACATTTTTAAGTGTGGAAACTCTATTCCGGGGGGACATTTGTATGGGGGGTAGGTGAAATAATACCGATCATAACCAATTTCAAAAGGCTTCGTCCTTGTATCATAAGTCCCACCTGCCAAATTTCATTCAATTATCTTCAAAATTGCGACCTGTACTTTGTGCACAAGGTTTACATGGACAGCCAGCTGTCCAGCCAGACGGACGGACATCGTTAGATCGATTTAAAAAGTGATTCTGAGTCGATTGGTATACTTTAAGATGGGTGTTGGATAACTCATTCTATGCGTTACAAACATCAGCACAAACACATAATACAAACATCAGCACAAACACATAATTAAGTTAATCTTCAGTTCCTTACCAGCGATTGAAAGTTACGGGTCCAAAAAATAGTATTGAGCTTTGTCATAGTATTTGAGCTTTGTCATGAAATGGGTATCAAAAAATACATATTTTTTAGGCAATTATAAAAAAAAAAAAAAAAAATATTTTAAAAAATTTTCGCAAAAATATTGGTTCATAAATCATCATTTTAGTGCATCATGCAAACAAATTTTTCAATATTTTTTCTTGAAAATGAATAAAAAATTTATAATTTTGTTCCTTTTATCGCAAAAATATTATAAATTTGCATAGTACTTACTGTTGATAATGGATAATTTTCCAAAAAAAAAATTGTTCATCAAAATGCCTTAAATAGTCTTCTAGCGAAATAAAATCCCATAAGAAAAATTTTTTTAATATTTTTCCATAACCAGCTTAAAATTACCGTTTTTTTGACATCCATTTTCATAAAAAATCTAAACTTTTTTTTTACCAAAATGTATGGGACCGATGATTTTTCAATCGTTGGTAGGGAACTGAAGACCAATGTTAAAAATTTTTAAATAATATTTTCGTATTAATCAAATCTCAAAAAAGGCATTCCTCGGAACACTCTAGTATCCATGCTTCACTTGTTTATAACCAAAAACTTTTTTTTTTAATAACATTACACACCATTGTTTCTTATTATAACAAGCACATTATCGCTCATAATCCTTAGTCACCAAAGCTGTTTCAAATCTTTTTATTATTTTAATAATAAGAGTTAAGATATTAAATTATTATTTAGAATTTTCATTTAATTTTTATAAATATGTTCTTTCGGTCTGCATTAAAAATTTCATAAAAAGACGTCATTATATCCTGTCAAATTTACACCCTCTCTCCTTGTCTTTATCACCAAACTTGCTGAATGATTGCTATTTTTATTTAACATTAAAAAAAACTGAAACATAATAATTATAATCATAATATAATTAAAAAAAAAAAAAAAAACAACAACAACCTGAATAAAAAATAAACATAAAAAACATCTAACTAAAAGGCAGGAAATAGAAGGAGAAGTAAAAGGAAACAGGAAATAAAATAGACACTCTCACAAATACATATCACAGAGCAGTAACTTTTACATCTGTGTGTGTTATAAAAAAAAAGCATACCCTGTGGATCATAGAACAAGACAACGCTTTGATTCATTTGCCTTTAAAATCCATTACTAGTTATCCATATTTTTTCATATTTTTTAATTATACTTTTATATCACTTTACTGTATACAGGTGTACTGAAAAGTATCAAGTTTATTTAATAAGTTATTTGAAACCAAAAAAATTTTTAATTTTTAAAACTGCAGGATTTGCATGTTTATAAAAATAATATAATTATTGTAAAGAAAATTTTAAATATATATAGGGAAGGTATATTAAAAATATATTTGTATATGTATGTGTTCGACACACATACATTCAACATAGCTATTTCTGTAAAAAATAGATAAATAATATGTTTTTATTTGAGAAGCAACTGCAGCTACATAAGTTTTTACAGACATGGAGTTATGTATTAAATTTTTGCCTTAAATATAGGTACATAAATATTTTATTATTTCTAGTATCTTATTTTCTTTATAATTACCCTAGAGTAAAGAGAACCGGTTCAAAACTAGTCACGTGACAGATTCTCAGGGTTAGTGACCGATCCCAGATCCGGAACTTTATATGAGACGAACCTGTCACTTTTACATGGGGTTGTCATTGGAGGTGGCTAATTAGCCCTTGGGACAGGTCACAGGATAGGTCACAGGACTGGTACAAGAGGACAGGTTCAGTGTCGATTAATATAATAAAACTTTGATAAAAATTCAGTAATTTTTTATTTTTTAAAAATTTTTTTATTTATATTTATATTAAATTATGTTTACTTTTATTTTATAATTTTTCGTTAAAATCGATTGGGCTGGAATCTAAAAACTAATTTTCTTAATCGAATTGTATTTAATGATTGCATATAAATAGACATCAAACTCATAACACAGAAAAAAGTAAAAATGGACTTCAATTACGAAATTTGTAATATTAATTAATTTTTAATTGATTTTGCTCCAATCATCAAAATGATAATATTAATAACTAGAATAATTGATATTATTATTACTTCTTTTCCTTAAATAGATACAATGAGCTGAAAATGTTTGAAAATTTATTTAAATTTATTTTATTTCTGTACATTTATAGACAAATATGTAAATTTTCTATATATTTTATTAACAGTTGTCAATTTATTAAAAAACAAAACTGTAAACCAATTAGAAAATTAATTATATTAATAAATCATATAATTAAATACCAATATAAAGTTAATTAATAATTTTATTAAAAAATTTAAATTTTTGTTTTTATTGTATACATATTATTATTTTAAAAAAGTATAACTCAAATAAAAGTACATATACCAAAATTAATTGTACTTTTTTCCAATCGAAAAATTCCATTGTAAGAAACAATTTTTTTTAGAAGTAATTCAGTTACTTCGACCAATATTATATTTAGTGTTAAGAAATGAATTATTTCACAAATCCAATTAATAATTCTGATAGTTGGTACAACCACTCAAATTCGATTGGCAAAAAATGTTTAAATCATATCATAAATATCTATAATAAAACAAAAAATAATAATAATACAATTTTTTGTGCTAGCCTAATGTAAACATGTATGTTATGAAGTTGTAACAACCGAATTTATTTTTTGTAAGCAGTCATAAACGCCGATTATATTGTAATTTCAATCGAATTTGGAAATAGTACATGCAACCGAACAAATTCGATTGGCAATAAATTCGGTTGTCACAACGAAACAGTTTTCTCTGTGTATAATAAATATTTTTAGTTTACACTATAAATTGTTAAGTAAATCAATAGTATACATTGTGTAATTTGTTGTGTATAATACAATTGTTGATGTCTACTTTTAAGTGTAATAAACTTAAGGAACTTGACAAAACAAAAAAAAAAAAAAAAAAAAAAATTATCCTGTGGGACTAAAATTCCAGTAAAATGCACGGACAAATGTGTAAAGATAGACTGACTCATTTATGTAAAAAGACACACACATATATACATAACTACAATTATTAACTAACAAATACATGTCGTTTTTTTTTTCATGTATAAATGAAAATTATCCATATTTCTGCATATGTGTGTAGTTATCCCAGCAGGCCATGTCTTGTAGAAAATATCGACGATGTCTTGATGATTTGTCACAGTCTTCGATGACACATGTACGACGGCTCCGAACAAACATTGGTGACATTTTCGAACAAAGGGCACTTAAGTCATCAACGATAACCTGAGCGACAGTGTCATGTATATTTTCGTCAACCATTTTAAGAAAAATAAATGAAAAAAAAGTTGGGTTCCGCCGAGATTTGAACCCAGGCAACCAATTTCTCTCTTTCTTATTGAATAGTCAAGCGCACTTACCACTTTAGCTACAACATTCTCTACTTTTTAATGGTTTTATTAATCCTTTTATTTATCTGATAGGTATTGATGACATTGTCATGCAGCAGTCATGCAGCATGTCGTGTGTTTGGTTTAATTCACGACATTCTCGCTGGACATTTTACTTATGTTTTCACCGAACTAAATATGTACGACAATTCAGTATATTTTGTTATTGAAGTCGCCGAAAATGGGGTAAGATGACAATATAGGTGACTTTTAATCAAATTTGTCCTCTACATGCATTTTCTTGACGACAAATTTAGACGACATCATCGATGAAAGTGTCGTTAATGGACATGTGGCCTGCTGGGATGTTAAAATTTTAAACATTGACGTCAACATTTTATAGTTTTCATTTTCATGTAGTTGTTATTTAAGTTATTTGTTGTTGTTGTTGTTCTTGTTGTAGTAGTTATTGTTACAATCAACATACATATGTTGAGAAAAAACATGATTTTTGTTGTTGTATTGTATGTATGTATGTATGTATGTATGTATGTATGTATGTATGTATGTATGTATGTATGTATGTATGTATGTATGTATGTATGTATGTATGTATGTATGTATGTATGTATGTATGTATGTATGTATGTATGTATGTATGTATGTATGTATGTATGTATGTATGTATGTATATTGCTGGTCGCCATTATTGTTTTTTTTAATGGTATGAGTATGTGTGTGAATGCTTGAAACTTGTTAATGTTCATTGGTATGCCATATATTTTGAAATCCTTCTGACACTCGATTAGTTTTTTTTCTTCTCTATACCTCTCTGTTTTGTTTCATTCCTTCTTCTTGTTGCCTGTCATCAGCAGACGTTACTTGATATTCAGTTCTAAATTTTATCCCCCTTTTTTTATGTTGAGAGGGGAATTTTATAATATTTTATTTTTAAAGAAACTTAAATTTTCCATGGAATTTTGAGGGGCTGTTTGTTTGTTGGTTCCGTTCTGTTCTGTTCTTTTCCCAATGACACAAAATGTTGTTGTTGCTGTTATTATTTTCACATGAATTGTAATAAATATTTACAACAATCATATTTTTTTATCTTGTTCTTTAAAGAGATACAAACACTTAATCTTTTCTGTATAAAGTTTGTAGTAAAAATTATAACAAATAAAAATATAAGGACTGATATTAACTTGTCAAAACAAAAAAAATGTGAGAACGATAAACTTGCTATACATAAATGTTAAAGGATATAGAATTTTGTGTACCAATTATTTTCTAAATTCTTTTTAACTCATCTCCCTCCTTAACTTACTTTTTGTATAGCGCCACTTTTTAAGAATTCATTTTATTGTGGCAGAAGAAAATTATTTTTGCTTGGTTGCTTTGTTTAATAAATGTCTTTTTAACCATCTAAATATTACTATTATTTATATTTATTTTGTATTACTTTATTTAGTTTGAAACTAAAAAAGAGTACAAGCTTTTATATTCTAATTAAAATATTTTGCAGAATTTTTAGAGTTGCTTAAAATGAAAACTTTTTTTATTAAATATTAAATTGTTTTTTGTAGGTTTTTCATTTAATAATTATGATGATTTTTTGAGTAAAATTGGTTTATACCACATGGCATATGATGAACATTTAAGTGGTTTTTAATTGGAGCACCACATAGCGTATGATTTATTTGAATTATTTATTTTAATTTTTGTTAATAAAGAGTATATGAATACCTCAATATATGGGAAAAATTTAAAAAAAAAAAAAAAAAAAAAATGAATATTTTACAAGCTGAAGTATAAATTTATGATTGAGACAGGTGATTGTCTGTTGAGTTTTAATAAAAGGGTTATGACATTTAATTAAAAATAAGGCTTATTAAGAAAAATTTAGGGTGCTATATTATTTTAGGAATAATTATATAACTTAAGAGTCGTTAGAGATAACCTGATAAAATTTTGCAATGAAAATGAAGATTTGTAATTTATAAAAATTTATATCATTTTTTCCAACGTTAAAATTATAAATATTTTTCTTTTGAGAAATGACGCTAAATTAAAACCAAAAAATATCTTAATGAAATTTTGAGGTAATAAAGAAAAAAATTGTTCTAAAATCAGAGAATTAATAAATTAATAAAAAACTTTTTTGAAACAAAATTCCCAAAAACCCATTACGGGAATAAATAAAATTTAAAATTTAATTTTTTAATATTTTGTTGCAAAAACAAAGTACTTAATACCTTAATCTTTCTAAAAACGGTAAAAAGGCGAACTTTTTCCCATATAAATGCTCCATACATTTATATATAATTTCGCGATTTATTTGTGTTTAGGCGAGTTTTTGAATTTCAGCAATTTTTTATATGTGAGTGGATTTTTAAATGTGAAAGCGTTTCCTTTAAAAACCTTCACGTAAAAAAAAAGGGTATATATACGTTTTCATTTTATACAAAAGGATCTCAAATTGAAGAATATTCGTGGTTATTATGATTTGAGAATTAATGTCTGGATGTCTGTCCGTCTGTATGTTGAAACGGATTTTTTGAAGCCCATAGTCCAATAATTACATTTCTCTTCCAACAAATATGTGGCATATAGTCGCGAAAATCTTGGTATTGAAATTCAGCAAAATCCATTTAGGAATGGCGGAGTTATAAAGGATGTCTTCTAGAACATCCTCAAAAATTTGTCCAATTTTCTTTGCCCAAATTTAATATTATTTTCTATTTCACATGCAACAATAAATAAATGTTTTTCTATTGGAAAACTATCAGATTGAATAGTCTAGAGGAAGTGTTCTAAACTACAAACTGTTAAGCCTGAGTTCGTATCCCCGGTACTTCTATTAAGTTTTTACTTTTCCTAAAAAAAAATATTAAAATTTTCATTATAAAAAAATTAATTTTTATAAAAAAAAGTATTATTTAGATTTGAATTGTGTTTTAAGCTTTTTATATAAGCAAAAAGATAGTAAATTTCAACATATCGATGTGGTATACCACTTGTGTTTGTGACTGAATGATTTTAGGACCTGAGTTCAATCCTTGGAAAGATTTGGAAAAATTATTTTATAATTTATCTTCAAACAATAAAAAGTCAAATTTTGAAATGTCAGATTAAGGAGTTGTTTTATTTAATTAAAAATGTTTCTTTGAAATTTATTAAATAAAGATTACATTTAAGTTCACCAGGATTCGAACCCTTACGAACACTTTAAAACTTCTAACTTTGGATTCTTAACCCCTAGGCCACATGTCATTTTGAAATTCTGAATTAAAAAAAAAAAAAAAATACTTTTACTTCAATTTGCGTAAAAAGAAAAAAATTATTTTTCAACATTTAACTTTAATATATTCAACATATGAATTGTAAATATATTCAACATAATTATAGTGTTGTAAATTGACTTTATACTGTTCACATATTCAGTTGCGAGCATTAAAAATGCAACGCTATGTGATATGATATTTATTCGCATATATTTTGCTTATAGCAGGTCCCAATATAAAAGTACTATTGTGATTTTATTATTAGTGGTCATAGACACCTGTTGCATATAATTTTGTCGAATATTTTTGTACGTAAGGAAAATTATTGAACGTTTAGCAAAAGCAGTTGAAAATGTGAGAGAGCAAAAAAAAAAAATGCAACTCTAAACAAATAAACATGATTTTTAAAATTTAAATAATAAAAATTTTTATTGGAAATGGTTGGAAACTATAGTATTGTTAAAAAACATGATTTTCTATCGTTGCATATAGACTAAAATACATAAAATCTACAAATAATATAAATATAAGCAATAAATTCCAATTTGATTAAATTTTGATATTTTCCTGAACTATTTTAGATATTTTTTAATAGAGATTGCTATTTTTGGAATTATTTATTTTGTTAGTTATTTTAAATACAACAAACATTTTCTACGAATAAGCGATCAAATATTTATGATAGTTTCGATCGTTATTGTGCTGGAATCAACAGCTTTAAAATTTTTTTTTCCCAATGATAGGATATTATCCAATGCCCGGTATCTCTATAATATTCAAATATCCCTTGATTTTGGTCCTAGAACAAATTCTAACACAAGGAAAAACAGTTAAGAAATATGCGTATTTTGACCTCTTCATATATTGAAAAATTAAAAGACGTCCTTTGTGCACAGAAAAAACTAAATTTCAAATTCAATAATAAAATTCTTAAAGTCAATAATTTGATTTACTGAAAGACCTATCAAAAACTCTAATTCGTAAATTGTTTATTGAAAAAAAAAAAAATCTTTTTTTTTTTATTAAAATAATGTACTATATTTATAAAACATAATATTTGAAAATCTGTAAAGATTTCAAACAATTAAATTATTAGAAATTAAAAAAAAATATTTGGATTTGAAAAGATATCCAAACAAGTACTTTTATTGAAAATAAAAAAATAAATTATTATTGATTTGTTAAATTTTTTTTTCTTTATAAAAATACATAAAATAAGCTAATGTAATATTATCTTGAACTAAACTGAGGGTAGATAAGATTTCCGTGAGTCTTTTTTAGTGTCTTTAATGGTACGTTACAGGTTTTTGGAATTATTTAGGCTAAAAATTGACAATAATTTCATTTCCCACAAAGAGTCAATGTAGATTTGGTATATTTAAATGATTTAGAAAATTGTGATACTTGTACTATACTACGGAATGTACACAACGAAACGGCCAGCGAAGAGCACCGCGTATTAGCTAGCCTAAAACAAAACAAATGTTAGTGCATTGCAACTACACAGTATCACATTACTTACGTTTAGATCCTTTAAAACAAGTATCGTCCATTCCATGAAAGAACGCCCAAAAATATATCAAGTGTCCTCCGATTTTTATAAAATGTTATACGTATAAGGTCTATGGGTATCTATAAATATTTCCGTTTTCAAATTCGCTAAATTCAGAAAATTCGCGATTTTATTTCGCTTTTTCACTTTTGAAAAAATCTAAAAAATCTCAAAAGTATACAACTTTAAATACAAATATTTCTGGGAAGGCTTTGCAGAAATTTGTGATTTAAACGGCGTTTGGATTATAATTACGTCAGCTTAAACATGAATATTTTATAAATAAAAAATATAAAAAAAAAAAAAAATGCAATTGTTTAAATGCATTTTTCTTTAAATATGCTATTAAATTTTGTTGATTTTTTTCCGTATTTGGAAAGCATGGAATCTTTACATTAAAATAAAAATCTCAAATTTTTGGGACGCACACATGTACTGTGCATAATTTCCCCTTTTCTTCAACTAGTTTAAATTTGTTCATATAAAAATTATATTTATCTGGTATTATGAGTATCTTTACGTATTTTGTTAAAAAAATTTATTGTGTTATTTTTTAAAAAATCCTGAAAAATAGTAAAACTTTATGTATCAGACTATTTATTGTTCTAAGTTATAATAAACAAAGCATTTTTAAATACACTTTTGAAAAATTAAAATTTAATAAATTCGCAACTAACAAAAATGCATCTAAAAACTGCATTCATATTTTTAAAATATTATGGATCGAAGACGTGCTTTTTGAAATGCTGACTAAATTACGCAAAAAATATGCAATGGCCTTTTAAATACTTTTTAAATTACAGAAATCCATCAATAACTTCAAGAGATATGAATATTTAAAATCGCATATTTTTTATATTTTGTTAACTTTTATACAAATTTTAAAGAAAATTTAAAAAACAAGAAAAAATTTTAATTTTGTATGAAAAATTTGAAACTTGTTTTTATAAAAATTGGATTATGCTTATAAGATTTTCGCGTCCCAAAAATTTGACACTTTTATTTTAATGTAAAGATTCCAAACTTTTCATTTATGTTAAAAAATTAAAAAATGTTAATGCATATTTAAAGAAAAGTGCATTTAAAAAATGCAATTGCATTAAAATGCATTTTTAAAATATCTTCTCTATTTTTAAAATGTTCGTCTTAAAGCCGCTATATGCGAAATTTAAAGGCCGTTTAAATCATTAAAATTCACAAAGTCTTTCCAGAGATATTGCTATTCAAAGTTACATACTTTTGAAATTTTTTTGGTTTTTGAAAAAATTAAAAAGCGAAATAAAATCGTGAGTTTTTGCAATTTCACAAAACTGAAAACTGAAATTGATAAAAGGCTTAATGGAGAAATTTAAAGCGATCAAGTAAAAAAATACCCTTTTTTGGGCGTTCTTTCTTGGAATGGTCAGTATATTGTTTTATTGATTCCCATATTTTTTTTTTTTTTTTTTTTTGTTCAAAATAAATTATTTTCTAATTTTATTTGAAGTTGTCAAACAATATTTGAACTGAATTACAAGCAATAAAATTAAATATTAAAATCAAATAACTCTTTTAATCAAATTTAAAATCAAATAATGGATTGTTAAAAAAAAATTGTTATCATAATTTTTGTGTGATGAGTGATGATTGGACTATTGGACTTGTTTACTATTGGAAATTAATATTTAAGTAAGTATGTCTACTTAGACCGTCTAAAATCGAAATATATACGTTTAGAGTCAAATTAATTCCAGTTATCGTAATAGGTTCTCATTTCCATTATACAATACTTGTAAAAATAATAAAGGAGCTGCCTCTAAAACTAAAGGTGGTATTTTGATTTTAGTAAATAATATGTTTTATGTTAGAAGAATATCCAGTTTCCATATTTACATCATTAAATCAACAATTGCTGGCAACAGTAGCTTTAAATGGCCAAATGTGGTCATTCAGATAATATCAAATATCTACTGTTAAATGACTTGTATCAACTGTTACAGGCATGATCGTTTCAATATTGTTTCTTTAAGATGATTTTTAAGAATCTTCATATAAGAACTACATAGTAGTATTATTTCACTGCCATTATCAGTAAATTATTCAAAAATATTCTAAAATTCTTAAAGACTATGGAGAAAAGAGTGTTTTTTTTTTTTTTTTTTTAATATTTGGGGTATTCACACGGTCGTCATAAAGTCATATATCATAAAATAATAACACGAAAGAATATGACTGCTGTGAGCAACCCTCATAAGTTAGTATGCTATTTAAAATTTGAGTCAGCTGATAAATGAAAAATACAATTATAAAAAAATTACAAATATTTTTAATGAAAATGCCAAAAACAAGTCAAAAATCTGAATTAATAACCGGTTTGTGCGAAAAATACATATTGGATATTGTTATGGCTGATTCAAGTAAATAAGATAAAATTAAAATTACCTGAATATTCTAAAAAAATCCATTTTTATAAAAATTATAAAATATTTTTTGGCACAAAAGAAATTGTTTAAAAACATAAACAGCTGTTGTCGATGACTTAGCCGGCAATATTTTCTGACGGCGGTTATTTTAAATACGTTCGGTGGCTGCTAGTCAGCTAAAGTATACAAACAAAATTTTCTTCCTTTAATTTTTTAAAGGTCTCAATTTTTTGATTTAACTATAAAAGTTAATAACTTTTATAAATAAATTAATAAAAAGTAATTAATGTTGAAGTTATAGAACTATGCACAAATTTATAGCATGTTTACGTATATATTGCGAATATTCAATGGTGGTAACTTCTAAATATTACCACCGGCTCGACGAAGAATTTTTCCCTTTCGACTTAGATTTACACAGTTTAGTTATGACAAAACAATAAACACATCATGAAAGGTCTTATTATTTTAGGACTTTTTTCTTTGAAGCACAACAACAATTTTTTAAAACTATCATAAAACTTTAGTATTTTATGACAATAAGACTTGATAGCACACCGTGTGAATACCCCAATTATTAATAATCTTTGTAGTTAAAATTACCTTCAATTTATATGTATTGGTAGTAATTAGTGGTAATACTACCAAATTATAGTTTTCAGCCTTTTTCAATAATTATTTTTATCAAAATTAATAAAAAAACCCGGTAATTTTTTATGAATTGCATTTTTTTGCTCCTCTAAATTTACAACTTTAAAAAAAAAAAAATTTATTAACTGTTCATATGCGTAACAATTTGGAACAAAATGACATACAATAGTTGGCTAAGGCCGCAAAGAATAAAATCACAACAGTATTAGCCAATTTAATGACGTGTTCTAGTCCTAATCAATACGATCAAAAATAATATAGCCAAGCATTGCATTTTTATGCTCGCAACTGTATGTGGAATACATAATTGTTTTTTAATAAATTTTCTATGGGTATAGATAGTCTAGAGGAAATGTTTGAGATTACAAATCATCAAGCCCTGGTTCGTTTCCTCGTAGAATCCTTTTGAATTTTGTTTTAGTTACACATATTTTTTATAAATCCAGGATTGTGAGATGTTTTTCTTAAACAATTTTCAGCTAACTGTAATTGTGTTTTAGTTTTTTAAATGAAGATATAAGATGGTATAATATATTTGGTATTGTGTCTTATAGCGGTAAAGTTAAAAATTCTGAAAATTTTTTACAGCTTATTTAAGTTTAAGATATCTAATTCTTAGGTATCTACTTCGAAAAAAAAAAAAATTGTTGGCAGAAAACTAAAAAGGAATTTACAATTTTGCATATCTCTTCTTTATTGAGCTCTTCAACATAGATGGTGTGAACGATCTTCTTGAGCCATATCCCCAAGGAGTTTTTGGGGACTCTTTATGTTAAAAATTTCCGATGTCATAGTTTTTATTAAGTATTAATTATATTTATATATTAGAGCAAAAATGTAATCTAATCTAACGCTTTCACTTGTTTTTTTTTTTTTATTTGAATTTTGAGAATTTTTTATTATTTTTATTTATTTTATTTTTATTATTTATTTTTTTTGTCAATTATTCTTATTATTATTTTTAATTCGACGATAATCTCTGACAAAACAAAAACATAACAAACGAGAGAGAAACTATAGTCAGTCAAGACCGACCATATGATACCCTACACTATTGTGTATGAGCTTAAAATTAAACCTGTGACCAATTGTAGACCAACACTTACTAAATATAAAATAAATTATACAAATACAGAACAATGAATTGATACTAACATCTATATGATTTTATGGTGATTCCCGGAAGTGGTTTTATATGGGAGCTATGATAAATTATGGACCGCTTCTCATAAATTTTGGCAATACTACTTATATGAAACTTATTTGTGTCGAATATTAACTTGATGCTATCATTCGTAAGGGATTTATGCACGTTAATGTGATTTTCGGAAGAGTGGATTTATATGGGAGCTATGGTCAATTATGGACAGATCTTGATGAAATTTGGTACAAAGATTAACACTTATACTAAACACCTTTGTAGTTTCATTGAAATATTGCTATATTTAAGACATTTATGATCGTTAAACCCCTATTCCAGGAAGACATTTGTATGGGAGCTAGGTGAAATAATGGACCGATCATAGCCAATATCAATAGGCTTCGTCCTTGTGTAAAAATAATTATTCGTGCCAAATTTCATTAAGATATTTTTTTTAAAATTGCGACCTGTACTTTGTTCACAAGGTTTACATGGACATACAGCCAGTCAGCCAGACGGACGGACGGATATCGTTAAATCGACTCAGAAAGTGATTCTGAGTCGAACGGTATACTTTAAGGTGGGGTTTCGATAATTTTTTATGTGCGTTACAAACATCAGCACAAATGCACAATAACCCAACCACCTATGGTGGTGTAGGGTATAATAAAAAATAACAACAAAATTAAAAATATGTAAATTGAAAAAAATAAAACATCGGTTCTTTCTAGACCGAAGTTGAAAATTACAAAAATATATATATATATATATATATATATATATATATATATATATATATATATATATATATATATATATATATATATATATATATATATATATATATATATATATATATATATATATATATATATCGTTTATGAATCGATATTCATAATATAAAAATTCTTGAGAGTATTACATATATTTTGATGGGAACTTTAAAAAATAGCACTTTAACAAACACACGGATATAATGTTATATAACAATTCGACACTTATATGATGTCATGTTGACACCAATACGATATCAAGTTGTTCTTATTAATGTTGAATCAGTGTATAACTGTGTAATCCTTTTAACAAAATATTAATACATAAAATAATTTGAGAATTATTTCAGTTATTTTAAATAGTGAAATAGTAAATTTTTACAGAATATAAATGTTGTTGTGTTGAATTTTAATACTTTTGTTAAACAATAATTGAAAAATCAACTTCTCATTTATAGCTTTGGTAAGTTTTGTGGCGATCGGTTTAATAGTTTAGAAATTATTTTTTCATTTACAATTTGAATAACTGGTGACGTATGATTAATATTAATTAAACACCAAAGCATTTGATTTTAAATATTTTGTTAGAACTTTAACAAAAATGATTAGATTTTAATAAAAGTAACATTAAATTGAAGTTAACTTTTCAGAATTAAATAAATCTTTGGGACGAAAACTTTTAGAAACAATCAAAAGTTTTAGAAATCTAATCAAAATTTAAATTTTGGCAAAAACTTTGTTTAAATTAAATTTAACTTCTTATTAAATGACCTAAATTGTGTTAAAATGGTTTTTCTTTTTTTTTTTTTTTTATAAAAATGAAACATTTTTCTTTGATGTGTCTATTTGTCTATTTCACATCCTTGATATTGTATAACAAAGGATTGTGGTTAAAAGATTTTGGGTCAGCCTAAAGAAAACACTTAAGGTGCTTCTACTTTAGGCTCAAATTCATGTGTAAGTATTTAACAGAACGAAAATTTTCAAATATTTTTTTTTTTTTTTTTTGCAGCCACTTGATGCAGTTTTGAGATATACCCAGCATTTCCAAAAGAAACTTAGGAATTTTTAAAATGTAATATTATCATATAATTGTAGCAGTTGAAATAATTCAATTATTTTAATTTAGTTCAGATATGTGTAACAAATTATTTAAAACTATTAAATGTTTTGTTAAATTGATTAAAATGTATAATAAACAAATATTAAAATTTAGTTTTAAAGACTCTAATATTTTCTTTGAAACAAATTCCTTTGAATCAATAGAAATATTTTATAAGCTCTTTAGTTGTAGTTGTCTTTCTTTGAAATCAGTCTGAGGGGATATTTATATATTATTTTAATTTGAAATGGTGTTACTTTTTATTATTTTTTGTTTCAAGCTTTAACAAATAATGACCTCAATATGTCTAAATATTTCCAACACCTAACAAAAGCTTATTGCCAGTTTGCTAAACAAAATGTTTTATTTTATTTTTAACAAAATGTGTTCAAAAGATTTCAGGGACATATCAAAACGTGACTATGCCTTAATACAAATATTTAAATTTATTTTGTTTAAATAAAACTAAAATATAAAAATAAAATTTCACTTACCTCCTCCACTGCTTCACACTCGAATAGATAAATATGCAAAAGAGGATCTTTAGGTTCTTTCATTAAATACACTAGACCCGTTAGGGGACCAGTAAATTCCATAAAATTATTCGGTACAGCATTTTGATCATTCTGTTGGCCATTTTGTTGTTGCTGCTGTTGTTGTTGTTGTTGATATGAAGCAGCAGCACTTGAAGACAATGAACCATATGAGGTTGAAGTTTTTAACGTTGTTTTCAAACCACCACCCAAACTTAAACCACCACCAGCACTATGACTGCCATTACTAGAGTAGCCATTGCTATTGTTGCTGCCATTAGATTGTTGTTGTTGTTGCTGTTGGTTTGATTTTAATTGCATAAAACCATTGCCAACTTGTTTGCCTCCTTGTTTGTGTACAATGCGACACATGCCAACAATATTCTTTAGAGGATGACTAAATTGTAGTTCAAAGTCAGAGTTATAAGATTCCAAGTTGCCATTTTCAATGCCAACGGAAAGCTGCAATAGAAAAGATGAAAGCAAATGAAGAATAATAGTATTTATGATAAAGAAGAAGTTTTTTTTTTAGGAAAAAAGTAAGCAAAAAGGACAAAGGGGAAAAATACAAAATAATGTATATAAATAAAATTGTTTTTATTTTCTTTTTCTTACAGTCTCAAAGGAAATGAAAAGTTTCGAGTAGAAGTTAAAAACAATTAAGATTATTTTCCATTACAATAGCTGAGAATAGAAAAAAATGAACAAAGTTTATCCGTAGCAGACATAAATGGATGAGAATAATTATGATTTACAGGTAAAGGTAAGTAAACGATGAAGTTATTTTTAAAATTTATCTTAGTTTAAAGTTATATTTTTATATAAATTATTTAATATTATAGATTTATTTTTCTCTTTAAATTACATATAATAAAATCTTTGATTGTTGTAAAACCTTTACAATAAAATATCAAAATACCAAATCGTTTGTTAAATATTTAAATTATACTTTTATAAGGGTTTCAATTATTTTGTTATAACTTTAACATAAATAAATGGAGTTTAATAAAATTAACTTTATATTGAAGTTAACTTTTCAGATTTTACAAATAACTGGGTCCCAGTTATAGAACAAAAGTTTTTTTCCTAAAAAATATCAAGTAGTCAAATATACAATTAGTTAGAAGTAACTACTTTATTCGTTTAGTACTCGTAGTCAAATGTACTAAAAATTTAAAAAAAATGTAATTCTTTCTCTTAAATGTACACGTATGAATTATACACGCAGAGAAAAAATATTTCTCAATATGGTTGTCCCAACAATATTATTTTCATCGCAAACAACGTTATTGTTGAATATAATTTATTTTAAAAACAATTTTGTTGTAGAAATTAAACTTTTATTTATTTATTTATTTATTTATTTATTTATTTATTTATTTATTTATTTATTTATTTATTTATTTATTTATTTATTTATTTATTTATTTTTTATGTGCTCAATAGTTTCGAAGTTATTTTGAAATAAGTGTCAAAAAAAAAATAATAATAATTTTCATGCAAAATTTTAGATTTTTTTTTACTAAAATTTCTTTTAATAAATGAAAACATCAAAAATGTTTTAGTTTATCATCTTTATTTTAAAGCTGGTAATGCTGCGAACAAAATAAGGTATGTATCTTCAAAACTGATGCATAATTTTATCCACAGTTAAGTAAAAATACCCACGTTCCATACAATTGTACAGTGGTGGGCAAAAAAAAAAATATATTTTTTTTATTTTTTCTTGAAACAAAAATAGATGAACTAAGTGGATTTAGACGAGTTAAACAAGAATCTGCATTCACTTTTTTTCTATCAAGTACTAATTTTTTTTATTTTTTATGTGCATGACTAATATCATCACCTTATTCAGCGGTCACACTATAAAATTCGAAATTTTTAGTTTGTCAAATTTAGGCTATAACTCAAGAACCGTTTACACGATTTTGAAAAATGATTTACCAAAAGACGCAAACGCATAATTGTCTTCAAGATATGTCAACAATATTTTTTATTCGCTCAAGAATTTCAGAGTTATGGATCAAAATTTTCACCATTTTTCAAAAAAAAAAAAAAAAAAAAAATATAAATTTTAATTTTTCGCTACTAATTACCGAATACCTACGGAAATATTAACTGGACATAAAAATTATGTAAACTCAGCTCAAAGGCAATTTAGATCACTATATATTGGAGTTTAATTTATCTTAATTGGACAAACCGTTCTCGAGTTATACAAGTGTGACTGCCTAAGTAGTCACGCCCATAAAAGAAAATCGATACGTGATAGAAAAAAAAGTAAAAGGTGATTCTTATTTAACACGTTAAATTCCATCTAATCCACCTATTAGATGGAAAAAACAAGGCAGAAACTCGAGGCAGAAAGACAATTACATCACCTTTAATGGTGAACCGTATAGTGCGCCAAATCAAGAAGGCTCCTTTTATGTCGGCTATGGAAATTAAAAAGGAATTAGATTTACCAGTAAGTACCGAAACTATATCGCAAAGACTACGAGAACACAATTTAAAAGCTCACAGTCCCAGAAAAGTTCCCCTCTTATCAAAGAAACATGTGAAAAAAGACTCCAGTTTGCTAGAAATCATCTTAACTGGCCGATTGAAAAGTGGCGTAATATTCTATGGACTGATGAGTCCAAAATAGTTCTATGGCGGAAAAGGTTCAAGATCGTATGTAAGGAGACCTCCAAATACCGAATTCAACCCACAATTTACCGCTAAGACGGTCAAACATGATGGATCCAGCATCATGGAGTGGGGGTGTTTTTCATATTACGGTGTTGGTCCAATTCACCGTATAGAAACCATAATGAATGCAGCAGAATACGTCAGGATTCTTGACAAAATAATGTTACCGTTTGCCTCGGAAGAAATGCCACTGATTTGGGTCATGCAACAAGATAATGACCCAAAACATACTAGCAAAATAGCGAAGAAGAATATAAAGGTGATGGAGTAGCCAGCTCAATCACCTGACCTCAATCCAATAGAGAATTTATGGACTGATCTAAAGAAGAAAGTCCACGAAATAAAACCGACCAATAATAATGATCTTTATGAGACTGCAACAAGCTTGGTACTCAATTTCCATTGAAAGATGTCAGAGCTTGGTGAATTCAAAGGGAACGCAACCAAATATTGATATTAGTAAGTAGGGATAATATAACATTAAAAAGTTAAATTTATGGGTTTTTATTTATTATTTTTTAATTTTTCTTTCAGTCGAACATAAGTGGTGCTATTTTTTTGACAGACAATTTTTATACTAATTCAGGAAAGTTATTTAATTTCTTAATTAATATGAATTAAAATGTTTTATTTTTTATTTTAATATTTTTAGAACTAATGTGCCTTTCATTTTATATTTAACTTTAATACTCTTTTGAAATAAATTTTTGCTTTAACACAAATCTAAGATTTGCTAAACAAGTGGTGCTATTATTTTAAAAGCAGCTGTATATCAATTTTTAGACAGTATTGTATTTTTCCCGAATACCCGGGAATTTCTTGAAAAAGGTCGGAAAATTAAAAACCCTATTCCTGAGATGTGTGGCAATATATGGTGCAACCTTATAACGATTAATTTCGAGCACTAAAGTCAATAAAAAGAAATTTATAGGATAAGAACTTCACTGATCACGTGCATCTAATTGACTGAGAAATTCCGTGCCGCAAAATCAGTGTTGCCCTGTGTTATTTAGATATTTTTCAAAGCAATTTGCATTACAAATTTGATTATTTAACAATAAACTTGTTTAAAAATCCATTATGAGAATGTAATGCTAAAATTCTCAACTAATTATTGAGACATGTATTTAGTTTGTTACTTTACTAAGTACCTATGTATCAGCAAATAATAAATAGGAAAACAAACAATTTATCTATTTGTGTATTTTATTATATTGATGTAGTAAGTATTTACTTATTTAGTTTCTACTAATGCTCTGTACTAAAACCCCACCACAAACTAGGGGTCAATTTCTAGTAACAAACTATAATTACTAAACAAGACAAATAAATATGTGTTTTAATAAATTGTTTAAACAACAATTTATATCTCATACTGGTAGTAAAATTTGCCAAACGAGTATTAAATTACAAATAAAAAAACACATAATTTTGCAAAAAATTAAAAAAAAAATAGAAAAAAAAAGAAAGAGGTATAATTAAGTGGGGAATAATGATATATATTTTTTAAAAGTAGTGTTATTTAAAAAATCTTAATTAATTTATTACTAATCTGTTATTCTCTTAAATACAATTGCCACCTTTTGTATTAACATTCGCTAGTTTTATGACTAGCGCAGGCATAGCATAAGTTTAAGTACTCTTGCATAAATAAAACATTTCAGTTTAAATTTTAAAATTTCGTATTTTGCTTAAGCGTAAACAAAACTATAACCTCAATAATCTGAAAGCTATTCATTTGCAACCTTTTATAAGTAAATAAATACAATTATTTTTATTTAATTGGAAAATTTGTTTGTATGTTTAAAACAAGATTATTTCCATTAGGTATTTATAACACGCGATTATAATTTTTCTATGTTTATTAGCAGTAAATAAGAGGTTAATAACATTCATTAAACTGAACTAAATAACTAAAACTATAAAATTAACGTTAAAAACCTCTTCATTAAAGGATTTACTATTTAATTATATTTTTCCATTTTTAACTACGATTTTAATCTCTAGGAAAAATACTGAAAATAATATTTTGTGTATCATAATTAGTTTATAAACTATAAAAATGTTTTTATATTTTGTACATATTAGTTTTCCGATTAAGGAAGAAATATTTTTATTAAGCACTAAATCTGTATAATATTTAAAATGCAAAAGATTTATTTTGAGGGCGAATTTTACGTTTTATTCAGTGTCTAACAGCTTCTCTTGTAAAAGTTTTTAGGATATCTTTTTCTTGGTTCACTATTTTATATAAACCTGTTTGGTTTCAACCGGCTTAGAACATTTTTAAGACATTAACAAGGTTAAGCATATAGAACTTTGGGATATGTTAAAGAGGAGGACCTAAGGATTCAGAAAAATCATCTTGTAGCCACCCTGTAATAATACAAGTTAAGCTGCAGGGTTTCAAAGTAGACCAACTCGAGTATGCTAAAGTTGTATAAAAAAACATAACATAACTTGATTTGTAAAAGTCCGATTTTAAGGATTTTTAAGTGCTCGACTTAGTCTTCTCTTACAGTTAAAAAGATATTCACTTTTGAATTTTAGGTTTTTTGCCTCGACTTTATTTCATACTTTGGAAATAAGTTCTAAGGTAATTGAGGGGAACATATTTAAAAATATGAAATTAGTATACCCTTCACCACAGGTGTAAAGGGTTTATATACGATTATCATTCCGTTTATAATTTCCACAATTTTCGTTGCAGAGCAAAAAAGTATATTTATTTTCTAGTATCTAAACAAGTTTGCAATCGTAAATTGCCTTGTTGTCTCTGTTTGGCGGTACCAAAGCAGAGTTTGTGGACTATAATTAGACACCAGCAGAATGGAATACGTATTTTCTGTGCCGCTACACACTTCATCAGCATTCGTGGTGTCTTATCCATTTCGGTTTCGTTGAAACCTAAACAGTATCCTTAAAAAATTATGTCGATAGAACCATGTCCATCGGGTTTTCGGTTGAAATGGCTTTTATTAAGCTCACCCATAGGTTAGGTGAGGTTATAAGGATTGCTCGCTATCGAGGCTCTACAGAAGAAAGATCCTCTTCCTTTCTATAAACAAAAACTAACGTTCCGTTGGTCCACCTTAAAATTAACCCGTACACCTACCAAATCTAATCAGATTTGATGGTGGCATGTCATTGAGACAATCCAGATCATGGAAGAGTTGTCTACCGAGGTGTTTCAGTCCACATCCTTTCAGTGCTGGACATTCGCATAGCAAGTGTTGTACGGATTCTTCCTCATCTAAACAACTTCTACAAAAGCTTTTTCCTGGGTAACTCATATGTTCCGACATATGCTCGATCATACAGTGCCCTGTGATAAAACCTACAAAAAGCCTTATCGATTACCTGTCAAGAGTCCCTGACAGTCTAGAAGTGGTGATTGAAGACCACCTGAGTTCCATTTCATTCACCGCCCATTTATCAAGAGTATTAGATACAACAACGAAGGGGGTGAAAATGTATTCGCAAGTGATTGCCCAGTCCAAATACGATGCTTTTTCTGCGCATTCATCCGCCATTTCGTTACCTCGTATACCTGTAAAGCCCGGAATCCATATCAGCTCCACCCGAAGTTGTCTTAGCTGAATTAAGGATCGTATACAGTCGTCAACACATCTTGATCTTATAATGGGAGAATTCATAGCCCTGATTGCGGCAAGGCTGTCTACATATATATATCAATGTTCGAAGTGCAGAATTGAAACTACTGAATTCGCTTCGCTGCCATGTTGATGGCATATACTTTGGCCTGGAAAACTGTACACGAATTGTGTAGTCTGAGAGATATCGAAATGTCTAAGTCATCAGAGAAAATACCCGAACCAGTGCCAGTATTTGTCTTAGATCCATCAGTGAATACAGAGATTGCATATTCCTCTAAAACGGAATTTGCTGCCCACTCTTCTCTAGGTGAGATTCTAATGTCGAATTTGTATATATCAAACGATCGGAAATCTTTTCGAGAATTTTGCAATTAAAATTCAACAAGATCGGTATATAAATGTCGGAGATATGTCTAAAAAATCGGTTGAACCAGTTTTAGATTTTTTTGAAAACTTTATATAGATTAAGGGCTTTGTTTCGCCAAAAGTTCCGAAATTTTTCTTGAATTTTTTTACTTAAGAAATGAACTAAGCTGGTGCATTAATAACCGGCTAGAAGTTCAAAAAGTTAAGAATCCGGCCAAAACGGATTCTTTACTTTTTGAACTTCTTTTTTTTTTTTTAATCAACCAAACTTATCCATAAATTGCCGAAACTGAAGAAATCTGTTAAAAATATATAGTCAAGTACTGCAATGACTATTAATGTTGTTTTTTGCATAAGCAAGCAGTTTAGTTGACAGCACGCAGTGGTTCCTAAATGCTTTTTATACCCATCATCAAAAAGATAGGGGTTTGATTTTGTCAATCCATGTGTAACATGTCGAGAAAATCTTTTAAGATCCCATAAAGTATATATTTGCTGGGTCCTGCTTAGATTCTGTGTCGATCTAGCTATGTCCGTCTGTCTGCCTGTCTGTTGAAAGTAGGATAGGACTCGAACGGAACAAGCTAGGGGGACGAAATTTGGCTTAAATATTTATCTTATACAAGGTTTGTTTGGTATTAAAAATCGTTTAATAAATAAAAGTCATGGGCTGATATCTGTTAAACAAAGCATTTTATGCAGATTATTCGAGGGTTGATATAAACTTGTAAACCAAAAATGGCGTGGTAGCCCACTTTATTTCCCACCTCCCATATAAGGTGAAACGTCAACGAAATTTTTTACAAATAATTCAAGAACCGATGTAAATTCGAAAAAAAATGGGCGTGGTACGACCACTTACTTTACCGCCCACCTTCCATATAACGAAAAAGTTTAAAGTTGATAGTGGCTATACAGAATATAACATTCTTGCTTTTAATTCTGTAACCTGTGAACCGTGAGAAATATCTCAATAAAATTTTACATGGTCAGGTACTGGTGTCTCCGAGTTGATTTGGAGGAGTACTGTGGGTGGCCCTCCAAAGTTGGCCATGGCTGATAAGTAATTTTTATAAAAAATCGCCAAAAGTTCATTACGCAAATTTTTACGAAGTTACCCACCACCCCTACGTTGTCCCGTTGTCCTTCGACTTGTTACACACAGAATGACAAAATCAATATACCCCCCCCCCTCTTTTTATACCCATCACCAAAAAGAGGGGGGTATATTGATTTTGTCATTCCGTGTGTAACATGTCGAAGGATTCTTTTAAGACCCCACAAAGTATATATTTTCTGGGTCCTGGTTAGATTCTGAGTCGATCTAGCTATGTCCGCCCGTCTCTTTCCGTCTGTCTATCTGTTGAAAGCAGGATAGGGCTCGAACGGGACAAAGTAGAGGGACGAAATTTGGGACAAATATTTGTCTTATATAAGTTGATGGTGGGTATATAGATTCGGCCGAGCCGAATATAACATTCACGCTTGTTTTTTTTTTTTTTTTTTAAATTTACATACTCGAGTAAGTTAACTTTGACGCCCTGTAGATTATCTTGTGTTATTAAATGGTAACATGATTATTTTTCTAAAAGCTTAGGTCCTCCTCTACAACTCTTGCATACATTTCATTTCATTTCAATTCGATTCGACCACTAGTTTAGGGGATACAGATTTATTACTAAATTTTGCATTGGGCCTCACTGTGGGAGCTAGGATCGAACACAAACAGTTTTAATAGATTTTGTCCTTGACCCAATAGAAAGTCATTTACCAAATTTCATTGATCTATCATTAAAATTGCGATCTGTATTAGTTTGATTACAAGGCTTACATGGACAGACAGACGGCCGGACGTACAACGATAAATCGTTTCAGGAAGTAATGCTGAGGTATAAGGAAGTGATCCGATAATTTTTTATATGCACATAATTCTCAATATATACATATATAAAAACTGAAAATATGTTCTTTACATTTACTTAATTGTATTAGAAAATTACAATATTTCTATAAAATAATTTGAGGAGATTGATTTAGAAAATACAGGTATTTATAAAAATGCAAAAAATTTGATTTTTAGAAGGCTATAATAGACTTTTTAAAACGATTTTGTAAGAAAATAGTTTTACTAACTTTAGTGCTTCCGAAAATCACTTAGTGCTTTCTTACAAAATTCCTTCAAAAAAACGCAATTTCATACCGGTTATTAAGCAAAAAATATGCCATAACAAATCCATTTTATAGTTTTTTAAATTTTCTTAAACATGTAAATAATAATATTTTAGTTCATTTAAAGCACAACCAAAATTATAGTACTGGATATTTTCGTTTACAAACTACTGTTTTAACGTGTTGACTAAATCTTAAAATCCCAACTAGAATTTAATTAACATTTATCAAATGTTAAGACTATAAGAACAAGTGTTTCATGCTTATGAAAAGAAAAAAAAAATCCATTTCAATTGTTTCCCCTTTTAACATCAATCAAAAATTGTACTGACTAGACAAAGACTAAAGTAACCTGCCTGCCATAAACTAATAATTCATAGTATTTTTTTCACCTATTTTACTTTTTGAAATGACAGTTTCATTATAGGTTTTTTCGTGGTAACTTCATTTCAAAAGAGTATAAACCAAAAATATGACTAAATGACCACAAAACAGTTTTAATTTTTTTTTTTTTTTTTTTTTTGTTTGCCTAAAATCATAAATTGCCTACATTTGCCTTTATTTACAAAGATTTTTCATTTCGTGTCAAAACAAAATTTCAGTGGCTTTATCATGAAGAAGAGTAATGACAAAAAAAAAGGGAAAAAAACGTGTCATTATTCTAAGCATAGCCACTTTATAAAGGTGTTTTTTAGTCATTTTTCAAATGGTATTTTTTTTAGAAAATTTCGTTTTATATTCCCCATATGAACAAGCTATGGAAAATATGCAAAAAAGAAATAAAGGAAAACTAACAAATAAAAAAATTCTACGGGAGATCCTTAAGAAGACTTTTTCTGAATCTCAAGTAATTTTCAACAACAGCAACTGCTATATTCTGTTGTTGTTAATGATGAGTGACTATACTTTACTTACATATAATTTTTGTTAGGTTTTACCCTTTAGTTCCCTTTATAACATATCAGGACAAATGTTAAAAAAACTATATTTTTTGACCCATTTTATAAGGATTTTTTGTTTGTTTTAGTTTAACAACTTAACTTAGTTTTTCTGCTAAGCCAAGCACATTAACCATGTTAAAATATTAATAATTATTGCTACAACAACTACTCGGTAAAATAATAATAATAGTACAACATACATACATACATAAATATTAAGATCCTTATGCACCAAAACGAAAAACGACTCATAAACACTTATATAAAATTTCTTATTCCATATTTAAAGTTTTTGTTGTTGGGGTTTCTTTTTTTTTCTCTCGTTATTTATAAAAAAAGTAGTTTGTATGGAAATTTGTCCCTGGAGTCACAACAAAAAAAAAAAAAAAGAAATAACGGTATGAATATATGCAGCAGTAAAAAAAATCTATCCAAAAACATTGCAACACATTTTACTGCAGTGGTCTTGTTATGGCTGAAATGTCATTAAGTTTTGAAGAGTAAAAACAACTGCAACAAGCCTTTTTATTATATTTTTCTCATAAAACTTAACGAATTCAAGGAAAAAAGTATAAAAAGAAATAACAAAAAAACATAAAACAATTATGTTTATAAAAACTGCAAAAAAATCGTAATAATAACAAATAGAGAAAAACAACAAAAAAAATTTGTTGTTAATAAAGGAAAGTACAATGTAAATATAACAAATAAAATTAGTGTTGATGACTTGAATAAACAACAGAAATAGCCAAGTGTAGCCTTTTTGACGCTTTGCAATTGTCTGCCATTCCTTTATTTTTTGTTATTCTTTCTTTTAGTTAATGGTCAATTAAGATTATTTAACGAATCATAATAAAAAGAGCGAACAAAAAAATGTAAAACAGAACTATAGAAACTATTTTTCTTAAGGTACGGTCACATTAGGCAAATGTTTGTTTCAAATTAGTTTGCCCGAACATAAACAAAATTTGTCCAAAGCAATATGATATTTATTTTATGGTCACATTACTCCCATTTATTTGCCCATTTTTGTTTGTTCAAACAGACAATAAATATAGTCAAATAGGCAAATAGGAAAACATGTTTTCTCATCGGTCACATTTGAAAAATTATTTGTCTTCAAAAATTATATTATATTAATCAATGGCAAGATTCTCGATCACCAGCCGTCAAAACTAGACTTAATCAATGTATCAAAAGATTACGCTTCGCTCTGAAGAATCAAAAAAAATCCAAATTGAAAACATATCTGCAAAACTTAGACTCTACTAAGGAAACTGATTATAGTCTATAGAAGGTGGTGAAAAATATGCAATGCCCTATTGCATATGAGTCTCCCATACGCCTCCAAAATGGCCAATGGGCAAAAAGTTCTAATGAAAAAGTTGAAGCATTCGCTAGTCATTTAGAACACGTTTTCACTCCAAATAATACAGGTTCAACTCTAAGACCTGTTGTAGTTAGCGACCATATTCTCTCTCCATTAAAATTCCGGCTCTCTGCCGTGAAATTAGCAGTAAAAGGTCTGAAGGCAGGAAAATCTCCTGGAACGGACAAAATTACCAGCACAATGATTTGTTTCTTGCCAAACTCGGCTCTAAAATTTATTTTATTAATTTTCAATGCCATTTTACATACTGGCTACTTTCCAAGTACTTGGAAGTTGTCAGAGATAGTAATGATACCCAAACCCGGAAAAGACGTCACTCAAGTAACATCTTACCGTCCAATAAGCTTATTATCAATTTTTTCGAAATTGTTTGAGAAATTGCTCCTTGAGAGCCTATTATTACATCTTAATAATAATAACAGTATACCTAACCATCAGTTTGGTTTTAGGAGAAAACATGGTACTATTGAACAAGTGCATCGAATTACAACTCTCATCAGAAAAGGGTTCGAGAGCAAGCAATATTGCTCTGCGTTATTTATTGACATATCTCAAGCTTTCGATAAAGTCTCGCACGACGGACTAATACATAAAATGACCACGTTACTTCCACAGAACGTTCATAAGTTACTAAAAAACTATATAATAAATAGAACTTTTCAAATAAGATCGAAAGATGTGATTTCTTCACGCAGAAAAATTTCCGCAGGAGTACCTCAAGGAAGTATTTGAGGGCCTCTTCTTTATATACTATATACGGCAGATATGCCCACGAGCCTTATGACTCATCAACTTTTGCAGATTATACTGCTTTTGTAAGTATGCATACAAATCCGGTGATTGCATCCGAAAAACTCCAATCCCATATCACTGAGCTGGAAAAATGGCTATATAAATGGAAGATCAATGTGAATGCTTCGAAATGTGTCCATATAACATTTACCTTACGCAGGGAAAGTTGTCCCCCCATTCAAATAAACAATGTCCAAATACCTGAACAGGATAAAGTAAGGTATCTTGGTATTCACCTAGACCGGCGTTTAACATGGACTTGTCATATAGAATCCAAAGTTACTCAAATAAAACTAAAATCTGCCCAAATTCATTGGTTAATTGGTCCAAAGTCAGCCCTAGACTTGGACTATAAAGTACTGTTATATAAAGCAGTAATAAAACCTATATGGTTATATGGCATACAGCTCTGGGGAACAGCCTCTTCATCAAACATTGAAAAATTACAGAGAAGACAGTCCAAACTCCTAAGAATAATAACAGGTGCACCATGGTACGTCAGAAATAGCAACATCCACAAGGATCTCAATATTCCTACAATTCGTGAGGAGATAAAGAACAGTAGCATCAAATATATGAAAAAATTATCTGAACACCCAAACCCTCTCGCTAGGGATCTGCTAACTTTTGAGGGTCACAGACGCCTAAGAAGAATCGAAACACTGGATCTTGGAAGATAACACTACTAATGAAAACTCTACGTTGGATTTTGCAGTGGCAATATCAACAATAATTTAAGTTTAGGTTAAGATTTTAATACTTATTGTAAATTTCTGAAAAAGAAAGATTCAATAAAAACTAATATATATGTAAAAAAATATATATATATAGAACATGATCATTTTTTGATTTGTGATGTAGAGCAGCTTCGATTGCTTTTTGGAAAAGGAAGAAGAAAAGGTAAGACAATGGCATCCTAGCCATCGGCAGAGACTGTTCTCGAGCATGTGTGTTGCCCCCAAAAGGTAACATATAATCACGTTTTTGCTACACGAGTAATTCGCTGTTAAAGGTGTCAAAAATCAATTTTTTTAATATATCTCGCTTATTATACATCATACGTGTTTCTACTACATCATCTACACAATATAAAATTTGCAACAATTTTGCTAAACTAAATATTTATGTACCATCTTGTAGTGTAGTGCACGAAGTCTTTTCATTTTATTATTGTAATTTTACTCCCTTGCCTCTTTGAAAATTTTGAAATTGAACCACAAAAAGTTTTTTCGACAATATATGCAATAGAAGATAAGTAAATATCCTTAGAAGATGGTTAGAAGTAAAATTGTAATACTTTATCGCCCTGCTACACAAGTTACTCATGGTTAAAGGTGCTAAAAATCAGTTTTTTGCATACATATATCTCGCTATATCGTCCTGAAATATAGCTGATACCAAAAAAACATTAGATATATCATAAAATAATTTTTGGCACCCTTAGATTCAATAGTAAATATGGCTCGATAAAACTATTATTTGATGTTGTTTTCTTTTACAAAAATTTTGTAAGTTCAAATAATTATTTGCTCAAAAAATGGGAAAATATTTTCCATTATGTGGTCACATTGTTCACATTATGAACATTTTTGTTTGCTATCAAATAATTTTGTTTGCCCAAAATCAGCTGATTTATTGTTTGCCACACAAAAATATTTTATGGTCACATTACGGCAAAGAAATATTTGTGAGTTTCTGTCAAATGTTTCCCTAATGTGACCGTACCTTTATAATGAAGACAAGAAAATGGTAACAAGGGAAAATCGTTTTAAAGTAAAAATCAGGACAACAACAAGAATATACTGTAAATATATGCATACAACGAGATCTAATGCTGTGCCGAATCTTATATACCCTTCAACCAATGTACAGTGGGGCAGAATCGAAAATTTTTGGAAAGAAATCTGTAACTTCTGATCAGCTGGTTGGATTTCCGTACAATATTTAGTATATAAGAGAGAACCAATGTACCATTCAGGGACGGAGCTAAGGGGCTCAAATTAGGGTACCTCTGTCAAAAACAATTTTTGTTTGTCGATTTAAATATTTTTATATATTATTGTAGACCCTGATAAGACCTACAAATGTACTACAGACGAACACGGTTATAACGCACTCGAAGGGACCGACAAATTTATTTCGTTATAAACGTAGTTCGTTATATCCGTAAAATTCCCCAAAAAATTATTTGGAAACAAAATACATGTATTTTATTACGATACTAATATTTGTAATTAAATCGTATTTCTTTCATTTAAAAATGGTCGTATTTATGACTTTTGTTAAATATTTCAATATATCAGGAAGAATATTTTTCCATTCATCAGTCATTTCATAAGTGGCAAATTGAGATTAATTATATTTTTTATAACCATTCAATGTTTTCTTTTATTACCGAGGTTTTGAAATGTTTACTCTTTGAGGCACAACGATTTTATTTTATTTAGATTTTAATCCTCTTATTTTTTATATTTAACTACCCTGCGGGAAATTTGTGGCAATCGCAGTAATGGACTGGTCCCTCAGTACCAGTTGAGTATCAATTAACACCTAACTCGTCACCAAAGTTTCAATTAAGAACCAATTGACACAAACACACTTACTATTTAACAGTTGAGAGTACACCCAGAGAAATATCAATCACATACGTGTTGAAAACGATACCATTCTGTGTCAATAGTGAATCTACACCGTATGTGTTTAAATTAAACACTGCGTGTTCAATTCTTATTGAAAATCGATACCTAATTGGCGCCAAGTTGAAACCATTTCGGTATCAAATTGTTAAATTACATATGTTTTCTATTAAATTTGTTAACGAAAGGTATTAAAAAGCTGTTACCGTAAATTACCAATGTGACCACAACCGTTGTTGATTTTGAATTGAATTTTTTCCCTTAGTATAAATTTATAACATGCTTGTTAAGTGCGGAATTAACAACTCGCGCGCAATAACAATCAGTAGCTGAGTGGTTAGCGTTGAAGACTATAAAACATAACATACGTTAGATGAACATGGGTTCGATTCGTGGTGCCGCCATCGACATTAACGAAAAATTATAAAATAAAAATAAACATAATTTAATAAAAAATAATAATAAAAAAAATGTTTAAAAAGTAAACAACCTAGAGTAAAGAGAACCGGTTCAAAACTAGTCACGTGACAGGTTCTCAGGGCTAGTTACTGGTCCCAGTTCCGGAATTTTATATGAGAGGAACCTGTCACTTTTACATGGGGTTGTCATTGGAGGTAGCTAATTAGCACCTTGGGACAGGTCACAGGATAGGTACCAGGACTGGTCCAAGAGGACAGGTTCAGTGTCGATTAATATAATAAAAATTCGGTAATTGTTTACTTTTTAAAATTTTTTTTTATTATTATTTTTTATTAAATTATGTTTATTTTTATTTTATAATTTTTCGTTAATGTCGATGGCGGCACCCCGAATCGAACCCATGTTCATCTAACGTATGTTATGTGTTATAGTCTTCAACGCTAACCACTCAGCTACTGATTGTTATTGTGCGCGAGTTGCTAATTCCGCACTTAACAAGCATGTTATAAATTTACTCTCAACTATTAAATAGTGAGTGTGTTTGTGTCAATTGGTTCTCAATTGGAACTTTGGTGATGAGTTAGGTATCAATTGGTACTCAACTGGTACTGAGGGACCAGTCTATTACTGCAATTGTCACAAATTTCCCGCAGGGCAATTACCGAATTTTTATCAAATTTTTATTATATTAATCGACACTGAACCTGTCCTCTTGGACCAGTCCTGTGACCTATCCTGTGACCTGTCCCATTTAAATTGAAATGAATAAAAGTAATTTCTGTTAGTTTTTACATTTTTTAAATATTTTGAAATGTGCAATTTTATTTATTTGAAACTAGTATTTGTGCTAGTTCGTTAATAACGTAGTTTTTTTGTATGAAATATTCTTCTTTGGACCATAAAAATGTGTTCGTTATAAAAAAAGTTCGCAATAACCGTGTTCGCTATAAACGTAGTTATTTGTATGGAAAATGTATGTAAAATCAATGAGACCGAAGAAGAGTGTTCGCTATAGCAATAGTTCGTTATAACCGTGTTCGACTATATTTACCTCTTATAGTTTTTGAGTTATTTGTATTGAATCGTATTCAAACAACTATTTACTGTCTATATTAACTAATAAACTGTATTTTGTTTATGTAGGCTAAACATTTTTTCATGCTAAATTCAAGATTTCTTTTTTTTACTAAAACTTCTTTTTAAAAGTGAAAACTTTTTTTTTTTACATATATATAAGTTTTTATTGAATCTTTCTTTTTCAGAAATTTACAATAAGTATTAAAATCTTAAACTAAACTTAACCTAAAATCCAACGTAGAGTTTTCATTAGTAGTGTCATCTTAAGAATTCAGAATATGTAAAGTGATGAAGTTACGTATTCTAATTCTTCAAAAGTGTGAGTTAAATGAAAGATCTTTACGATTAGCACTAAAAGGCACATGGATGCTGAAGAAGATCGTAGCGGATCAGAAAATGCATTCCATCCTGCTAATGTCTAATAAATCTTTTTCTGTATTCTAGAAACATTATTACAATAATGAACTTTAGCCTGAATAAAAATACAAAAAGTGAAAACATCAAAAATGTTTCAGTTTATCATCATTATCTCAAAGTTGGTAAAACTGCGAGTAAATAAAGCCACGTATCATAAAAATTGATGCACAAATCATGATTGGATACACAGTTAAGTTAGGATACCCATGCATACCTGCAGTTAAGTAGAAATACAATAGTGGGTAAAAAAAGTTTTTTTTTTTTTTCGTCTTAAATAAAAAAAAATATGTGGATTATCTGGAATTTAACGTGATAAATAAGAATCAGCTTTTACTTTATTTCTGTCACGTATCGATTTTTTTTATGAGAACGGGTTGTTCTATTACGATAAATTAAACTCCAATATATGTATAGCGATTTAAATTGCATTTAAGCAAATTTACATAATTTTTTGTTCAGTTAATATTTCCGTAGTTATTTGGTAATTAGTAGCAAAAAAAATAAAAATAAAAAATTTGAAAAATCGTGAAAATTTTGATCCATAACTCTGAAATTCTTGAGCGAATAAAAATTATTGTTGACACAGTTTAAAGACAATTCGTATGCGTCTTTTGGTGTATCATTTATCAAAATCGTGTAAACGGTTCTTGAGTTAAAGCCAAAGTTTGACAAACCATTCTCGAATTTTATAGTGTGACCGCTGAATAAGGTGATGATATTAGTCATGCCCATAAAAAAAAATCAGTACGTGATAGAAAAATAGTGAATGCAGATTCTTGTTTAACTCGTCAAAATCCACTTAGAAAAAATAATTTTTTGTACACCAGTGTTATTTGTTAACTGTTTTATTCTATTATTATTTTTGATGTTCTGGTATGTTTTTGACGATAAATAAGTATTTTTATTTTAGAAAAAAATCAATCATTTTTGAATTTTTATTCAGGCTTAAGTTCATTATTGTAATAATTTTTCTAGAATACAGAAAAAGATTTATTAGACACTAGCAGGATGGAATGCATTTTCTGATCCGCTACGATCTTCTTCAGCATCCATTGTGCCTTTTAGTTCTAATCGTAAAGATCTTTCATTTAACTCACACTTTTTAAGAATTAGAATACATACGTAACTTCATCACTTTACATATTCTAAGTTCTTAAGTATTAAGTTGAAATAACTTTACAAAAGCTTTTTCTTTTTATTTTATTGTACTCTACATTATTACAATGTTGTTTTACTGCTCTAGCTAACCGTCGGTAAGCATAGTATGCAGATTTATATGTTGTTTGTTTTGTCTGATACATTGTTGGTTCTATATTAGAATTCCAACATACAGTCAGTAAACTGTATGTTTATTTTGCTTATGTTAATATACTTATGTGTAAAAGAAATAATTTTATTTAATTTTTGTTGGATGTAATTATATGTATCCGAATAACGAATATACTGTGATAGAATCATTTAATTTTTGTTGAAATTTGGATAAAATTTAACTCTTTTGATAATTTTTTTCTGTTAAATTGCATACATTTTAACCCGGAGTTGATATGATAAATTAATTACACCTTAATATAAGTCGTGTATATATTAATACACTATTTGGAATTACGTGGTAACAGAAAACAATGAAAATGTTGGAAATATGCGATTGCGTCGAATATTCCCAGCAGTTTATTTGGTGGCGATTAACCCGCTTTTAGACAGTAAGATTCATTGGTGTATAGTCACCTGCTGCTCTCCATCCGTCACCATTAAGAAGACGAAAAGAAGATTCAAAAAATTTTAACTGACTCGTTGTAACCAATAAAGTGGTTGTGTGTGCCCAAAGTTACATTTTGTAGCCGTTGAAGTGCCTATTTGTCATTTTATTGACCCATCGGTAGTCGTGAAGGTGACTGTGTGTGAATAAAAAAGTGACACTATGAAGTCGTTTAGGTGGCAATAGACTTCCTCCTAGGACAAGCCCATGTTAAAGTGACTAGTCACGTAGCTAATAAAGTGACTAGTGGTACCCTAATGTAGTCGATTAGGTAACTTGTACGCAATTGCCACCATTTTGGGAATTGTCAAAAATTTACGAATGAATCAAAAAATTTATAATTTTTTTCTTGAAAATGTAACGGAAATAATTTAAAATATGGTCGAACTAATATTTATTTAAGGTTAAGAAAGATTTACCAAAGGTATAGTAAGCAAATCATCGTTTTTGAATAAAACTTTAAGGAATTTTGCTTAACAGTGGTTAGTAAAGCAGTGTTAAGTTTTTTTTATACCCCATCATAGGTGGTTGGGGTATTATGTGTTTGTGCAGAAATTGTAATGCAGAGAAAAAATCTTCGGACCCCCACTTTAAACTATACCGTTAGACTCAGAATCACTTTCTGAGTCGATTTAACGACAACCGTCCGTCCGTCTAGTCGGCTGGCTGGCTTTCCATGTAAAGCTTGTGCGCAAAGTACAGGTCGCAATTTTGAAGATAATTTGATGAAATTTGGTTATGATCGGCCCATTATTTCACTCTCGTTTCTTTTTTTTTTTTTTTTGGAATACGGCAGGATATCTTTACCGAGTCCAAAAATAAACGATTTTGAATTTAAAAATTGCAAAAATTACGAATTTTTGTGTTTTTTGGCCCAAAAGTTTTTGCACTCTTTTTTCTCTAAAATAAAATTTTCTTTAATAACATTATAATTTTATACTTTTCTGAGAGGAAACTTCACAGAGAATACTTTAAAAAAAAAAACAAGCCCAATAACTCAAGTGGTCAAGGTACACACCCTCCCAAATTTGACCTATTTTAACTCGATTTTTTTTTTTTCATCTCAATTACATTGCTTAGCTGACATAATTCTTCGTTATATAGAAAATTGAAATAAATATTCTTTTATAGAACCGAAACTATGACACTTTATAGTTTAATAAGTCAAGTAAATTATGGAGATATTAATTGTAACTGTTGACCGTTTTAAAAAATAAAGTCATTCTACTTAAAGACAATTTTAATTAAACATTTTTGTATATATTTTTAAACAAAATTACACCAATCGTTTTCGAGATATGCTTCAATATACGGTGTTACCTCCTTAATTTTACAAATCGCTATTTATCGCGAGACAATTCAAAAAAGTGGATTAAAGGTTTAGTACATATTAATACCGTGTATCCAAATTGACTGAGCAACGCCGTGCCGCAGAAATTTTTCTTAATTTTGTAACTCTGTGTTATCTATAGGATCTTCTTCAAATAAAATTTGGGTTTAAATTAGTATCTCATGGGGTTGCACAAATTACTCATAAACCTCATACTCATACAGACCAAAATCTAAAGAATTCATCTCGTCGGAATTAGAAATCTTTTCCTATTTCAGTCTTCTGTGAGCACAGTAGCGGATGCAGCATATAACCCATATGCTGATCGTCTTCCCAAGGAACAAGGAAACTCTGAGAAAGCAATACTAAGTAAATATGCATAAAAATTATAAATAAAATAAATTATAATTTTATTTTTTATTATTATTTTAATTTATCTTATTTATCACAACCTCTTTAGAGCCACATTTACTATTTAAGTCCTTTTATCTCATTCATTTTTTTATAAATTAACAAAAAAAGAGAGCAAATATTCATGCATCTAAAGCTTTTAAGGTTTCCATTAGTGCTGGATATTATTTTCGCTTAGTTACACACAAAACACCTTAACATATTTTATTAATGCATGAAAACTGCAAAATGTTTATAATTGGTTTGAAAAAAACTAAAAAAATTGTAAAAGAAATGTAAAACAAAATTCTACTAATGTAGCATCTGTGACTGATTGTCAAAGCTAATTAAATAGCGGCTGCTGCTACTACATACTACTCTACATACATATTCACATAAACAAAACAACCTACACCTGTAAAGAAAAATAATGTACTTTTTTTGTTAAAAGTCAAAAAAGCGTAAACTTTATCCAAATCTAAACAAAAAAAAAAAATAAGCATCCTTGACAATTTGAATTTTGTTGTTTCCTTTCTTTATTATGTTCCTCTATTCTTATATACAAATAACAATATCAAGGTTGTTTTTTTTTTTAGTTTCTAAACAAAATTTATTTTATGACGTTTCCTTTTTTTCTGAACTCAGTTGTTTGTCTGTTTTATCAACCCGCTGTTAATTTAAGGGAATTCAGAATTTGTCGTATGTAGTTGGTTGTTTCACAAGTAGTTAATAGTAGGTGGGAGGAGTATGTTTGCTGTCTTAATTATATTTTCACGGTAACTTTATTTGTAAAAAAAAAATAAAACAAAAAAATGATAACTAGATACTGTAAAACTTATTGTAGCAGAACAAAGTTTTATTTCTTAATTGCTTTAATAAAATGATATATACTTAGTTTAAAAAGGATGTATTTTGTGTTGGTGTATATTTAAGTCTGAAAATTAAATAATAAAAATCATAATTATTGTTGCAATTAAATATCCCACACCATCCTTTTTTGTATATCATTGCCGAAAAAGACGTAACCTTAAATAAAATAATTTTTAATTAAGACAACGGCAATAAATTTTAAGCAAAGACTTGCTATTCCCATATTAGCTTTAATGTAACTAGATTAGTTTTAATTTTATATGTTCCCAGATAATATTAAATCAAAGATATTTATATAATTCCTGATTAATGTTAACCGTATTTTTTCAAATTCTTTTCTAAATCATCTCATCAATATATAAGCTTTCTGAACTTCTCTCAGTTTCACAAATATTATTGAACAATATATAGAAAGAAATTTTCGGATTTTTTTTTTAATGTTTTGCTAAACTTTGAAAATTAAAAATTAGGTACAAATTTTTCAAACAAGTTACAATAGAAATTAAAGATTCGAAGTTATAAAATATTTTATAACTACGAAAGTAGTTTTAGTTAAACTTTTTAATTTATAAATTATTTAGGAAATTTGAGAATTTAGGAAATTTACTATTTTATAAACACATTTATTATTATATTATTAATTTTCAAAAATTCGATATTTTAATTATGCGTTCGAATTTTTAATATTATTATTTCTTTTTTTTTTTTTAATTTTTGAACATTCGAAAATAATAAGATTTTGTTTAATTTATTTTATATTTTACACAATTCGAAAATTCGAAATTTCAAACATTATTAAAAAACATATCGTCCCTGTGCTGACTAAATTACCTATGTAATTTTTAATAACTTTTCAGGAAAGCTGAAAAACTGTTCAGTTTTGCAGTTTCTTCGTTACTTCACTAAATTTTTACAAATTTTCTTCGTTTATGAATATGCTTAGTAACACAAATTATATGTTTTATGAAAAAGAATGAAATTTTTGGCGCGTTTTGGGAAAAATCAACGAAAACATTACATAAGTAATTTTGTGGAGCAATTTTTTGTTAAGATATGATTGTGCTTTTCTTTTTACAGGTTCTTAAGTTCATTTAAATATAAGTTTGAACTATGAAAGGCGGTATTATTAGTAATATCTTGGTCAAATTTCAACTTCCTAAGATAATTGGAACATGCTATTAAACGGTAATTTGTTGATGATCACAGAAAAATCTTCAAAAAAAATTAAAAAAGAAAATTCACCAATATTAATATTATATGTATCAAATGATAGATAACGAAAAATTAATGAACCCGTATTTTATGATTTTCAGAAAAAAGATTTTAAATAAGATAAAATTAACGATTTACTAAAAATTACTGAACTCAATAAAGTGCCTCGATTTGTGCAAAGACAAAAAATGTTGCAAGTGTACCCTCCTAAAATTAAAGATTTATAAACTAATTCCCAAAATATTAGGAATCAATTATTTCACTTTCGTGAGCTGGACCAATTTTAAAGTACCTCCAAAAATATTATTTTCGATCAACACTATACACAACTTTTAATTTTTGATTAAAGGCTCCATTACTCTACCGTAAATGTAAATGTAAAAACGTAAATGTAACTGGAAACGTAAGTGGGTGCTTACTCAAAAAACGTAAATGTAGCCAGTACCTTGTTGTTGTTTTTTTCACATCAACATCAGTGATGTAAATTACACATTTTTTCAGTAAATCAAATTCAGTTTAAAAATCGGTAGATTTATTGGTTTGTGTTTTAGCGACGATACAAAACGAAATTTGTGCTTTTATTACAAAATGTTTAAATTTTAATTTATTGATTAAACTCCGCACTTTATTTAAATTATTTTAACAAGTTTTTTCCGAAGAAAACAGCAAAACAAATAGTTCAGTTGATAAACTTATTATATCGATTTTTTACGCAGATTTAGTATATTGAAATAAAAAGATGTCAACACTATCCTTTCAGCTGTCACGTAAAAACGTAGAGCGACCTAATTTGATTAGGTTGCTACGTAACATTTACGTTTTTGAGTACACAAACACACATAACTCTCATAAGCAAAACGTGTCAGCTGATTCGCTACATTTACATTTACGGTAGAGTAACGGAGCCTTAAAAGAAATCCAACATATAATAGGTATCGCTCAGATGACATTGACAGTACGGTCTCCCGAGCGTTTTCCTATTCTGATTATTAAAAAAAAAATAATAAACTTTATAATAATCTGAAACTGAAAGACAGACAGACGGACAGTTAATTTTGGTGTAACTAGTCTTGGGATGTACACTTTCAGGCGGCATATCACAAGTATACAATATTAAATATTTTATGTTTAAATTTTAATATTACCATTTTCTCTAAGAATATTAATAATATTAACTTGTATGAAAAATTATGTACATAGGTAATTTTTTTGGAGCATTTTATATATTGTTTTACATAGGTAATTTGGAAATCCTAAACTAGTAGAGATATCGACAAATGCTTTGGTGGTCATATGTATAATTAGTAGGGGATCTAAATGCAGCAATAAAAAAAATTTCCAAAATTTTTACATAGGTAATTCAGTCAGCGCAGGGACGATATATAATAATATGATTTTTAGTTAATGTATGTAATTTTTTATGATTTTTTTAATTTTGTTTTATTTTTATTAATGTTAGAAAATTATAAATTTAATTTAGAGTCATTCCATTTAAAACCAACACGAAAAATTACAATTTTTCACTTTACCTCTCCGAAATTAATGATATTTGGTACAATTGTTATTCCTGTCAAAACTAAGACTTATTCAAAATTTCAGATAATTTCATCAAGTGGTTCGCGAAATATCGCAGTTGGAAAGTGCAAAATAGCTCAAAATGTGTACAAAGTTGCATACACAAAATTGCAAATATCTTTCGAAGTATTTATTATATAAGATTTATTGAGATGTCATATAAAAGGTATCAAAATTACCTCTAATATGATTTTTTTCTTAACATCAAAATGGTTCATATCTCGCGATTTTTCATTCGCGGGCAAATATCTCGAAAAGTGGTCTTTTTAAAAATTTTAAAAAAATATATGTATTAAAAAAATATATGAATTTAAAAATACCGCTTTTTGAAATACGCGACCGCATAACAAAATCTATATATTTAAAAGAGTACCGTTACTGAGTGATTGACTGACTGACTTTCTTATTGATTCATCATCGCACAGCCCAAACGGTTAAAGCTGGAAAAATAAAATATGAACTGTAGATGTATCTCCTATCAAATAAATCCAATTCGACGGGATTTTTTGGAAATTCGAATGTTAAGGGAGTAAAAAAGAGGTATAAACGAGTAAATTCGGTAATCTTATATCTCCTAAACTAATAAAGGTATAAGTTTAATGGTTATTGTTATTAATTTAAAATGTTCTGGTCCTTTTTTGAAATTCAGCTCTTAAAGGGAGAAAAGGGGTAAAAACTGTATTTTGGTACTTTTTTGGCAACCTATCTATCTTTAAATCCAGTAAGCATAGAAATAAAATGTGCATAACATTAGTACCTTATAGAAAATTGGCCAATTCATGTTAGGTACTTTTTGGAAATTCGAACGTTTAAGGGGTAAAAACCGTACCTGTTTTTGGTACTTTTTTCACTAAATATTTGTTTCTTTTTATCGACATTAGAAATTATTTGGAATACAATGTTTGTTACATCCAGGGGAATCAAAATTACCAAAAAGGGGATAAAATCGGAAAAATTAAATTTTATTCAAAATAAATAATGTATTTTTTATTATTTTAAACCTAGAAACATGAACTTAAGTACATGTTCTTTTAATGGTACTTTTTAAATTTTCTATAATATTGAACCTAGAAACATGAAATTAAATATATATGATCCTAAGTGAATGAGAAAGCATGACAGGGGTTTTGAGGTACTTTTTCATTTTTCTAATGGTACTTTTTTAATTTTATACAATATTGAACATAAAAACATGAAATTAAAAATACATGGTCCTATGTGAGAGTGGACTTTGTGGTATTTTTTTGTTCTTCCAATGGTACTTTTTGAATTTTCTAAAATATTAACCTGGAAACATGAAATTAAAAATATAAGGTCCTAAGTAAATGAGAACTCATAAGAGGGTACTTTGTGTCATTTTTCGTTATTATAATATTACTCTTAGAATTTTTTGTAATAATAATTCACTTTCAAACATGAAATTAAAGATATATGGTTCTCTGTTGAGAATCCAGAAGACTTATTGGTCGCATTCTTCTCTACTAAAATATAATAATAGAAATAATTTGGTAGTTTTTGAAACTTTTCGAACGTTAAAGATATAAGAAACTGGTGACTAAAATCATAGTTTAATTTTACGAATTTTTTCACTTTTTATTTAATTTTTTTTTTTTTAATAAAGAGGCTACTAAGTTTTTATCTGGTCTAAGTAGAAGTACTGGAAGATCGGGTTAAATGCTATCTATATAAAAGTGAATCTGTGTTTGTTAATCTGTCTATTTTTGAATTTTATTTCTAAACTTTTATTTTATTCCGATCTCCCAGTACACTTACAGGTAGCGAAGCTCACTGTGTTTAAGTTATTAGAAATTTTATTCAAAAGTTTATAGTTATAAAATTATAACTTAATAAAACACAATTTGAATTTATAATATAGTTTGGATTTCATTAAAATTTTGTAAAAACCCACCAAAAACTTTACTTTTTCCTGGAAAGCTAGCAGGTATAATTGGAAACAAAAATAAACTACTCACGAGTATTTTTTGTCTCAATAACTAGTTACTTTTGTTCGAGTTGTACACGACTCTAGGGATAATCCAAAAAATGTACCTAAACGAACTTGGGACCATATTAACTAACTAACTAACTAACTAACTAACTAACTAGAGAAGGCAGATAATAATGATGCCTCATTACCAAGAAAGTACTTTAATAAGTAGTTGTCATTACCGAAAACCAAAAATTTTTTGCTGGGAAATTCATTCTGTATAATTTTCAATTTATTAGTTAATTTCGAAAATTAAAATTGAAGTTAAAATTAAAGTTCGAAATTTTTACTTTTATGGTGAAATTCGAAATTAAGTTCGAATATTATCATTAATCTAGCAAAAACTTGGTAACGGAATGTAGTTACGGATGTAGTTACTTTTCAATGACAACAACATACCGCCTACATTACATAGAAGTAGTTTTGTAACTACTTATTTATAACCCTTATTTATGATCAGAGTTTTTGAAAAACGGCTGTTTATAAATTTTTTATTCAGTTTATAAATTAATATATTTATGGAAGGAATAAATATGTGATAATAATAATTACTCCATATATGAAAGCAAAAAAAGTGAAACATATATTTTTAGATACACTTTGAAAGTGATATCTATGTAGATGTTGCATTTATACAAAATTAATATTTTCAATAAATTTTATTATAGAGTCTCAGGTGCAACTTTTGCAAATATTAATTCATATAAAAGGTTTCGATACTGAATAAAATGGTTTATGGTTTTAATAAAAGTTTGTCATTATGTTCTAATAAAATTTTTTGACATTAAAAAATAAAAATTATAATTTGAAAAATTCATTCCAAATAAAAATTTTATAAAAAATTAATATTTAAAATAATGTTGCTCTTTATAAATAAATGTGAATCAACTTCTACATTCAGCACTTAACTTGGAGCATACATAAGCTAATTGCGGTTAAAGGATTGTAAGTATGTAAATGTTATTACAGAATTTCATATAATTTAACTTTTTTACACATTTCTTTTAATCCAGCAGAGGAAAGTTAACAGTTTATCAATCTGCTCCAAAATCTGGATGTTTCCTGTCAATCATTGGGATCAAAGGTAAACGTTTTTCACGTTAATAACTTGTTTTAACTAACGAGTTAAAATCTTTTTCTATAAGTACATAGCTTTTCTATTTCAAAAATTTACTGTATGTTTTCCCTTCCCTCCATTAAATAAAGATACAAACAAAAAATAGTTTTATTACAATTCACAATAGAGCTTCCGATATATACATATTTGATAAGAGTTATTGAACAACTTAAAAGTAAATAGTTCTTGTAATGACATGGAAGTAATGATATAGGTAAGTAGTTGCCTCTAATGTCATCACCGTGTTCAAATAATGGGTTATTCAGCTAATGTGTAAGTAGTGTAAAGCCGTTATATGTATTAGCTTCTTAACTCATTACCTGGCAACCAAAGTTTTTGCTGGGAAGTTATTTAAAATGTTCATTCAACATATATATATATATATAAAACATTCGTATACCTATTCCAAATCCTTTCAATTTGCTTAACATTACTTTAATAATATTTCTCAAGTAGTTCCTTAATAAAGTAGTTGATTCTTCTCCTCACTCTCTTTTTAAAGCCAATTAAAGTTTTCTCTTAACAATCAGTAACACTTGTGAACAAAAATAACTTTTTAAACTTAATTTTTCCACTTTTTTTTTCTTTTTTGTTAAAACAAAAAGCAACTTTTTTGTCTTCAATACTCATATTACATTACCCAGAGTAATTAAATTTTACAAGATTTTTCTTCTTTTTTTGTTTGTAATTTTTCTGTAAAGATTGCTTTTTATGAAGAAAAGTTTAAGAACAATATACGATATCAGCAAAAAAAAAAATTACAACTTTTCATATATAAAATGTGGAAAATATTTAGACTATTGTGTTTTTGTGTTCAAGCAATTTTGTTTCTTTTACCAATCGTTCATTCATTCATTCATGTATGGAAATTGTTATCGAAGTAATGAAATTTCAGGCGATAAGGATTTTATATCAATGACACATACAAATAAAGAATACAATAGAAAATGAATTGAAATTTGAAATGTTTTGCATAAGTAGTTTTGAGAGAAAGTGAAAAAAAGAATTGCAATTTAATTTATTTGCACAATAATAAAATTAAAAGTCTTTAATTTGAAATAAAAAAAAATAAAAAATATGAATTCAAAAAATTAATATAAATTTGATTTAATTAAATATATGAATCTTAAAATTATCTCCAGAAAAAAATATAAAATTCAATGTTCTATAATTATACCCACCATCAAAAAGATGGGTGGTATATTGATTTTGTCCTTCCGTGTGTAACATGTCGAATCAATTATTTAAGACCCCATAAAGTATATATTTTCTGGGTCCTAGTTCGATTCTGAGTCGATCTAGCTACGTCCGTCTGTCTGTCTGTTGAAAGCAGGATAGGACTCGAACGGGACAACGTAGGGGAACGAAATTTGGCACAAATATTTATCTTATATAAGGTTTATTTGGTATTGAAAATGGGCAAATTCGGTTAATAAACAAAGTTATGGGCAAAATACTGGAAACACAGGGTGTCAGTTGTAGCTTCATTTCATACTTTTCTGCTGATATCTCTTAAAAAAAGCATGTACGACAACGAAATTTTGTAAGGATAGTTCGGGGGTCAATATAAACTTAGAAACAAAAAATGGGCGTGGTCCGCCCACTTTACCTTCCATATAAGGTGAAACGTCAACGAAATTTTGTACAAATAGTTCAAGGACCAATGTAAACTCAGAAACAAAAAATGGACGTGGTCCGCCCCCTTTACCGCCCATCTCCCATGTAACGAAAAATTTGAAGAAGTTGATGGTGGGTATATGGATTCGGCCGAGCCGAATATAACATTCGCGCTTGTTTTTTTTTAATTTCTTTTGCTAACAGTTTTAACTAAACATTATTATTCATATTAAAATAAATGATCCTTTCAATTATTTAAATTAGTTATAATTTACACATACATACACTACAAACAAACATATAGTCTTCTATTAAAGTACATACGCATTTAATTATTTAAGGACCTTTAATTCACGTGCCATTAAATCAACAATATCAGAAACACAAGAAAGGAAAACAATAAAAATAGAAGAGTATGAAAATACAAAATAATAAAAAACCTCAGCGAATATAAAACAATAAAAATAAAACTAAGTATCCTTCATTGACGTCACTTATGCGATACACATGCAAACACACTTATACGTATGAGTACTTGTGTGTATTTTTGCAGCAAAAACAGGAGCAGGAGACTATAAAAATGAATAAAATAGTCCACATACAAACATAAATAAAATCAATATTTTTCCTATTTATTATGCAAAAAAAGAAATGAAAGAAAGAAGAACAGAAGCAAAAAAAAAAGCAAGTAATTTCTCTCACTCTCCTTAAGAAAATAACAGCAAATACTCCAACAAACCAACCAAGGAAGTAAATCAGAGATGGAGAAGTCAGCTTTTTATTTGGAATTTATTCAAATATTTACAACAATACAAACATATGAGATTGTCTTTTTTTCACAAAAATCGCAACAAAAATCAATATCTAAATTAAATTGGCGACAAGTATATGAAACAAAAAACTGAAATGGAGTTATGAAGGTCCTTGACCAAGATGTTTAATATTTACAGTGTTTGGGAAACCTTTTTTTCTTTAAACTTCAGTGTACCACTAAAATATTGATAAGGAATGAGAACTCCAAGGAATAGAGTTTTTTTTTTTTTTTTCTTAGTAAATGAGGGTTTATTCTTTATTTCCAAATAATTTTTTTCTTAAAAAATTTAATATCTAATTTATAAATTATAGGCCGAGAAAACAAAAGTTGTGAATGCGCTTCTTCTCCAGTTAGTGGCACCAAGTTGATTAAAATTTTTCTCCACCTGGTCTTTCTAATAGAGTCAGGGTCTCCCTCTTTTGCGCCATCCTTCGAGTTCGTATTCGAACAACCTTCGTGGTGAAAGCTCTGTATTTGGATTCGCCTAACTACGTCGATGTCATGATAAAGCTCAAGGCCCAACCAGTCAACTTTGCAACGCAACGTCGAATGAAGAAAAGTATCGTGAAACGTATCATATGTTTTTGAACATTTATTGTGTAAACAACTCAGTTTTTCAGTTATTTTGTGAACAAAAACCTGAAAAACAGATACGTAAAAATCTATCTTCGATAGATTTCTGCGATACGCTACCTAGAATTTTTGTGTCAATAACTACATACACACATCTGCATAAAGCAGGTTAAAACAGCTGATTGCGATACCATGATTTTTTGTTGAGTGGTTGGGCCTTCATACTGATCGATCGGACCAAATTTCTCGTTTCATCTGGAGATATTTCCTTCCAGGCTTCATCCAAAGCAATTTTAAGTTCATCCCTGCTTCGGACGTGCTTTGTAGCGACTTTACGTTTCAAAATATCCCAACAGTGCTCGATGGGGTTTAAGTCAGGTGATTGGGGAGGAGAATTAAGTTGTCTTGGTGCATGGTAAAGCAACCACTCCTTCACTGAACGCGCTGTATGTTTTGGGTCATTGTCCTGTTGGAATATCCAACTTTGGCCAAGACCCAAACCATCTACGGAATCCTTCAAATTGTCTTCCAATATACGTTTATATTGATGCTGGTCCATTACACCATCTATAAATACCATTCGCCCTACCCCACTGGCTGCTATTGCCCCCCATACCATAACACTTCCCCCACCATGTTTCACTGTTGGGGTCAAATTGTTAACATCTAACGCTGTATTTTTTTTTTTGCGCCACACTTGTCCCCTGCTATCATTTCCGAAAAGATTGATTTTGGTTTCAGCAGTAAACAAAACCCTATTCCAAAATTCTTCGTCCTTATCAATGTATCGTTTGGCAAACTCTTAACGCAAATGCTGGTTTTTTTTACTAATCTGCGGTTTCTTGCGGGGAATTCTACTTGCATATCCCGCAGAATGTAAGATCCTCCCTACTGTTTTTGGATGAACAATTGTTCCGGTAGTATTTGCGATTTGTTCCGCTAATTTTGCCCGAGTTACTCTTGGATTTCTTGCCACTTCTTTTATCACCAAGTTCGCTTCCCGTCTGGAAACCTTTTTTGGCCGTCCAGTTCTTGGCACATTTTCAACAGATCCGCTGTTTTTATAATTGTTTACAATGTATTGTACTGTGGAATGTTGCAAATTTACTAAATTACTTATATTCCGGAGAGATTTTCCTTTTTTATGTTCATCAATAATTAAATTTTTAATATCCAAACTCAACTCTTTTCGCTTTCCCATTTTTGATGTGCTTATTATTCAAAACGTTAAAACCAACTTCTTATTTTGTAAAATAAAACTCGATTAACGAAGAAAATATAACGGTATTTAAAAAAAATCATCATACAAGAGTCCAACGTACAAATAATTGTACAAAGTACTGATGTACAAATACTTTTGTCCCAAAGATTTTTTACTTAAATTGTACTTTTTTTTAACAATGTGTTATATATTAATTTATTTTTTATCAAATAATTCAATTAAAATGGACCTGAATTAAAACTACATATAATAATTTTTTGTTCTTTATAAATTATTGAAGATATACGAAATGCATGGGGTGTACAAATAGTTTTGTCCCTAACTGTATATGTACTTACATGTGATGAAGAGAATAATTATTTATTAACTTTATATATTTTTAATCCTTTTTTAAGCAAATTGTTTTAATATTCAATTATAGTTTTTTTTTTTTTCAGACCATAAATTTTTTAAGAGCAACAGATATTATGAACCCTAGAGTAAAGAGAACCGGTTCAAAAATAGTCACGTGACAGGTTCTCAGGGCTAGTTACTGATCCCAGTTCCGGAACTTTATATGAGAGGAACCTGTCACTTTTACATGGGGTTGTCATTGGATGTGGCTAATTAGCCCCTTGGGACAGGTCACAGGATAGGTCACAGGACTGGTCCAAGAGGACAGGTTCAGTGTCGATTAATATAATAAAAATTCGGTAATTGTTTACTTTTTAAACATTTTTATTATTATTTTTTATTAAATTATGTTTGTTTTTATTTTATAATTTTTCGTTTATGTCGATGGTGGCACCCCGAATCGAACCCATGTTCATCTAACGTATGTTATGTTTTATAGTCTTCAACGCTAACCACTCAGCTACTGATTGTTATTGCGCGCGAGTTGCTAATTCCGCACTTAACAAGCATGTTATAAATTTACTCTCAACTGTTAAATAGTGAGTGTGTTTGTGTCAATTGGCTCTCAATTGGAACTTTGGTGACGAGTTAGGTGTCAATTGGTACTCAACTGGTACTGAGAGACTGCAATTGCCACAAATTTCCCGCAGGGAAATTATAAGCTTAAAAATTGTTTTCGTGCACAATATAAGAGCAGGAGAGTTATACAGATCATACACAAATACAGAATGTGAAATTTAAAAGCGCCGATCACTGGCATAAACAAAACAAACAAAAGAGCGTCTCAAATTATTTAACTCTATTTTATTATACAACTCTCTCATTCAAAGCAGTCTCATTGTTATTATTAGCAACAGTGTTGTTATTACAACAGGTTATAATTTTAATTACGAGAGTTTTAAGAACCCTAGAGTAAAGAGAACTGGTTCAAAACTAGTCAGGGCTAATGACCGGTTCCAGTTCCGGAACTTTATATGAAAGGAACCTGCCACTTTTACATGGCGTTGTCATTGGAGGTTGCTAATTAGCCTCTTGGGACAGGTTACAGGATAGGTCACGGGACTGGTCCAAGAGGACATGTTCAGTGTCGATTAATTTAATAAAAATTAGATAAAAATTCGGTAATTGTTTATTTTTAAAAAATTTTGTTATTATTAATTTAATTTAATTATGTTCATTTTTATTTTATAACTTTTCGTTAATGTCGATGGCGGCACCCCGAGTCGAACCCATGTTCATCCAATGTATGTTGATTTTTAGTCTTCAAGACTAAACACTCAGCCACTAATTGTTGTTGCGCACGATTTGCTAATTGCACACTTAACTAGCATATTATAATTTGATTCTCAACTGTTAAATAGTGAGTGTGTTTAGGTGGCGCAAAAGTAATCCTCCTATCAGAAAATGCTATAAATTTTGCGATTGGCCCCTAATGTCAGTTCTGTTTTGACATTTGTGTAGTAAACACATGCGAAATACACGTTAATAAACAATGTTACGCTACACTGCTCCAGAACGCGGAATATTGCTGACTATTTATTTGACCAATAATCGGTCGGTGACTTTGGCACAACGTGAATTTCGTCGCAGATTTCCTGGCCGTCCAACGCCTACTGGTGAAACACTGCGACGTTTAGCCGCTCGCCTCGAAGAGACTGGCACAACACGAGATGCTGCCAGGCGTGGCAGACCCCGGAGTAGCCGTTCTGCAGAGAATATTGCTGCTGTAGCCGAGGATGTCATGGAAGCGCCGTCGACATCGACCAGACGACGTGCCACGCAAATGGGTATCAGTCGACGGTCTTTACAGCAAATTTTTGAAGATTTGAAGATGTTTCCGTACAAAGTCCAGACGGTGCATCAGCTGTTAGCTGCTGACCGCCAATCGCGTCTAACATACGCTCAAGCCATCCTTAATCACCACCAAGAGGAAGATGATTTTTCATCAAAAATAATCATGAGTGATGAGGCCCATTTCCATCTTAGCGGGTACGTAAATAAGCAAAATTTACGCTTCTGGGGCACTGAAAATCCGCGTGTAACCCACGAAGAGCCATTACACCCCCTCAAAGTCACTGTATGGTGTGCTGTTTTCGCTGGAGGAGTCATCGGACCTTTTTTCTTCGAAGACGTCGCGGGCCAAACGGTTACTGTGAATGGTGAGCGCTACAGAGAATTATCAACGAGTTCTTTTTGCCGCAACTTGATGAATTGGGATTGGAAAACATGTGGTTCCAACAGGACGGTGCAACGGCACACACTGCACGTGCCACAACCGATATGCTGAAGGATGTATTTCCCGGGCGCCTAATCTCCCGTTTTGGCGATTTGCACTGGCCAGCAAGATCGATTGATTTGACCGCCCCAGACTTCTTTTTGTGGGGCTTTTTGAAGTCGCGGGTTTATGTCAACAAGCCTCAGACTCTTGCAGCTCTTAAAGACAATATCCGTCAAGAATGTGAGGACCTATCGCCGGAAGTTTTGGCCAAAGTGATGGAAAATGCCATAAAAAGGGCTCAAATGACAATCAACTGTGGCGGCGGCCATTTACATGACATCATATTCTCGACTTGATGTAAAAAAAATTAAAAGACCAAATAATAAAAAATAATCCACAAGAAGAATCAAAGTTTTTCATTTTTTTTTTTAATTACAGCCAAAAAACATCGGAAGTTTACTTTTGCGCCACCTTGAATTATTCTAATTAAAGGTTTTATTGTGTTTCGGCCACTTTTTTGCTCGAACAAGTCCACTTATTTTTAAACTCTGTTTCATTTTATGCTAAGCTTTTAATGTCCTTTAAACTATTTTTTACTAGAGCATAATATATTTCAATTTCGTGAAGCTGTGGACAATTTGATGGATTAGCCTATTTTGGTACAAACACTTACAATTTCTTTGTTACCGCTCCATTGTTTTGTTGTTGTAATCAGAAGAAGCGGAAACAGGCCAGGAAACAGCGGTTACACTGTATTTTCTTAGGAAAAGAAGAAATATTTTTCAAAGGCACTCATTCACGTATATTTCTGTGTTAATGGAACAATTTTTTAAGAATGAAGTGCTTTTTTCCCGCATAGGCATATGGCTTTCCAAATCAAAAACTTTCTTTGGAATTTTGATTTCTTTGATACACGACATTTTTCTGCATTAATCCCTCTAGCATCTGCAACATAGAATTCCTGACCAGGAAGTTGAAAAACGTCAGCCTGTACGAATGCTTCATCGTCTGTTATACACTAAACATAATTATGAAAAAAATTCACCTGAATTACGTTTACGTAACTTTTTTCCTTCAAATTCTTGCTTGCGTTTCTAATTGGATTTTTTTCTTACTTTATACGTCTTCAGGCTACATTTCCTTTCAAATTTTCTGATAAAGATTCAAAGCAATTAACTTTTTATGACACTTTTCTTCCAGAGATTAGAGGATTTTCTCTCAAAATCCTTTCTAGTTTGTCTGAGCCCTACAGCCTGAAGATATAATTTTTCTTCCACTACCAGATTTCCGTTCAGTGACCATGACTTCTTTGTATGATATTATGACCCAAGAAGCTGTTTTTGTTTTATATGACCGATATAAGATTTCATGAAAAATTTGAATTATGTGTTTAGATCTTTTTTTGTTATATTTCCATTTTAAGAAAAACTAGTTTTGCTATTGCCATTAAATTTAGCACACTGCTAGTGAGCATAATTACAAATGTAAACCAGTTAATAGAATTATTTATTTTTCACCACATCAAAAGTTATAAGCCCAAGAGCATGCACGGATTTTTTCGTGCTCAGTCCTTAAGTCTATATTCAAAAACATATGTAATATAAAATACCAAAAACATAACTAAATTATAATTAATTTTAATAAAAAATACCATACGATAAATATCTAAATTAATTTGCTTTTATTTATTTATTTTTAGGCATAATAATTGTTTCTCGACACTATAAGTATTTTTATTGTGATTCAACCATATTTTTGCTGTATACACGAATCAAGTACATATGCAACAAAAATATGGTTCAAATCAACAATATTTGTATTGTGAAGTCCAACCATAATATGACAAGAAATTTTTTTTCATTTATTATTAAAGATTAAAAAGTTACAGACTAATGAACAGAAAATTAACAAAATATCCCATTGTACAATGAGGCAACATATGAACGACATGCTTAATTGTGATCTTGTAACATAACCCACATATCATCCTATTAGCAATTCATTGCTTAAGTAGGGTTAAACTCCTGCGGCTAGTTCATTAAAAAAAAAAAAAAAAACAGTTTTAAAATATTTGATAGTTCTATCTGCAAAAAAATGTCCGGAATTGTCATTATTTTACTACACAAATTTCAAATTATATTTGAATAAGTTTTAAATTTACGTGTACTTCATTTAAACTATAACTATATCTTATACATTTCAATACTCCCATCCCAGATCTAAATTCTAATACTAAGACAAATAAAAATACAACTTATATTGAATACACATGACTTGCGGCTAACATTCTTTATTTCTCATAAAAAAAAGTTTAAATGCGAGGATAGACTAAAATGTATATTAAGCATTTTTCCAAATTTTTCGTCAAAACATTAATTAATTTCAAATAAATTTGTTTCAATTATAATATTTCTACACCTTTTGAAACAGACTAAATCTTAAGCCAAATATACTCGTAATTAAAAACCCAGCAAAAAAAAAAAAAACGATCAAGTGCTTACAAAAAAGAACATTTTCACCACTTTAAAAGTAGAACTAAGAGCATATTTTGTGCTTTTTTGAAAGTTATTAATAATAACTTCCAAAAAAGTGAAAACAAATTTATTATTTTTCAATAAGGCTAAAACAGCATCTATAATTAAAAAATTTCATAAACATAGTTTTAAGGAAAGTACTTCAAAAGCAATGAACAAGAAGCATAAAAAAAAGAACATACTACTAATGACAACTTATGGGTAACAAAAAGAACATCAGCAACTCTTGTACAGCACTAAATATTTTCTTCCAATGACAACTCAATGTTAAAATCATGACTTTTTCAGCACTTTTTCAGCTCTTCTGCTGCTGGAAAAGTAAATAATTTAACTCTTAAAAATTTATTTGTTAAGCTAATGGAAAACGCTGCAGCCTAACTTGCTGCTTTTCGGAGCTTTATATAAATGTGTCTTAAATATTTCTATACCAAAATCAAAAGCTAATTGTTTACTTTAGTCAGTAATCATTACTCTCTGCATTACCTAATAGATATAAGCAGGGCAAGTTTTTATATGCACAAAAATAATTGAAATATGCGCTTGAAAAAGCACGAAAAAATGGTATAATATGCACAGGAATATGCAAAAATAGCATGAATATGTACATATATAAAAACCAACGAATCTATGCATTCTTATATATTAATGTGTAGAAAATATGCACAAATATGCATTTTTTTAACTTTCAATCTCAAATAAATTTCGATGTTTATAAAAATATAACTATTTTAATTTTAAGTATCATATTTGACGCTTCCGAATTTTTTTCTTTACAATATTTACAATGTATTCAAAATACTCACAAAAAAATGTTTAGAAATCATTTGATTGAACTCCAAAAAAATCACCAAAAAATTGTTTTTGTTAAGAAAACTAACTTTTGTATCCATTATATGCAAATTTATGCAAAGATTTAAAATATAAGCATTTTTTGTGAAATTCTTTTGAAATATGCAAATGCTTACTTTCCAACCGAAAAGCTTGAAAAACTTGCCCTGGATATAAGTAAGGCTGGAAGCAATGAGTTGAAATTTGTAAAGCTGACATTAATTTAACAGCAAATAATTTCTACAAAGGAATGAATTTATTTCAGTATTTTAAATCTCAACAATAACTTAAATAGATTGCAGTTTATAAAGGATTTTTAACTTTCTCCTCGTATATTTGAATATGCATGTGTAGGTTTGAATTTCTTTGTTAGTTTTGCTTTGTGTTTTATTTTTAGGACATTTCCACCTTAAGGAAAAAAAGTCAACATACTTAAACGCCATTATTTTTATGATACACCATAAAATGTTTACCTAACAAAAAGAAAGAAAAAACTTTTGACATGATATTGGCATTTACATATAGTATTTAATACCCAATTAACCAAACATTTCAAAATAAGATTTAAAAGTCACTGAAGAAAATTCTTATATATTGGATAATAAATCTTAAATATTTTTTTTTTTTTTTTTAATTTCATAAAATATCAATTTTTATTGTTAGACTTTCCTACTTTGAAATAGTTTACACTTTTTTTTATCTTTAAAAATAACTCTTAAATTTTCCACTATTTGGTCACTTAGGTTACATAAGTATTATATTGCTTTCCCTATACTATATGTCATGGTGTTTGGTTCACATGGGTCCGTGGTTGCCGGAATGAAAAAAGGGCAAATAAATAACTGCTTTAAATAATAGCAACACTGTAATACAACAAAAAAAACTTGCAAACATTTTGTTTATGAGTTGTTCCGTTATATATATTTCCATTGTTAATATTCTTGAGGGTTTTCTCGCTTTCTCTCTCTCTCTTTCTCACACCTCCTTACTTATGTATATACTCTTGAAATTTAATAAAATGCTTTTTAGCCAACATATTGAGATTTAAAAAAATATTTATTATTTATTCTTCTTTTTTGTTTCTGTTTCTGTTTACGGTAATGTTCTGTAATTTATTAAGCTTGGAGCAGCTGAATTAAATTTCAAATGAAACGTAAAATATTGAAGAGAATTAAATTAATGTTTGAGGTAGGTATACGTGATTATTCATTTATCATTGAAAGAAATATTTAAGGAAATTTAATATAAATAAAGAAAATTTTATTTTAAAAAATCAGTACTAAGAGAGGACATACAAAATTGAATTGCAGTCTTTAGTTTAGGCTCCAGTAAGGCTACAAAGTATTATATATATTTTATTATATTTTATGTTGACTTGAATAAAAATAAGTATCTTGAGATATATGAATAAAATTGACATCATGCTAACACCCTTAACACTTCTTCCAAAAACAAATACTTTCTCTTTAGCAACATATGACTTAATGGGACTAATATTCATGACACAACTAAATTAAGATACTTATCATCTTACAACCCTCGTACTTATATTTGTAAGGACTTTTGTTACAACAAAAAACATTTGAAGTAACAAAGCTAATAAAATTTTTTATCATTCTCAACATTGTTATAATCCCTAGAAAATATTAAGTTTGAGTTTTATTTGACAAAAATACAAGGGTAGTAAATTTAGGATTTGTGTAGAAAATGTATACAAAAGAAACTCAAAATATAAATTCTAACTACATATTTTGACAAATATAATCTTTAAGTTTAACACCACCACAATGAGGGTGTCAATAAAGACGGATTAGATTAAGTAATTCCCATTTATAATGTGTGGAACGTGTAGTTATAGGCAGAAATAATATAATTTTTAAATTAAAGAAATTGAAATTTTAAAAAATTTAAGAATTTCTAATGCATTAATATCAAATATGTTAGTTATTGGCTAATATACATATATGTATAATAGAATAACGTCACTGACTAATTCATCATTCCACAGCTCAAACGTCTTTTTTGGATATTCGAATGTTTAAGGGATAAAATCAGTAACCTTATATCTCCTAAACTAATAGATACGAAAAAAATCGAGCAGTTATAGTTTTTCATTTAATAAATAACACTGGTCGACAAAAAATCCTCCCCCATAGACGAATAGTTGGACTTGATGTATTTTGATGATCTAAACACGAATCTGTTTTTAGTTTTTTTCCATCAGGTCTGGATTTTTTTTTATGGGCGTGTCTAATACTTCGCCCATAGTAAGGCCATTACTTTAGTATATTTCCTCATAACTAAGAACGGTGTGCACGATTGACATAAGTGATACACCAAAAGATGCATACTAAAAATATTTTCAAATCATCTTTATTTTAAAGCTGGTAATGCTGCGAACAAAATAAAGTATGTATCTTCAAAATTGATGCACAAATGATTTAATTCACAGTTAAGTAAAAATACCCATGTTACATACAATTGCGTAGAAATACAGTGGTCGGCAAAAAAAAAAATAAAAAATTTATTTTTTCTTGTAACAAAAATAGGTGGACTAGGTGTATTTTGACGAGTTAACAAGAATCTGCATTCACTTTTTTCTATCACGTACTGATTTTTTTTATGTGCTGGAATAATATCATCACCTTATTCAGCGGTCACACTATAAAATTCGAGAATGGCTTGTCAAACTTAGACTATAACTCAAGAACCGTTTACACGATTTTAATAAAGGATACATCAAGAGATGCACAAGAAAATTGTCTTCAAGGTATGTCAACAATATTTTTCATTCGCTCAAGAATTTCTGAGTTATGGATAAAAATTTTCAGCATTTTTCAAAAAAAAAAAAAAATAATAATATTTTTTTCGCTACTAATTACCGAATAACTACGGAAATATTAACTGGACAAAAAATTATGTAAATTCAGCTCAAAGACAGTTTAAGTCGCTATATACAGTGCTGTGCAATATAATAGGCTATTGTATATTAAATATTTTCTCTTCGATTTAACACTATTAAAAAAACATTCTCTTAGGAATTTTTGGTACCGTTATTTTTGATATTGTCAATACTAAAAATAATGGGTATTTTTAAGAAGTTTCTTTCTTTCCTTTATGCGCTTTCGTAAACATTTCAAGAAAAGTTAAAATATAATTTGTGCAAAATAATAGACTTATTTTAAAGGATTATATTTTTTGTTTTAATTTACCTTATAATTTGGATAAATTTTCTGAAAATAATTAAATGTAAGGTAAATGAAATATTATTGTTGAAAAAATATTATAAAATAATATTTTTACGAAATGATGGGTCGTAATGTGTATAGCACTCCTTAAGAAAGGCGAATAGTGAAATAATTACGTGTCCAAGGAAAAACACTTGATTTTATTGGGGAATTGCTTGGAAGGTCTTATCATTTCGTAAGAAACGCGATCAAGTGGAAGCCATCAAAAGAAACACGTGGTAGACCTTGCAAAATAACCGCTACCACGGATTCACAGATAGCTCTTCTAGTGAAGAAGCAGCCATTTCTATCTTCAAAAGCTGTTTCTGAAGAAATAGGTAACATAATTAGTGCTTCAACAGTCTGACGAAAACTTTTAGAGAAAGGTTTGCCAAGTAGAATCGCCAGGAAGTTACCATTTTTAAGCTCAATAAACTAAGCAGCTCAAAAAAAAATTGTTACAAAAATTAAAAATAGTGAAGTTGATAATTTTAAGAACATTTTATGGAAAGACGAGACAAAAATTAACTTGTTCAGGTCAGATAATCGCAGAAATGTTAGATGACCAAATGGAAAGGAACTAGATGATCGTTATACAAAAAAGATTGTAAAACATGGCGGAGGAAGTATAATGGTGTGGGGGTGAATTTTGTTGGCATGGTGTTGGCCCTCTTTATTAGATCACAAAAATAATGAACCAAGAAATGTAGCGTGATATTTTGAAGGATATTATGCTACCCTATGTGGAGAACAATATGCCACCAGAATGGACTTTACAACAGGACAATGATCCTAAGCACTCCTCAAAATTTGTTAAATCTTGGCTGAGTGCTAACAATGTATAGAATGGCATTCACAGTCACCGGATCTAAATCCTATTGAGAACCTTTGAGTTGAACTGAAGAGAGGTCTAGATGGGAAGACATTTCGGAATAAAAATCAACTTTGGAAAGATGTTAAAAAGAAATGGGAGGCAATTTCTATAGAAAAATGCCAAAAATTTATAGAATCAATGCCCAGAAGAGTTCAGTGCATTTTAAACAATAATGGCGGTCATTCAGGTTATAAAATTAGCTTGGCATATTATTATAATATTCAATATTAGTAGAAAATTTAATTTGTTTTATGCCCCAATTCTCTATGTCGATTTTTGTCGTTTTCCGACAAAAATGCTATTGAGTGTCTTTTTCATATTCCCTATGTCACTATACGACTGTTTGGGTTCTTGTCTTTGATACTGACAATTTATTACGTTATTTGTTTTAAAATTTTGTATTTTGTATATCGATACTAGTCGATTGAAGTGTCTAAACAGTCACTTATTATTTTCATACCGTTTTGATTGGTAAAGCAATAAAAACGTGTATTTTTAATGATTTATATAAATATGCTGAATTATTCCTTAATAAAAGAAATTTCTAAATTTTTGTAGTGATGATCTTTGAACTATGCCTTTCTGGGACACTATGTGGAATCCAAATTATAATAAGTGCTATATAAATAAAAATTGTTTACATACAAAGCAAGAAAAAAGTTATATATGTATGTAGAGTTGGTCAAGACCGACTATTTTGTATGCGAACCAACTCGTGATTTTTGGGGAGGATCTTTTATGATAACTGTGACCAAATGATTTTTACACTTTGCTTTTAATTTTGAAAGTAGGTTTTATATGAGATGAAGGTCAATTTTGGACCGATTCTTATAAAATTTGGTACTGTCCTTCACCCTTATTTAAAAAGTATCTATGTCCACGGTTGTTGTCACTGAATATAAAAACAAAATATTTGCACACGTTATGCCCGTCAATGTAATAATAAAAGCTCGTAGTTTAAGGGATCAGTCCAAATCTTAATTACGACAAATCTTTGAGCTGGAATTTCGTAGACTTTGTAATATTCAAATGAATCTACCTATTATAACGGTGGACCAATCCTCAAAATATTCCAATGATGAATTTAAATTGATTCCACTAGTTTCAGGTCACAGCTCAAATAAAATAAGTACGAAAATTCTTTAAAATGTTCGCAAATTAGTGCAAAACAAATTTTTGCATGAACATTTTTTATAACAATTGTTTTCCATTTTATTTTATTTTATTTATTTTTGAATTGTTATTTTTATTGAAATCAGTATTGACATATTCAAAACAAGTAAATTTATAAAAAAAAAAAAAAATTCTAATAATTTGTTTTAAATTTATATATTTTGTTAATATTGGCAACAACCCATTTGAAAGTAACGTATATCATAGACCTAAACCACGTAACTTAAACGAAAAAATAATATCGACATAGAGAATACCATTTGTGACTGCTTTCATTCTACAGACGGAACATAAAATCGATATAGAGAATACGGGCATTAGTCTTTAATGAAAAAAATATATATTTGTTTAAGAAATATTGAATAAGTCTATTATTTTGAATCATAGGAAAATGATTTTTTTTTTTTTTTTTATTTAAATAAAGTCATAAAAAAACAAAAACATTTGTGGATGATATATCTTTTAGTACAGTTCTTAAATAAATAAAAAATAAATTTAAATATCATTCATAATGGAAAATATTTACCAAATAAAAATAAGTCTATTATTTTGCACAACACTGTATTGGAGTTTAATCTATCTTAATTGGACAAACCGTTCTCTATTTATAGAAGTGTGACTGCCTAAGGGCGGGGTCATAGAAGTCATGCCCATAAAAAAATCAATACGTGATAGAAAAAAGTAAAAGCTGGTTCTTTTTTTAGCATGTTAAATTCCATCTAATACACCTACTTTTTTTTTATTTAAGAGAAAAAAAAATTTTTTTTGGCTCACTAGTGTATTTCCACGTAACTGTAGGTATGCATGGGTATCCTAAATTTACTGTGAATCCAATCAAGATTTGTGCATACATTTTTATGATACGTGGCTTTATTTACTCGTAGTTTTGTCAGCTTTGAGCTGAAGGTGATAAACTGAAACATTTTTGATGTTTTCACTTTTAAAAAGGAGTTTTAATAAAAAAAAAAAAATAAATCTTTAATTTAGCATGAAAAAAATTTTTTGGACACTTATTTCGAAATATCTCCTAAACTATTGATCGGATAAAAGTTTGTTAGTAGAACGACTTAAAGCCAATTTTATTCCACATATTTATATAAATCGTGCATACCATTCTCGAGTTATAGTGAAATATACTCGAGTAATCGGCTTATTTAGGACGCAATATTAGACACGCCCATAAAAAAAAATCTAGACCTGATGAGAAAAAACTGAAAGCAGATTCGAGTTTAGCATGCGGAATTCTATATAGTCCACATATTATTTTTTTGAAGGAGCACAAAAAATAATTTGTTCCCGTAGCAAATGTTCGAATGTGTGTTTATGCAAAAATACACAAAAAATGGAATTTTCCGTGACTTATAAAACTTTTAACTGGCATAGTTTCGGTTCTGTAAAATATATTGATTTAAATCTTTTTTTGTATAACGAAGAATTATGTCAGCAAAGCAATGTAATTTAGATGAAAAAAATCTAGTTTATATTTTTTTCTGATTTTTGCAATTAAAATAATATTTTTGTAAAAAACTGTTTTTTTGAGAAACTATAAATATTTTATCCGTAATAAAATCTTTGTTATTAAAGATATCTTAACGAAATTTTCGGTGGATGTAGACTTTATCGTATAAAATGAGAAAGTGAAAAAAGAAAGTTATAGTCGGTCTATCCCGACAATATAACACCCTACACCATTGCGTTTGTGCATTAAAATGATTTCCGAAATTTTCGAATATAGACCTAATATAAAATTAGTTTATATGATTTTTACTGATTTTAAATTTATTTGTGTCAAATATTACCATGATACTGTAATTTATGTGCGATTTTGGGAGTTAAAGTGGGCTTTATATGGGAGTTATGCCTAATTATGGACCGATCTTCCTGATATTTTGTACTACGATTAAATATTGCACAAAACTTATTTGTACTGAATTTTATGGAAATAGTGATATAAATAAGCTATTTCTAAGCGTTAAAACCCTATTCGTATTTGTATGGGAGCGAGGTGAAATAATAGACCAATCATGAGCAATTTCCATACTTTTTAACTTCTTTTAAATAGAGATAGGAAATTAATTGCATCTTTAATTATATCGAAAGTATCTATTTTTGTGTAAATATTAGGGTATCCAATTATTCGGGTGTTCTAATTAATCGGTTTATTCGACAAATAATTATTCGAGGTTAACAGTTGATCGGTTAATAACCGATTATTGACAAATTATTCGATTAACCGAATAACCTTAGTTATACATGTAAAATATAAATTACACAAATTATAGTATTTAATCTACTGAAATAGTTACTTAGAAACATAATATAAGATCAAATTCTTTTACAAGGGGATCATTTCGTAATTATTTTCTCCTATCCCAACAAAAAAAGCATCCAAATAAGTCAGTAAGATACTGAACTTGTGATCCAGAAACAGTACAAACGGCTGAAGAAAATTAGTTTCAATTTTTATTATTATTTTAATAAAGACAATTATGCATAACATTGTTTTTCATTTGTTTCAGTTTTTTTTTTTTTTTTTTGTTAAGATAATATCCGAATATCAACGTCTTGTAGCAGAACAATTCATTTAAATATTTCTATATATATATTGGATCCTGTTTTATTACTTCTAAAGCAGAAGAAAAAGTACCTCACTAAAAATGATTTCTATTTATTTATATTGGAATGTAACAGACCTCTTAAAAAGATGTAGTTTACTTAAATTTATCATGAAAATAAAAAAAAATTATAATTTATAACTCAAGAAAACTACATTTCGGTTAACCGGTTATTCGACATAAATTATTCGGTTTATTCGTTATTCGAAAATAGACAGTTTTAAATTATTCGGACAGTTAATCGACAAAAATTAACCGGATAACCGAATGACGGTTAATCGATTGGATACCCTAGTAAATACACTGGATAAACATTTATTAATATCTAAATATCTTCTTAAAATTTATTTTTTTTTTTAAACCTAATCTAACAGTTTTATAAAAAGCTGTGATTTGGCCATTTAACATTTGGAGCAAAGTTTGGGCAACTTTTTTCAAAAAATAACATTCTATTAGATATAAAAATATTAAAAAATTGCTTTTATCGGACTGAGGATTCGTGAGAATTTCTTTGGAAGAAGGTTAATATCAAAAAAATTTTAACTTATTTGATTAAAATTTAAAAAAAAAAAAAATATACTATATGTAAATAATTTAAATTCGCGTTATTTTTGTTATAATTGCCGATTCAGATGTTAATTTATGCGAAAAAAAAAATTTAAACTTTTTTGTAGCAAAAATCCAAAAAATGGCAAACATCCAAGTTGAAATAAAAATTTATTGATTTGTCCTTGTAGAGTTTTACATTTTTTTTTCTTCACTTTATGTGTGATAAATTATATTAACATGCACTGCTGTTTAGCTGTAATAAGTAGATTTTAATAAAATATCAATCCCGTACTTGATTTCTGTAACTATGTGAGAAATTTTTTATTCAAAAAAATAATACTCATCTTGTATAACAACAGGGTCAGTAAGAGTAAATCAATTATTTTTTGTTTGCTTCATAAGTATCCAATTTTAATATTATCAAACCACCCTGTGAGAAACTGAATGGCTACTATAATAATAAATTATTTTTCGATTCGAAAACTTTTCACAAGTTACAGAAACTAGGCACCGGTTGGAAACATCTTATATTAGAATATAAAGTGAATATTTTTTTTAATGTGAAATATGGATGTTGACGAAAACTCAGTAGAAGGTAGTTTAATCATATTTTATCAGGTATGTGATGAAAACCGATCGTTTTCAAATCGAACCGATTTGAAAAGTTGTGATGAATTTCGATCGATTTTAAAAATCATTTTTGCAACAATGATCTATTTTTCATTAAGAATATACTGTTCATGTGAAAAATAACACATTTATTTTAGGGAAATATAAAAAATTATGTAATAAAATCTAATAGCCTGTTTCTCTATGTCGAACGAAAGCTTTCTTTCGCCTTCTAAGCGAACGAAAACTGATTTGGGTTTCTCTAACTCACTTCTATGCGAACAATTAGTCGAACGACAAGTCGAAAGAAAACGTAAGTGTTTTCATATAAAATTGGGTTTCTGTATTTCGAACGATAAGAACAAAAATGTCAAAATCAGTCACTTGCTATTTTGCTTTCGACTGGTTGATTTTTTTAAAGAAAAATAGGAAAAATTCTCAGAAAGACATTGCAACTGTTCCTTAATCATGTTTATTATTCATTTTGATGTATTTGGTATCCATAAATCACGAATTTGTGCCTAAAAAACAATTTCTAAAAAAAATCAAAGAAAATTTTTGTTTTTTAATTTTTTTAAATTATTTTATTTTTTCTTGTTTATTTACTTAGTTGTATCTATGTTTAAACAATTTAGTAGTATTTTTAATATATTTACAAAAAAAGTTACTATTAAAGAAAAATAAAACAACAACAATACGAAAAGACGTAACTCCATGCGAACGAAAGCGTAGGAAATACAGAAACCCAAATTGATTCGAATTCGTTCGACTTGCTTTCGTTCGCTTAGATTTTCGTTCGACATAGAGAAACAGGCTATAATAGAAAGTGATTTAAATATAATTTTTATCAATAACAAAAACGAAAATAAAAGTAAATCACACATTTTTTTCGATTTAAAATCGATTCGTTTTCGAAATTGTTTTCTATCACATACCTGTATGAATAGTATTGATACCTAATTTGTACAAATTAAAAATAAAAATTTAAATGCAAAGTGCTGAAATGTCTTAATTTCAATCCATTGAAAGTGTGTTTCCCCGGCCCAATTTCCAGTTGGGGTTTAATTAAGTAGTATAAACATGTTTTCAGATAAAGTCAAAATTCTATTTATTTTGTTAATAAAAAAGCAGATTTTATAATTTTCTTAAATAAAATTTAATATTCATCTTAAGTAGTGTTAATTCGTTTTTAAACTTAATTTTCTATACCTTACCTAAATGAAAAATCGTCAATGATGTCATAATTATATTTTTAAATAATAAAAGAAATTGTTTTGTTTTTCTTTTAAAAATATTTACAAAAAAAAATTACAAATTTCATTAAAATGATTTAAAATGAGTTAAAATCAAATGAATCTTACTAAATTAAAAAAAAAAAAAGTTAATGTTACTAAACAAACATTAATGCTAAATTAATAAATTTAAATTTTGGCAATTTCCTATTTAAAACATAATTAAAATGTTATTTATTGCTTTATACCAAATACAAAGTAAGTCCTTCTTTCTTAATAAATAATATTGAACATTATTTCAAATACATTTTTTCTTTAAGCTTTAACAATTTTAATTATAGAACAACGCTTGACTGTTAGGTTAGTCAGCTGACTGGCTGTGATTGAAACTCAATAATTACCCCCTGCTGCCGAAAGATTTTCATTAAAATGGTGGCAAAAATGTAAATACGATATCTACAAAATGCTTTTGGGACAATTTCAACAAAATCCCACAAGTTTACCCACTGTTTGTATGGGTTTCCTTTATCCAAAGTCACACACAAAATAAACAGTTGGTTGGTTGGGCCAAAAGGAAAACGAAATGAATACAAACGAATACGTTTTACAAAAGGAGCAAAATTAATTTGTAACATTTTGCAGTTTGTTGTAGTTATTGTGTTGGTTTTGGTTTGAATTTACACAAATTTGTATGTAAATTGGTTTAGTTTTTTTGTTTTACATATTTAATTTATTTATTTTTTACTTTTTAGTTCATTTACATACGCTTGTAAATGAAAGAAAGGTCAACAGGAATAGAATACAAGTTAAATGACTCAAAATTCTTAAAATGTGTTTTGTAAAAGGAAATATTTTCTTGCAATTTATTTTTAAAATTAATTTAATTTTTTTTTTTTTTTTTTTTTTGTTTGTAGAGTTTTACATGTCTTTTGATATTTTCATTTTAAAAGTTGTTAAGAAATAGCTAAATTAAAAATTTATGTGTGAATTTTAAAATGAACTTTTATAGAAATTGAATGCTAAAGCACATACAGTGAAAAAAATTCACAATATGGTTGCCCCAACAATGTTACTTTCACCGCAATAGTATATTGTCATCCCAAACATCGTTATTGTTGAAGGTATATAAATCATTTTTATATAAATTTATTCTTAAAAACTTAAATACAAAGATTTCGAAAAAAGTTTATGGCCTCTGTTACAATGTTATGTTGAAGCCTTTGATAAACCATAACATTTGTTTAGATTAAATAAGATAAAGGGAAGATATTGTTAAAACTTAAAAAAAACTGTTAATATTTGTTAAACAAATAAATAAATCATTTTAAAAATGTGTTATACTAAATCAAAAATCGTTCATGTGAGGAAAATTTTGCTGAATATCCTTTGCGTTATATAGCTCCCAAGAGCAAGTCCTCTCTAGCTAACAGTTCTAAGACAGCGCCAGTAAATGTTACCTAATGACAGTCCAAATGGCAAAACTTAATTATGTGGAAGGCCAATGTACGCGATACAAGACGAAATCGGCAATCAGCTAATCATGTTTTCTCACGCGCTTGCGCGGCCCATGTAAAAAAATTGAAACAAATTCAACTTAGACGCGCGGACGCGTGTTACAGGACGACCAGATTAAATTTATGACTGTCAGTTATGTGATGAGAAATTATCGTTTTTAAAAAGCAATTTCAATAGCAAAAACGATTATGGTGTGATCATTTTTGATCGATTTCAAATTCCAATTTTGTTTCATTCCGCAACATTTTCTTTTGAAAGTGTTTAAAAGCATTAAAATTAATTTTAATAAAATATATAAAATTATAAAATATTGTATAAATAATTGGGGCATTCACACGGTCGTCATAAAGTCATATATCATAAAATAATAACACGAAAGAATATGACTGCTGTGAGCAACCCTCATAAGTTAGTATGCTGTTTCAATTTTGAGTCAGCTGATAAATGAAAAATACAATTATAAAAAATTACAAATATTTTTAATGAAAATGCCAAAAACAAGTCAAAAATCTGAAATAATAACCGGTTTGTGCGAAAAATACATATTTGATATTGTTATGGCTGATTCAAGTAAATAAGATAAAATTAAAATTACCTGAATCTTCTAAAAAATAAATTTTTATAAAAATTATAAAATATTTTTACGTGCGCCAAGATAGCAACGAAAGTTAGCAACGAATTTGAAAATTGCACAACGGCAACACTTTTTTGCACATTTTTAATCAATTTTTCATTTTAATATATCTTCCAATCTAGCCATTCCCATGATACTATCCATAAAGAATACAAAAGAATACTCCTTAGAGATTATAAAAAAGTTCCCAAGCAAAAAATTCCTCGAACAGTTTTTGAGAAATCTTAGTTCATCCACCTTGGCCATAGATACTATCATATCTTGGGACACAGTCAGTGCCAAGAGATCAGACATATAGGAAAAGAAAGTATACCACCTAGAGACTATAAAACGTCGACCGTGCAAAAAATCGTTCGACCCATTTCTATGAAATCTAAGCTCCTCCATTTTGGTCAATAGAAATCAAAGATTCTACTGTAACTTGGGACACAGTCAGTGCCAAGAGATCAGACATATAGGAAAAGAAAGTATACCACCTAGAGACTATAAAACGTCGACCGTGCAAAAAATCGTTCGACCCATTTCTATGAAATCTAAGCTCCTCCATTTTGGTCAATAGAAATCAAAGATTCTACTGTAACTTGGGACACAGTCAGTGCCAAGAGATCAGACATATAGGAAAAGAAAGTATACCACCTAGAGACTATAAAACGTCAACCGTGCAAAAAATCGTTCGACCCATTTCCATGAAATCTAAGCTCATCCATTTTGGTCAATAGAAATGAAAGATTCTACTGTAACATGGGACACAGTCAGTGCCAAGAGATCAGACATATAGGAAAAGAAAGTATACCACCTAGAGACTATAAAACGTCAACCGTGCAAAAAATCGTTCGACCCATTTCCATGAAATCTAAGCTCATCCATTTTGGTCAATAGAAATCAAAGATTCTACTGTAACTTGGGACACAGTCAGTGCCAAGAGATCAGACATATAGGAAAAGAAAGTATACCACCTAGAGACTATAAAACGTCGACCGTGCAAAAAATCGTTCGACCTATTTCTATGAAATCTAAGCTCCTCCATTTTGGTCAATAGAAATCAAAGATTCTACTGTAACTTGGGACACAGTCAGTGCCAAGAGATCAGACATATAGGAAAAGAAAGTATACCACCTAGAGACTATAAAACGTCAACCGTGCAAAAAATCGTTCGACCCATTTCCATGAAATCTAAGCTCATCCATTTTGGTCAATAGAAATCAAAGATTCTACTGTAACTTGGGACACAGTCAGTTCCAAGAGATCAGACATATAGGAAAAAAAAGTATACCACCTAGAGACTATAAAACGTCAACCGTGCAAAAAATCGTTCGACCCATTTCCATGAAATCTAAGCTCCTCCATTATGGTCAATAGAAATCAAAGATTCTACTGTAACTTGGGACACAGTCAGTGCCAAGAGATCAGACATATAGGAAAAGAAAGTATACCACCTAGAGACTATAAAACGTCAACCGTGCAAAAAATCGTTCGACCCATTTCCATGAAATCTAAGCTCATCCATTTTGGTCAATAGAAATCAAAAATTCTACTGTAACTTGGGACACAGTCAGTGCCAAGAGATCAGACATATAGGAAAAGAAAGTATACCACCTAGAGACTATAAAACGTCAACCGTGCAAAAAATCGTTCGACCCATTTCCATGAAATCTAAGCTCATCCATTTTGGTCAATAGAAATCAAAGATTCTACTGTAACTTGGGACACAGTCAGTGCCAAGAGATCAGACATATAGGAAAAGAAAGTATACCACCTAGAGACTATAAAACGTCAACCGTGCAAAAAATCGTTCGACCCATTTCTATGAAATCTAAGCTCCTCCATTTTGGTCAATAGAAATCAAAGATCTTGAAGTTATAGAACTATGCACATATTTATAGCATGTTTACGTATATATTGCGAATATTCAATGGTGGTAACTTCTAAATATTACCACCGGCTCGACGAAGAGTTTTTCCCTTTCGACTTAGATTTATACCGTTTAGTTATGACAAAACAATAAACACATTATAAAAGGTCTTATTATTTTAGGACTTTTTTCTTTGAAGCACAACAACAATTTTTTAAAACTATCATAAAACTTTAGTATTTTATGACAATAAGACTTGATAGCACACCGTGTGAATACCCCAAATGTCATTTACTATTGGGACAGCTTTAATATTAATAGAGGAGGAACATAGAAATGAGAATATAAGAAGAAAACAATTACGAGACTATTCGAATCCATTGGAATTACCGGATGACATGTATGTAACTTAAATTTTTATAAATAGTTTTAGTTATATGATTAAATTTTGCATTGATTCATTCAAAGTTTTAGATTAAATAAAGAAGGGTTTATAATAGTATTAAACAAAATTGGAAACAGTTTAGAAAACACTTCAATCCCACTAATATTACAATTGGCAGCTGTACTAAGATTTTTCTCAAAAGGAGGTTTTCAAAGAGCTGTGGGAAATTACGCAAATATTTCTACGCATCGTACTACATTTTCAAAATCAAAAAAAAAATAAAAAAAATAGCTACTGGAACGCCAACGGCCTTAGCCAACATAAATATGAAGTACAACAATTTTTACTAATGCAAGAAATTGATGTGCTATTAATATTCGAAACTCACTTTACACAAAAGAATTGTTTCAGAATAAATGGCTACTACACCAACGACACAAAGAATCCAAGTGGTAGGGCATGTGGCGGCACTGCAATCTTAATCCGTAATGATATAAAGCATTTTCCTATGCCAGAATACAAAACGGATCATATCCAGGCCACTTCAATAAATATACCTTATATTAAAACAACAATATCGTCCGTATATTGTCCTCCAAAATACAATATCTATCGAGATCAGTTTCTTGACTACTTTTCCACCTTAGGTCCAAGATTTATTGCAGCAGGAGACTATAATGCTAAACATACATTTTAGGGCTCTCGCCTTATTACACCCAGGGGTAGGCAACTATTCGATGCAATGTCGTTCCAACCTACTTACTGGCCTGCAGACATCAATAAGATTCCTGATCTTATTGACTTTGCAATAATCCGAAATATAAAACGCGAATTTATATCAGTGATCCCTTCACTGGATCTCTCGTCGGATCATTCGCCTACTATACTGAGACTAATTAATAATCCAAATCAACTAGAAACCCAAAGCACTCGTTTTCCAAACAAGAAAACAAACTGGTTAAAGTACAAAATGTACATAAGCTCACACTTACCACAAAATATTTCACTGAAAAGTGAAAATGAAATACAATCTGCTGTTAATATTTTCACAGACATCCTAACTAATGTTGCTATAGTATCTACACCTCCCTGTTTCTCAGGAAGGCAAAGATATAATAAATGTTCTTCCAATGTCGAAAATCTTATTAGGGAAGAAAGAAAATTAAGGCGTCAATGGCAAGAATTTCGATCACCAATTGTCAAGACTAAGCTTAATCAATGCATCCGAAAATTACGCTTCGCACTGAAGAATCAAAATGAATCCGAATTGAAAACATATCTGCAAAACTTAGATCCCACTAATAAAACAGATTACAGTCTATGGAAGGCGGTGGAAAATATGCAATGCCCTATTGCACATTAATCTCCCATACGCCTCCAAAATGGCCAATGGGTCACAAGTTATAATGAAAAAGTGGAAGCATTCGCTAGTCATTTGGAAAACGTTTTCACTCCAATTGACACAGGCTCAACTCTTAGGCCTGTAGTAGTTAGCGACCATACTCCCAATCCAATAAAGTTCCGGCTCTTTGCCGTGAACTCAGCAGTAAAAGGTCTAAAGGCAGGAAAATCTCCTGGAACGGACAAAATTACCAGTACTATGATTTGTTTCTTGCCAAACTCGGCTCTAAGATTTATTTTATTTATTTTCAATGCCATTTTACGTACTGGCTACTTTCCATGTACATGGAAATTGTCAGAGATAGTAATGATACCCAAACCCGGAAAAGACGTCACTCAAGTAACGTCTTACCGTCCAACAAGCCTACTATCAATTTTTTCAAAATTGTTTGAGAAATTGCTCATTGAGAGCCTATTATTACATCTTACTAGTAATAACAGTATACCTAACCATCAGTTTGGTTTTAGAAAAAAACATGGTACTATTGAACAAGTTCATCGAATTACAAATCTCATAAGAAGAGGTTTCGAGAGCAAGCAGTATTGCTCAGCATTATTTATTGACATATCTCAAGCTTTCGATAAAGTCTGGCACGAAGGACTTATACATAAAATTACCACATTACTTCCACAAAACGTTCATAAGTTACTAAAAAACTATATATTAAATAGATATTTTCAAATTAGATCAAAAGACGTGATTTCTTCACGCAGAAAAATGTCTGCAGGTGTACCTCAAGGAAGTATTTTAGGGCCGCTTCTTTATATACTTTATACGGCAGATATGCCCACGAGCCCCATGACTCATACATCAACTTTTGCAGATGATACTGCTTTTTTAAGTGTGCACACAGATCCCGTTATAGCATCCGAACAACTACAATCCCACATCACTGAATTGGAGAAATGGCTACACAAATGGAAAATCAATGTGAATGCTACGAAATGTGTCCACATTACATTTACTTTACGCAGGGAAGGTTGTCCTCCTATTCGAATCAACAATATCCAAATTCCTGAACAGGACAAAGTAAGGTATCTTGGAATTCACCTGGATCGGCGTCTAACATGGTCTCGTCACATAGAATCAAAACTTACACAAATGAAATTAAAATCTTCCCAAATCCATTGGTTAATTGGTCCAAGGTCGGCCCTAGACCTGCACTATAAGGTTCTCTTATATAAAGCAATAATAAAACCTATATGGTTGTATGGCATCCAGCTCTGGCGATCAGCCTCCTCAACAAACATTGAGAAAATACAGAGAACACAGTCGAAACTTCTAAGAATAATAACAGGTGCACCATGGTACGTCAGAACTAGTAATATCCACAGGGATCTAAATATTCCTACAATTCGTGAGGAGATACAAAATAGCTGCATAAATTACATGAAGAAATTAGCGGAACACCCAAACCCCCTTGCAAGGGATCTGCTTAAACATTGGATCTTGGAAGATAACACTATTAATAAAAACTCTACGTTGGATTTTGCAGTGGCAATATCAACATTAATTTAAGTTTAGGTTAAGATTTTAATACTTATTGTAAATTTCTGAAAAAGAAAGATTCAATAAAAACTAAAAAAAAAAAACGTGTATTGGAAAGAAGAATGTGTCGAAGTTTTATACAATTAAAGAAAATGATAATTATTTGAAAGCATCCAAAACATTTTTTTTTTTTTTTTTTTGAAATGAAAGGTATAGCATACCAGACGCATTGACAGCACACATGTTGCAATTCAGAGACCCAACAACGGAGAATATCTTTATTTTAACAGAAAATGATACTACAGTATTAATGCAATAATTGTAAGTTTGTATTATTCATTTCGTTTAAATTATACTAACAAAAAACTTACAATTTAAGATTTGCGATTATAAAATTAATATCAAAACTGTTGACCCCACCAGGCCTGGGTCAAGTCGCGATGCCTTTATATGGGATATGAGCAGAGCTCGAAGCGTTTTTATGTCAAACTACGAAAATAGGGAACGTGGGTATTGGTTGCTAGCTGATTTAGGATATGTTCTAAAGCCATTTGTTATGATACCTTACAGAACACCATCTACTACTAGCCAAGAGAAATTTTATAAAACAAACACGATTCGGCAAGGAATATCGTAGAAAAAAACTGTAGGAGTTCTAAAAAGTAGATTTCGGTATTTGTCTCGAACACTTTGGTATTTACCGTCAATAGCAGTATGATTAAAATTTGTTATGCTCTGCATAATCTTTGTAGGTTAGGTTGAAAGAGGCTCACACAGAAACTGTGTGTATTCACAAGACTAATTATGCTGATCCATAGTGAATCCTCAAAAAAAAAAAGAAAAGAGAAATAACAAAATAAGAAAAATAAATAAAAATAAAATATATATATAGCCTTGTTAATCCATTCGGGGTCTTGATTGTCTTGTTGCTGGACCTCCATTATTACTTGTTATATGCATCTTTGTTGCCTTAATAAATTTCAAAATCTTTAATAGACTTATCCCTCTTAAATCTTCCAGGTTCTGAAAAAAATAAGAATCAAAACATTTAAATCTAAAGCGCGATAGTGCAGCGCACTCGCAGAGGAAATGAAATGTATCCTCTTCCTCTTCGCTGCACCATCTGCAGTTGTTATTATCGCATAAACCAATTTTCTTAAGAAAATATTTTAAGTCGTTATGACCCTACATACATTCTCAGTTCATTCTTTTCCATATCTAGAACTTTCCTCAATGTATTGTTATCCCTTGGTTTCCATAACGCCTTTGTCTGCTTATATCTCGATGAGTTATCCCAGAGTGCGTCGGCTTCCACTTTGAATTTATCTCTTATTTTTCGATATATATAATCTAGTCCAGCTATTTCATTACCTTGAATATTATTGTGACCAGGTACCCAGCACAGTTTTAAAAAGTGTTGTTCGTTGAGAACTTGTAGATCTCTGCGACAACGGCTGACCACCTTTGATCTAATATTCCTGCTACAAAGTGCCCTTATGGTAGCCTGACTATCGATGTATATTGTGATATCGCTCCTAAATATCGGCATCATAGATATTAGTCTTGCTGCTTCAGACACTGCAAAGATTTCAGCTTTGAAAATACTACAAGCATTGTTCAGTCTTGAGCTGTGATACCTAACTTTTCACAGAAAACTCCACTTTCCGTTCCATTCTCTTTCCTAGAACCATCAGTGTACACCTTAATACCTTCTACATTACGATTATTGGTCTACTCTCGGCGGTATAATCGCTGTAATCTCCTTATCCCATCGAGTTTCACTTATCATGTAATCTGTTACTAAATTTTAATAACTTGATTTTCTAATTAGGGATGAATGTCTATTATCTCTAATTATAAGTTGCCCATTTTGGCTCAGCCTAATCTGGGTCTTTAAAACGTATTTTTTTATGTATAAATGTAGAGGTTTAATTTCCAGAATTCTGCACAATGATTCAGTGGCGGTGGACCTTCTTGCATCTGTTATGCTCAGCGCTACAACTCTATTTACACGTTCAATGAAATAGGCATGTGTTTTGATGTTCATAATTGGCCACCAAACAAGCGATCCGTGTGCTAGTATTGGCCTAAAAATTGCCTTGTATATCAAGCGTGGTTTAAGACCCCAAGATTTGCCAATAAGCTTCTGACACGAGTTCAGAGCAGCGTAAGCTTTCTTTACTCTTTCCTGTAAGTTGGTTATACAGTTCAATTTATGGTCGTAAAAAACGCAAAACATTTTTCTCCATTTGAAAGTTCCAAAGTTCTACCACCTAGTTTCGGTGGGTTAAAAGCGGGTATTCTCCTTCGCCCTGTGAAAAGTACCAGTCCTGTTTTCTGAGGATTGATACCCAAACCACAATCTTTGTAATTTGCTGAAAAATTGAAAATTGGCTACTGATGAGGACTCTGATATGAATATGCAAAGTGAATTCCAAAGCGACCAATTTCTTCAAAACTATGCAAATGCATAAAATTAATCAAACCTTAATTTTAATAAAAATATTAAATTTTATTAAATTATAAATTTTAACACAAAAACTTTTTATTTATTATCTATATAATTATCCTTTAATTGTTCCAACTCTAATTGTTTTTTTTTTATTTCTAAGTAAATTTTGTTCAATTGCTACTTTTTCCATATCCTTATGATGATGTTTAAGTTCATCAGTAAGATTAGCGTTTAAATTCTCCACGGATTTATATATACGTCGAACATTTTGTCCAACAATGTCTATATTTTCATTAATTTTTTGTTTAGTAATTCAGTAAATATTTTTAATGACTCTGAAAAATCCTTTCCATTTTGAATATTATATTGTATAAATATTCCTTTAAGTGTTATAACTTTGAGAATTTCTTTTAGATGTGCCTGGGTTCATATCTAATATTTCTGTGTCATTTCTCTTTCTTTTTGGTTGGTCATTAAAATCGTCTTCCGAAGATATGGATTCACTATCATTTCCAATAGAGTTTGCGTTTTTAATACCATCCACAATAGCATACAATCCACATATATGTCCCACAACCTCCTATTTTTTTTTTTTTTTTTTTTTTTTTATATAGATTTGGTTGTATCGACCATCAACTATTGTTTGAACTTTTTATTTATAGAAATATTCTTTTTTATAGCGACTTTCCAACAAGTCCATACCTAATTGTAATAAATTTATATTCAAATCAAATTAAATGATATTATTAAACCAAACCTTTTTCCAACCAGTCACATCATGTTTTGGAGGACCCAGACTATTAAGTTCTTTTACCAAATCTGTCCACAGATTCGACATCAGTCTTGTTGCTTCTCGAAAATCCCCTGGCTATATCGGCATGAGTTTGCATAAAATCAATTAATGCATCATTCTGGCGTAAGTTTTTGTGTTTTTCTCTTAAGAAATATTTGTATTTTTATTTGAATTTTCAATTTGAAATGAATTTGAAATGATATAAAAAATAATACTTAATGCAACATTGCTTTGAAAATTACTTTAAACTGATATTATCGTTTTTTATGACATGAAAAACTAATCGTTTTTATTAATAGGCATAAAATGGAATTTGAAACGGACAACACAAAACGATAACTCTTAACACATCACAATGTAAATCGTTTTTCGTTCGGTTTTGTTTCAAAATCGTTTTTCATCACTTGTGTTTTAAATTGATTTCTTTGCAGTTTTTTGTTTAACAATTAAGTCAGTACAACATGTTGCTGCCGTTATAATTACAATTCTGCGTAGGCAGCCACAATTTACAACCACCATCTAGCTTTATTCTACTTGTGTATTTTAGAATCTCATTTATTTGCTCACTCTCTTTGTTTCGCTCTCAATTTAAATGCAGCGCAGTGAATTTAGAAACAGGGCTAAATGAAACAGCACTGCAAACTGCTGCTGACCAAATGTAATCAACACCATAACAAACAGTGCATTCTAAATGATCAGCTGATTATGTCAGTACACACTGACATAATCATAATTTCGGCTTAACGCTGCCGCTCGTTGCCGCGTGAGATATTTTCAAGGAAGTGACGTGATTTGGATACCAAGATCGCATGATTTAATCTCGCTAGACTTTATCTTGTTTGCGTTATCTCAACAAGCCGCAATCCATGACCTCAATGTCAACATAACACCTCCTAGGACTTAACTTTAGCGGGATATATATTTTATCCTTTGTGGGCCATAAGCCACAAAGGATGTGCTCTGAGGTCTCATTTCACATTAACCAAAATGATGATTTTTGTTAAGCGATAGAAATTTTTCGATTTACTCATAGATAACGTTATAAGCAATTGGTTTCCGTGTATTTTTTTTTTTTTTTTTTTTCAAAAATTGATTTATTTAGCTGGACAAATTTTATTTCGGTTAGACACTGGACTAGCATCAAAAAAGCTGGAAAATCATACCGAATTAACCCTAGTCATGGGTTACTAACTTACAAAAGAAGGCTAATATCTAAGTGCACAACCACCAATATTGGGGGAAAAAACTTTGGAGTTTTCTAAAGAAGAAAAATTTAAGGCATTGTTATGCTTTTACAAATTTAAACGGATACCTAATCTAAAGGATGGAGTTAAAAGGGCTTTTGCATCTCTATACACTTGTCAAAGAAATATAGAGAAAACGTGGGAACTTAAACCTCGTCTGATATACTGGTTATACTTATGCAATGTATATGGCCTATTCGGACCAGTTCTGACACATGAATCTCTACATAGGTGATTGCAAAGATTATATCAGAAACTCGAAGATCTACTTCTACTGACGCAGGATATTTGAAGATCGACTCATTTCATCTACATATTGAGGAATATATCCTAAGGACGCAACTTAGGTTGAAACAAACCTCGTTATGTAAACTCTAGAACTGTTTGGCTAAGTCGTTCAGTTGCAGTTCATAAAGTAGCCATAGTTTTATAAGTTTGACAGTCATTGCAGTTCAGTTGTGAAAATAAAGAGCTGTATTTGAATTTAAAAGCAAATTTTAATTTTTTTAGTAAAAGAACTCCGGTTTTATTTAAAAGAGTTAAACCAAAGTATTTTAACCCCATGGGTGAATGTAGTCCGTTTTTTTATTACTAAAGAAATCCATTAAAAAAATAGTAAAAATAGATAGGACCAATTGTTTTAGGAGGAAAAAAGTTTAAAAATATAGTTAACGGTTATGGGAAGAGAAAGCTTTAAAAAATTGCACATGGTCCCCTTCTATCTTACATAAAAATTGGAAAATTTTGTAGAGAAATAAAATGATTTTTTTTTTTTTGTAAATGATGAATATTTTTTCGAACTTTTTATGAATTAATAATTTTAGAATTTTTTTTTATTCAGGCTCAAGTTCATTATTGTAATAATTTTTCTAGAATACAGAAAAAGATTTATTAGACACTAGAGGATGGAATGCATTTTCTGATCCGCTACGATCTTCTTCAGCACCCATTGTGCCTTTTATTGCTAATCGTAAAGATCTTTCATTTAACTCACACTTTTGAAGTGTCTAATAAATCTTTTTCTGTATTCTAGAAAAATTATTACAATAATGAACTTGAGCCTGAATAAAAAAAAATAAAAAATTATTAATTCATAAAAATAAAATGAAGTTATTTAATTCTTACCTTTGAATAACTCTCCGTCGATCTTATATCATTAATAGTCCAGGGCAACATGGCGGCCGAATAACGCGGATCAACCGACGCACTGCCGCGATAAGTTAACGAAACCAAACGGGTTTTCATTTTAATCAAATAACACTTTTTTCAGCAAAATAAAAAACCAAAGTCAAATATTGTTACAAATTTTGTTTCAAATTCAAATAAATCGATTAAACACTAAAACATGGCTTAGAGTTGATAATAACATTTGTTTAAATTTTATGAAAATATTTAAAAAATTGTTAAGTATTTAATTTTTATTTAATGCAGTAATATTTATTTTAAATCAATATTTAAAACAGGCGTCTAAAAGACGCGTTTTGATTATTATTTGATTTTTTTTTTCTGTTTTTCTAGTTAGATAGAAATACAATTTAAGCATGCAACTCTTTTTTTAGTTTTTTTTTTTATTCGTTTTTTTTTTTTCGCACGTAAAATACGGAATTAATGAAGTTTTATGAGTCAGAAGGGACAATAATAACAGAGTATGGCAACGTGTTTGTAAAGGAGCCAATGGAGGTCATTTAAACTGTTGTTGTTTTATTTATTATGTATTTTTTTTTTATTTCCTTCTCTTGTAGGGGGTGTTTGGATTAGACGGCTCTTTAACTTAAATCACTTACACACACACACACACTCTGTAAAGGAATTTAGCACAAACACGATTGCAATGGCGACCACGACTACAAGACGACACAACGACGACAAAACTACGAAAATAGCGTTAATGATGACGACGATGACAGCGATAAAGTTATAATTGTATGAATGAATAAATGGAGGGATTATATGTAGTATTTGCTATTAAATTAAGACACGCAACTGCAGGGATAATAACTATTTTTAAGAATTTTTATTTATGTTTTTCTTTTTTTTTTTTTCACAATTTTATTTAAAATTGAGGTTAAGATTTTTGTATTTATTTTATTTTAGAATTCTATTAAAAATGTATTGATTTTTCTTTAACTTTGCTCCCTTTTTTCTTTTGTTTTGTTATGACGTTTTTTTAACAATAAGCGGGGAATGTATTTTTTCTTTTTTGATTCTTATTAGTTTCCGTTTTTCTTTTTTTTTTTCTGTTTTTGTTGTCCTTTTTTATTGTATTTTTTTTTTTTTTTCTCTAAATGGTTAGTCAAATCAGTTAGATTTTGCTTCAGAGGACGTACAGGACGAGACACATTTTTTCACTGTCTGTAACACCCAAAAAAAAACACCCCTTACACAAAAACAATATATCGCCTTAAAATTAATGCAGAGAAAAAAATACCCTTAACACGTTTCGCTATTAAATAAACATTATTTTCTTATTTAAAGGAATTTCTTTTAACATATAAACAAAATTTAATACTGGTAGGCTTATTAGAAAACACAAATCGATTATTTTTAAAATTATTGATTAATTTCCTTTAAAAATTTTGCTTTTATATTTAAAGTTTACAATTTCATTAAAATAATACTTTTTAAGCGTTTTCAACAACCGTCTTCACTGAATAATCAAAAATTACTAAAGGATTTTTATATTCGCACTTCACTAAACACTCTCTTTAACAACTCTCTTTTTTCGTCAACATACATAAATAACACTACTCTCTTTTTTATTTACATACTTTTTTTTTGTCTTTCTTATAAATTCTTCTTCTAATTAGAATGTTTTTTCACACTTTTTCCAAAAACTTATTTATTTTAATCATTTAATTTTATTTATTAATTATTTGGTTTTATATTAATCCTTATTTAACTTTATAAATTAATGTTTAAATATAATAAAGTTCTTAATGTTTTTAAATTTTTCTTAATTTTTCAATTGTAAAATTTATTGCACTTGTTTATATGACGCGCAAACTCAACAACAAATAAATAACACTGAAGAAACTTCAAAGTATTGTTATTAGTTTGTTGTTGGTTTATTATTTGCTTTTTGTCAAGTTTTGCACTGCGAAAACACAGCAGTGTTGCCGGATTCGATAGTTCTTATCACGGTGTAATAATTTTTAACAAGGTGACATTTTAGATTAGCTGAAAATTTTAAGCATGTACGCGTATAAGAAGTATGGACGCGTATAGAGAGTCGTAAAGTGGCTCCGGGTATGAGAACAACTCTCGTGACGCGGTAATTATTTCTTAAATACAGCCGGGCGGGTTCTTGTTGCTTGGTCTTCGAGAATTTTACGTTCCACCACACATTGCCTAAATGTTTATAGTCACCTGTATCGCGTCAATCAATTTTGATAACCTAACTTTTACAAGATTGGATTTTTGGTGGAGTACCTATCACATATAAATAACTCAGATTGATATTGGTGAAGACCATTAAACTCAAGGAGTTGAATTCGGGAACTCAAGCTTACTATACGAAGATGTAGGTCGGGTGGAAGTTTTGCGGAGGACGCTTCCTTGGAATTAACACCCTGGCACTTTGTTAGCCTAGTAGCTACGCCATTTTATTTTTATTTAAAAAAATAACCATGTAGAAAATTTTACAGGAGACTTAATCGTGTACTTACCTTTTTTCTATTTTTGGTTACATTTATTAAGTGTAAAGATTGCTAAAAAAAATCGGATCAGAACATGTCAAATTTTGAGACTCATATCCATATATTTTTACAGAACTATAGTAGAAAATAACAAAAAATATTTATATTAATCACGATTTCATTAATTTGGACCAAGTGAGCTTTATATACGCATAAATCAGTGTTCCAAAATTCACGAAAATAGGTAGAAAACTGACCATGCTTTCCATATAAATAAGCCCATCTTCCGAAAATAATTTAAAGGTTCAAAAGTCCCATGTATAAATTGCCAACATAAATAATAAATTTTATAAGAAGAAAATCTAGTACACAAAGTTTTATCACAGAAAAGAAAGCGTTCTATAGACATATTTATTTAATATATTAATTGATAAAAACAAATTTCTTACAATTTATTCTTTGTTTTTAATTTATTATTAGTTTTTAATTTCAACAATCATTGCACAGAAGGCCAGAGAGATAGATTTTTTGGCCATAAGTCGTTTTTAAGAATTTGAAAATAACGAATATGGCAAATTATTAGAAACTTTTAAAAGCATGTTTTCCGAATTTTTTTTTATCCATTTACACCATTTCCTTCTGTATCGTTCCAAAGTTAAAAAAGTTGTTAGAAATTAATTTTATTGATGGGCCATTTTTTTTGGTTTTTACTACATATTTTTTTGACAAAAGCTGAACTTTTTTTGCATCAATTAACATCTAAATCGGCAATTATAACAAAAATAACCCGAATTTAAATTATTTGCATATAGTATATATTTTTTTTTAAATTATAATCAAGTAAGTTAAAATTTTTTTGATATAAACTTCTTCTAAAGAAATCCACACAAATCCTCAGTCCGATGAAAGCTATTTTTTTCTATTTTTATATCTAATATAATGTTAGTTTTTGAAAAAAGTTGCCCAAACTTGCTCCAAATGATAAATGACCATATCGCACCAATTTATAATAGTGTTCCTAGGTAAAATAACATAAATTTTAAGAAGACATTTTGATATTTTTTTAAATAAATAATTATTCTGTGTATTTACACAAAAATGAATACTTTCGATATAATTATAGATGCAGTTAATTTTCTATTTCTATTTAGAAGAAGAAAAACAGTATGGAAATTGGTCACTATTTCAATAAAATTCAGTACAAATAAGTTTAATACATTATTAAATCAGTGTACAAAATATCAGGAAGATCGGTCCACAATTAGGCATAGCTCCCATATAACAGAGATGGGGGGTAGTGCACCAAACTGTGAGTGCATTCAGCTTTACATTAAATCGCAGTATAGTGAAAAATTTTGATTTTTAACTATTTGTCACCACTATAGTTATAGTGAAACATTTTTTCACTACCACTAAAAAATGGTGCAAAATCTGAGCAGTCACTACACATAAGCTGCAAATAAATTTTTTTCACTAAACATAAATATGAAATTTTTTTTTTCACTAAACATAACTTTGAGTCTACATTAGACAAATTTTTATCACGACAAACGTCAAAATTTTATCAAGATAAAGATTTGTCTAATGTAGACTGAATTTGTCAGTATTATTGCAGCGTTAAAAGAAAATTGTCAGCGCTCGAGCTCTGACAACGTTGTCGTGATAATGCTTGGTAAAAGATTGTTGTTGGTACTTTTTGCATGGTTTATTATGACATACGTTTTCTCCTATAATTTGCGGTCCACACGAGCCTTTTTCATGCTCGCACATTGAACAAAATGTTGTGCGCACATGCATTTGGATAGTGTTGACCCAAGTTGTTCATGTTTTGTTCTTGTTCGCACACCGTTGTTCGCACAATTGTTCGAACAACCATGTCTGCCATAAACGTCATTTTGTATGCGGAAGAAGAGGCGTTGCATGTAAAAGTATCGAAGCGACACTGACGGCAAACAAAAAATTATGATTTGTTCGACAAATGTTCTGCCCACTGAAAACAAAATGAAAAAAATTGTGTGTGTTGCTCTGCCGACGTTTTGTTCTTGTGCGAACAAGAAAAAGGCTAGTATAGACGGTACGTAATTGACAGAGATAAAAAATTATCTGCAAATCAAATAAAAATTTGACGTTTGTCTTGATACAAATTTCTCTAATATAGACTCAACGTAAACATGATATTTTTTCCAATCAATGACAACTCACTGAACTAATTTTAGAGAATTATGATGATAATTATCAAAGTTATAATCGTTTTAAAACAACACTACATAATTTAGAATTTCTTTTAGTGTATTTTTGAAATCTTATAAAGCCCCAACCACTCAACTAAAAATCATCGTATCGCAATCAGCTGTTTCAACCAGCTTTATGCAAATGTGTGTATGTAGCTATTGACACAAAAATTCTAGGTAGTGTATCGCAGAAATCTACAGAAAATAGATTTTTACGTAGCTGCGTAAGTTTTTAACAACCCTGTAGTTTATTTTGTTCACAAAATAACCGAAAACAGAGTTGTTTACACAATGAATGTTCAAAAACATATGATACGTTTACTTTTGTTGACTAGTTGTACAAAATGTTTCACTCTACTTTTCTTCATTCTACGTTGCGTCGCAAAGTTGACTGGTTGGGCCTTAAGCGTATTTGTGTTTATTACTGTTAGAGAGATAAAATGTTGGTCTCCCGAAAAATATATCCATTATTCAATATTCATTATTCAGTATTCATTTCGAATATTTGAGAGACTATATTTGTATACAATATGTTTTAAAATACATTTTAAGTTTAAAATTGGTTTGTGAAAATTGGCGTTAGTTTTAATTTTGTATTTAGTGAAGAAAGTTTAAAAAAATATTAGGTCATCTTTCAATTTAGTGAACAATTTCTAAGTTGCACTAACATTAGTGGATGGTTGTTTTTTGCACTAAAATATTTAGTGAAGAAAAAAAATGTTGCACTAGGCTTGAGCTGAAAAAGATTTAACTATCACTAATTAATTTTAGTGGAAAAAAATATTTTTTCATTACCACTATGCTGAGTGAGGCTGATATTTTTCAACTCACCACTAAAAAATAAAGATTGTAGTGAAAAATTTTGCACTATCACTAAGCGTTAGTGGAAACTGCAAATTTAGTGCACTACCATCAACTCTGCCATATAAAGCCCACTTTCGAAAAAACTTCCAAAATCGAACATAAATTACAGTCTAATGGCAATATTTGACACAATTAACTTTAAAATCAGTAAAAATCATATAAACTAATTTCATATTAGGTCCATTTTCGAAAATTTCGGAAATCATTTTAATGTACAAACGCAATGGTGTAGGGTATTATATTGTCGGAATAGACCGACTGTAACTTTCTTACTTGATTTTTTAATGTTTGTTTTTGAATTCAGTAACATCTAAAACAAACAAAAAACTTAATTTTAGAAAGATACAGCAACAAAATTTTGGACGCCATATTGTTTCCGACATTTTGCATTTTTTTTTTTCAATATTTTCGATAATTTTATAGAATATAGATTTCAAAGTTTTCTTGTATTTGGTTTTTGACACATTTATCGATTATAAAAAAAAATATATTTTTGAAGAAATTAACATAATTTAAAGAAACATGTTGAGTCCGCCATTTTGTTTTTTCAAATTCTGGTTTCAGTTTCAAATTAAGTAACTCTAAAACTGCCTATACACAAAATTTTAGATGGATCAGAAAATTTCTTAAAAATTTTCGCTCCACCATTTTGAATTTTTTATTTTCTAGTTCATTTTTGTAATCGGCAAGTCCAAAAATCTTGAAATATGAACTTTTTGCCATATCCGACAACGATAAAAGGTTTTGAACAAAAATCGATCTCCCTGGCCCTCTGTGCATTGTGTTTACAATTTGGACTTGCTTTCATATTACACAACCAACAAAGACATCATTAAAAAAATTTTTAAATTACACAAAAATATAAATTAAAAAAAAAAAAATAATAATAAAATAAATATTAAAAAAAAAAAATCTAAAACATGTTAATTCGAATTAATTAGTAGTGTATTTTTATTTTACTTAAATTGTAATTTTTTTTTACAAAATTGTTTGTAATGTTCGGACCATCCATCCAATCAATAATATAATTTTACAATGAATGAAAAATTATACAAAAACTGTTCATGTTTATTATGCAGGTTTATATATATATATATATATTTATATATATATATATATATATATATATATATATATATATATATATATATATATATATATATATATATATATATATATATATATATATATATATATATATATATATATATATATATATAAATTAAGCCGAAATTTTCATGACGATGGCTTTTAAAAATAATTGACGGCTCGACTCAGCCATCAACTTGGTTGCTTATTTTGGTACTATGACCTTGAAAAATTTGACATAATGGAATTTGTGGTGAATTCCCTTTTTTTATTCATCACACCTCGATTTTATTCACCACACTTTTTTATTCACCATACCACACACCCACCAAATTTAATAAAAAAAAGTTGTGATTTTTGTCTCTTTCTCGTTTTTTCTTTCTCTCTCTCCCTTCTCCGAATTTACTTTAGAATGTAGAAAAAAAAGGTTCTTATTTAAACGAACTCTGAATGAAAATATAACGTCCTTTTTTGGTTTATGTATTTACTAATAAATAAACTTCATATAACATATAACAGGGTGCCTTAACTAATATAAAATATTTTTGTTTGTTGGTTGGTATATTGACTAAAGTTATTGTGATTCAAAAACAAACATTATTGTGATTGTTAACATAGGGTAGTGGATTTACTAAGTATAAATAAAACAGGGTGATTCGACTATATTGCATTTTTCAAAGAAACAAATAAGAGTATCCAAAACCGAAAATCGATTAACCGGTTTCCGGGATTTTACGAACGCTGTCGGTTTCGTTTCTTGCTAAATTTCGGTTTTTTATTTTAAACTGCGTTTTATATATTTTGTATGTAATTTTACTCAAAGTAAAAAGAGCCCCAATCAATAAAGAAAACAAAAATAATTCAAATGAAATTGAAAGATTCGTCACAGCCGAATCTTACCGAATAATAAATAATTACATTTTTTCCTTAAAGTATGCTTTAATTATTTCACATTTATAAATCTACATTTTTTTCAAACTACGAAAATTTTAATATGAAAAATAAACAATCATAACAAGCTTTGCTTTTAAAAAATAAACAACAACAACAATTCCATATTTATTTTTGTATGTGTGTATATACAAACTGACTGCATATACAAAGAACAACAACAACACTGTTGTGAATTATATTACTGCTGTTGCTAACTAAACTTCTTGTCTTATAGGCAAAGACGTCACTAATAGTCATTACAATGCTTAATATACATGTTTGTGTGTGTATTTATATTCTTAACAGATTTGTTTTTGGGACATAACTCTGTTGATTATGAACGAATTTGGTTTATAAAAAAACCGAAATTTTATAAAAATATTTATGACTAATCTATATAAAAATAAAAATCTGTAGCATGAACAAGGGCTTCAAAAATAAACAAGCGCGAATATTCTGCAGAATCTATATACCCACCATCAACTTTTTCATTTTACGCTATATGGGAGTGGTAAAATGGGCGGACTACGCCCATTTTTTGTTTCCGAGTTTACATTGGTCCTTGAACTATTTGAACACTATTTCGTTGATTTTCACCTTATATGGGCGGTAAAGTGGGCGGACCATGCCCATTTTTGGTTTCCGAGTTTATAGCGATCCCTGAACTATACGTACATATACGTACGTTCGTTGTCGTACATGCTTTTGTTGAAGAAATATCAGCAGAAAACTATAAAACGGACACCCTTATATAAGACAAATGTTTGTGCCAATTTTCGTCCCCCTACGTTGTCCCGTTCGAGCCCTATCCTGCTTTCAATAGACGGACAGACGGACGGACATAGCTAGATCGACTCAGAATCGAACCAGGACCCAGAAAATATATACTTTGTGGGGTCTTAGATGATTCCTTTGACATGTTACACACGGAATGACAAAATCAATATACCCCCCATCTTTTTGATGGTGGGTATAAAAATGCGTTTTCCACGATATCTCAGTTATTACTGAACCGAACAAAAATTCAGAAAATAATTTCCGAGCCCCCTTTAAAAAAACAAAGTCCCTGGTATATGCAGAGGCTTCAGAAACTGGAAAACCGGTTCTAAAAACCGGTTTTTTAAGCATATCTCGGCCATTTATAAACCGATCTTGCTGATTCAAAAAACCGAAATTTTATAAAATTTTTTTTTTTGTGTAAAAATAAAAATATGTAGCTTAAACAAGGGCTTCAAAAAATAAAAAAATGCGTTTTGACCGATATCTCAGTTATTATTGAACCGATTTATTTCATTTTTTCAAAACAAAAATTCAAAAAAATGTCTTCTTTGAGCCTTCTTTGCAAAAACGAAATCGCTAGTATATACAGAGGCTTCAGAAACTGGAAAACCGGTTTTTTAAGCATATCTCCCCAATGTATGAACCGATTTTGCTGAATCGGAAATCCTTTCGGAAATCTCGAAAGGATTTCCTATCGTTTAATATATATATTATATATGCCAGTTATCGGTGGGCTTCATAAACGCCATTTCAACCGACACACGGACGGACGGACATGGTCCTATCGTCATCGCTTCTTACAAGGATCCCGAAAATATAAACGTTTTTGCTCTCCGAAAAAAAATGGGGAAATTACAAACGGAATGACAAACTTATATATACCCTTTACACCTGTGGTGAAGGGTATAATTACATTACTAATAAAATAATGTTCATGTAACTTGGTAAATACAATAAAAAAATGACAGATAAACTAATTTTAACTTGTAGAATGTTCTTTAAATAATAGTTGAAATTAAATCGAACTACTGAGTACGCATGAAAAAATGTGTGCCTTACAATTATTGGTTATAATTTTTATACCCACCATTTTGTCATTCCGTGTGTAGCATGTCGAAGGAATCATTTAAGACCCCATAAAGAATATATATTCTGGGTCCTTGTTCGGTTCTGAGTCGATCTAGCTATGTCCGTTTGTCTGTCCGTCCGTCTGTCTGTCTGTTGAAAGCAGGATAGGGCTCGAACGGGACAACGTAGGGAAACGAAATTTGGCTCAAATATTTATCATATAAAGTTTGTTTGGGATTGAAAATGGGCAAAATCGGTTTATAAACAAAAAAGTTATGGGCTAAAAACTAGAAACACAGGGTGTCCGTTGTAGCTGCATTTCATACTTTTCTGCTGATATCTGTATCAGCATATGTAAACACCAATGTAAACTCGGAAACAAAAAATGGGCGTGGTCCGCCCACTTTACCGCCCATCTCCCATATAAAGAAAAATTTGTGAAAGTTGATGGTGGGTATATGAATCGGCCTAGCCGAATATGACATTCGCGCTTGTTTAATAATTTAATTAATAATAATTTTTTCATGCTCACTAATTAGTAATTTAAGTTACAAAATAAATTTTTTATATCGGAAATACATATATTCAAATACCAGGATTAAGAATTAAATATTAAAGAAAGGTAAGTAATTTTAAGTAAAATGAAATAAAAACAAAAGATTTCAAAAGATCAAAAAAATAGATTTTCTTGTTAAAAAATTTAAATGACAGAAAATCGTTTAACCAGTTTATTCAAAATTCTAAAACCTGTCTAAAAGTTTTTCCGAAAACCAATTTTCTAAAAATGTTTTTTTTTTTTTTTTTTTTTAACATAAACAAATTAATCATCAAAATGATAATATTAATAACTAGAATAATTGATTTTATTATTACTACTTTTTTTTAAATATATATAATGAACAGAAAATTGTTAAAAATTTGCTGAACATTACTTAAAGAAAAAATTTTTGTGAACATATCTGACAGGAAAAATTTTTTTAATAAAAAAAATGTTATTGAATTTTTTAGTGGAAAAAAAATTGGTAAACACCTTTTTAATAGAAAAATTTTGAACATTTTTTAATAGAAAAAAATCTTGAATATTTTTTCACCAACATTTTTTCTATAAAAATGTTGACCAACATTTGTTTTCTATAAAATAAGTTGTTCACCAAAGTTATAACAATTAGTTTCCTATAAAAAAAATTCACAATTATTTTTTCTATAAAAAGTGTTCAACAAAATTGTTTTTTATAAAAAGTTCAGCAAAATTTTTTCTATTAAAAAAAAATTTTAATACCTAAAAAAGATTCAGCAACATTTTTTCTATTAGAAAATATTCGCCAATATTTTTTCTATAATAAAATTCAACATTTCTTCTATTAAAATATGTTCAGCAACATTTTTTCTATTACAAAATGTTCAGCGAAATAATAAAAAAAAATTCACCGACATTTTTTTCTATTACAAAAATTCACCAAAATTTTTTCTTATGAAAATATTTAACAACATTTTATATATAAAAAATTTTCAGCAACACTATGAAAAATGTTCGGCAGCATTCAGCAAATTTTTTCTAAAAAAAGTATTCAGCAATATTTCTTTTATTAAAAAATATTTTATAGAAAACAATTTTAAAGCTTTTTTTATAAATTGTATTGAAAATTTTTTATAGAAATTGTTTTTGCCAAACATTATTTTATAGTGATAATTTTTATAATAAAAAATTTTATCATTTTTTTAAAGTAAAAATATTGATAAAATTTTTATTATAGTAAACGTTTAAGACCGTTTTTAGTGATTTTAAATACTAATACTTAATAACAATAATAAGTTACTTTCAAAATATTTTCGTAAATAGCGTGAGAAATTATCCCAAATAGATATGTTACATTTTTTAAATTCACCTGCAGGATGCACTTTCTCATATGTACTTTTAAAAACGAATATTAATCTACAAAAAAGACACTTAAAAATGTAAGAAAATAAATCTAGTCCTTTAAAATTATTATGACAATGTAATAATAAGTTCTATTTTCTTAAAAACCTCCCTTGAAATCTTGAGTAATCATGTACAGTGGTGGCCACGAATTTAAGACACGACATGTAACGAACTAAGTTGTGATAATTATTACAACCCTGCAATATAAAATTAGATTTTGTTAATTTTTCAGTGTACCCTGTAATGTTAAGATCAATTACCGTTATTTGGTTTTGTTTGTGTATACATTTTGTTGCTGTTTTTATTATATTTTCGTAAAAACGTGCTTTTGAAGCTGGTCACGAATTTAAAACATATAAGAAATATTTGGTTTTTAAGTGATTTTTTGGTGTTTTTTGAAGCTAAAAGGTAAGTAATGAATGTTTTATTCCATTTAATGTTAGAATACATCAAAATATTTAGTTAGAAATGGCCAGAGGTACTTGGAGTTCGGATGCCGAGCGAAAATTGATCCAACAAATGAATACTGATGGAAAAACAGTAATGGAAATTTCCAAGCTACTAAAATGTTCCAGATCCAAGATTTACAATGCACTGGAACACATCAAGCAACATGGCACTACCAAAAATGTCAAACAGCACCCTAGAGCCCGAAAAACTACACCCAGGGAGGATAGCTTAATTTATAAATCAGCTGCTAAAGATCCTTTCAAGAGCTCAAGTAAAATTAAAAATGAGATTTCATCGGATTTTGGTATTAATATATCGTCCAGGACAATAAGAAGACGTCTGAATGAGAAGAACTTACGTGGGTGTATTGCACAACGTAAACCACTTGTGTCAAAAAAAAATATTAAATCCCGACTAGCGTTTTCAAGAGAAAATCTCAATAAGCCGATGACATTTTGGAAAAATATACTTTGGAGCGACGAGTCGAAGTTTTGTCGCTTTGGTTCTGATGGAAAACAGTACGTATGGCGTCCTCCAAACCTGGAGCATCACCCAAAGTACACCCTTAAAACGGTTAAGCATGGTGGTGGAAATGTCATTGTGTGGGCAGCATTTTCCTGGCATGGTGTAGGTCCCATTCAGAAGATTATCAATAAAATGGACCAGCATATTTACAAAAACATACTGACAAGCATCATGATACCATTCGCTGAAGACAACATGCCTCTAATGTGGAAATTTATGCATGATAATGACCCTAAGCACACTTCACGCCTAGTGAAGAGTTGCTTAGAGGAAAATAATATCACAGTTCTGAAATGGCCAGCTCAATCCCCGGATCTCAATCCAATTGAGAACTTGTGGAATGATGTTGAGGAGCATGTACGAGCAGTAAAGCCAAAAAATTTGACTGATTTATGGGAAGAAATTCAAAAGGCTTGGTATGCCATTCCAAAGGAGCGCTGTATGGCCTTAGTTGAAAGTTTACCCAGGAGATGCGCTGCTGTGATTCAAAATAAAGGATTTCCCACCAAATACTAATATTGTTTTATGAAGCTGAGCTTTACTTTTGTGAATTAACTTTTATTTTGCCTATGTCCTAAATTCATGACCAGGCTTAAACTTGTATTAATCTGTATAATATGTAAATAAAAATTGGAAACTAAATATAGGTAACAAACTATTGTTGATTTTTTTTCATAACATTACTAGGATCTTTAAAAAATAACATGGATCTAAAATTTGTTCGATAAGATGTAAAAATTATCAGAAATATATAAGTGAAATGTCGTGTCTTAAATTCGTGGCCACCACTGTAAGTACAACTTGTTACTACACACAATAATCTATTGTTATCCAAAACAATGTACTTTTGAAAGGAAAATAATTCATAATTTATGCCTTGACGTACTAAATACTCTGTATGTCACAACAACAAAAAACATTCTGTTATTTCTTTAGAATCAAATAAGAAATATTATGTATGTGTGTACGTATAAAAAAATTCCCCCTGAAAAACTACCGTTTTCAAGAAAGAAAAAAAAAAAAACAAACATTTGTTGCTTTTGAGTATGTGAAACAAGTGTGGAAATGAAAGTGAAAACTATTTTTATCTTTTGCTACTTCCTTTAGAAACCTGATGTTTGTTGTTGCTGCTGTTTCTCTGTTGCCTTTAGTGCGAATAACACAATGCAACCAGTAGTCAGCCCTTGGCAGACAGGTCCAAATATACATAGATGCATAAATACATGCATATGTACATATATACAGCCAGGAAAAGTAAAGGCATCATATAATCATTATAAATGTCGCATTGCTTCATTTGTTTGTTGGTGGCTGACTGAAAGAAACATTGTGTATGCGTAGACATCATCTCTGACTGTTTCCTTTTTCTCCCACAGTCATCATCAAAGTCATATGTATATGATTTTTTTTTATTCATTTTAATATTGATAATTATATAAAGAAACAAAAATAACATTTGCTTGCTTGCTGGCTGTCTTGACTGTATTTGGCATAAGCAGCCACATTTGGTTAAAAGCGTTTAATTTGCAATGCATTGCACATTTTCAATATCACCACACCATTCATTCCATGCCATACCATACCATAGCTCAACACAACACCATAAACTGCAATCCAATGATGTTTTAATGACTGGCTAAAAGCTGCATTATAGCTGAGATAGATATTCACTGGGTTCGTTCACTTTATGCCGCCCTAGTCGTGTGGTAATACTAGATTTTTTGTTAAAATACGAATAATTTTTTTTTTTTTCTTCATCTTATTTGTATACAAATATTATTTATTAAATAAAACAAAAATCTGGTTTCATGACCGACCACGCATTTGGCATTTTAAACTCTTCTTCCAAAATAAGTTAGTTTCAACAAAAGAACTGGTTAAAATAAAATAAATGAGAAAACAGAATTCAAAGCGATTTTAAAATTAATGACGTTTACTGCAATTGTCGATAAAAAAATAATTTGAAATAATTGTACGGGCAATAAGAAAGAGTACGTATGTGAATGCATTTTAAATTTATTAGTGTTAATGGCATTTCGTAATAAATTTGCTTAAAAAATAATAAAAACGATCCTTAATGCAGCTTAATGCAGAGTTTGAAAAAAGAGAAAAACCAAAATTTTAATTTAAATAAAAATATAAAAAATTACGATTTTTTTAATGCAAAAATTTGTTAAAATTTCATTTTTTAATGGTACTTTTTGCCAAATAGATAAGTTTTTAGAAAAATAGTACTTATTTGTAATAAATTTAAAATTTTCAAAAAGATGGTACTTTTATGAAAAAACTTAAACTTTTTTTGTAAGTTGTTGCCTTTTTGAGAAATTTGTAAATTTGTTCATAAACAAACTCTTTAAAAGATACAGTATTTTTTTTTTTTTTAATATTATTTTTTTATATTTTCTGGGTCCTGGTTAGATTCTGAGTCGATCTAGCTATGTCCGTCCGTCTGTTGAAAGCAGGATAGGGCTCGAACGGGGCAACGTAGGGGGACGAAAGTTGCCACAAATATTTATCTTATATAAGGTTTTTTTTGGTATTGAAAATGGTCAAAATCGGTTAATAAACAATAAAAAAAAGTTATGGGCTAAAAACTAGAAGCACAGAGTGTCCGTTTCATACTTTTCTGCTGATATTTCTTCAACAAAAGCATGTATGACAATGAAATTTCGTATACATAGTTTGAGGATCGATATAAACTCGTAAACTAAAAATGGGCGTGGTCCGCCCACCTCCCATATAAGGTGAAATTGTGTTCAAATAGTTCAAGGACCAATGTAAACTCGGAAACAAAAAATAGGCGTGGTCCGCCCACTTTGCCGCCCACCTCCCATTTAACGTAAAATTTAAAAAAAATTTATGGTGGGTATTAGAGCCCTGCAAACTGTGTCTTATAAGGCTGTACAAGCCACTTGATATTTTTCAAGTGTTGTTATCAGTGTGTGTGCGGAGTAATAAATACTGTTCTGCAGGCACTTAAAACCATACAAATACTGCGTGTGTGCTTCAACTTTATGAACAAATCATGAGTGTGCTATGATAGCGACCAAACAAGCCTCTCAAAGGCTTGTATAAAAAAATACAAGCCTTTTGACCACTTGTTTGCTTCAATAAGGAAAAAAATTGTGTTTTCTTTTTTATTAAAATTATATGTGTGTGTGTGCGTTCATGACTGTATAAAGTAATTTCGTAAGTAAAACAGTCGTTTAAAAGTATTGTTTATAAACTTATTGTTATTTACGATCAAATAAATTATTAATGTTACTAGTTATAACAATTTAAAGAAACATGCATTAAGTTTTATTAGTAAACAGATTTTATTAAATATTTAAAGTTTTTTACAAGGTTTTTTTATATTATTACTTAAAACAAATATATACTTAATTACTTATATACTACTTTCTTATACATATGTATATAAATACTTAAACTATATCACAGATAATAATGTTGTCTGTATTCATGTGAAGAAACATTATCTGTGAAAAGATGGTTGAGTTGGAGGAAAGATTCGTTCTTTTTTCCGATAACAATTGTCTAGCAATTGAAAAAACTCTTTCGGAACTTGCACTACTTGCTGGAGTAGCCAATAGTTTGCAGCTTAATTTATACAACAAAGGCAACTGTGTTCGATGTAAATACCACCAACTGATGACATTAAAGTTTTCTTCGAAGGGAACATCCAGGTTTTGGTATGTTTGAATTTCTCTAGCTATTTTATCATCCCATGTTAGATTTGATGTTGGCGATACAAAATTCTTGAAATATGATGATATTACTGATGTTTTAGTTGATGTTGGTGATTCCATGATTTCTTCACCTTCATTTTGCCAGAGAATTTTTAACTCCTCTGCACATTTTGATTTTATATTATCCATTTCGTCTTTTGAAAATTGTAACAGTTTATTCGCGGGTGGAAAAAGGAAATGTGCAATTTTATGCGTCATGGATATATTTAAAAATACAGTTGTCTGTATATTTTCAAATAATGCTTCCTTAAATTTTTTTACGAGTTCAATATCATCATCTTCTGATATACAAGTGTCCCTCAATCCATTGATGTATGCATAAACTAGATGTAATGTAGCATATTTTTCTCCTTCTAAAGTTTTGGACGCCTGTTCAAATTGTCTCATGACGTTCACAATTCGTTTAATGTGGCTTATGTTTGTTTTTTCGACTTTTTGAAGCTCATTTTTTTGCTGCAATATATTATTGACATCCATCCAATTTTTTTCCACAGATTCCAAAAGGTAATACATTGTGTTCCACCGTGTAGGACAATGACTTTTTAATGTTTGGCTTAATTTGCAATTATCGCCAGATTTCTTGAAATATTTAACCAATTTCGAGCATAAATTACACAGTTCATTTAGTTCCTCTACATTTTTAATAGCCTTTCAATTACATTATTAAGTAAATGGTTAATGCAATATATGTGTGGAAAACAATTGAACGCAGCAACCATGTTGGAACCTCTGTCTGTTACCATAACTCCATCTTCCAGTTTGCAATCATATCTTCCTAGTAAAGTTTGAGCTTTTAATCTAATGGCATCATCTAAAATAAATAATTATTAAAGATATGTGGTTCATTTGGTATTCATTTTTTCATTTATGTAATAGTAATATAACTGTTTAAATTTACTTACGCGTACATCTTTCCCCATTGATTGAATTAAGACCTATCAACCTGGAAATCAATTGGTCATTTTTTGTATAATGGATAGTTAGAGAGATATAACTTTTCCGTAAATAGTTGTCCGTCCATATATCTGAAGTTAATCCAAAACCATTTTTGCAGACAGCATTGATTTCATGTTTAACATTTAGGAATGTTGCTTCATATATTTTTTCAATATTCCGCGATATTGTGGTAGGATGTGGCAATAATTTTTCTACATCAACATTTGGTCCATACTTCGCTCTAATTGAAATCAAGAAATCCGAAATCTGCATTAGACCGGTATCTTGAACAAATTGAAAAGGCCGACAATTTTTTATACACCATTCGGAAAATAATCGCGTTGCTTTTTTTTTCGTCTCGTTGCTAACCTCTACTTTTTCTGTATTAGTTTCCTTCGTGGTGTAGTAGCACTTATGTCTCACCAAGTTCGATGTGGTTCTCGAATCATATTTTAAAACAGTAAAACACTTTATGCAGGCAACTTTGTTTGCTATTTCGGCTCCTTCCTGGTTTACAATCTTTCCAAATGTGTCCCAAATCTTGCTTCTGCCTCTTTTCGTAGTTATTTTGAATGTTCCTGACAGGATATTTTGTTTGATGCTGGCAGCGTCCATTGATTCAGTAGGAGTTGAATTCTAAATACATAAATATGATATATTTTGTTTAGTAAAGTAACTTTAAAAAATAATTTTATTTCTTACCATTACTTCTGCCATTATAAGTATACGAAGATATGTATATTTTAACACGATTGTGAAAACAAATAATTTGTTGGAGCACAAAAAATTCAATATAACTGTTGAAAGATTTTCATTCATAACTTCATTTATAGCATATATGAAATATATTAGGTAATAATATTATAATTTTATTTATAAACTCATTTTTACATTAGGTAATAATATGTATAAGCATTTTCTAAAAATAACTTTAGTCCAATAAAAACAGGTATATTTCTTAGTGTAAAAAATTTATTTAAAACAGCAAGAATTTGGCAATAAAATCTGTAGAAGCAGCTAAATAGATCAATAAGAAATAGGTACATATGTTCTGCACTGTAAAAAATGTAAATTTATTTTTTATAAAACCACGAATTGAATTCGCTTACAATCAGGTAAAACAGCATCTTTTACTTGTTTATATATTGAACATGTACATATGACGGGACACACAATTTAGGTAAACGTCTTAAAATATTTCATTTATAATTTTATTACAGTGCAGATGTTCCATCGTATTCTTAACATTTGGGAAAATTTATTAGTCAAGGAGTAAACGTATATGGAAACGAATTTGAAAAATGAAAAGACATTGTTCTATATTATTTCCTTTTAGTTTTAAAATAGAATGATTACTTAGTAAATATAAATTAAATGCAATAAAATCTATCATAATATAAATAAGTACAATTTTAAAATTTTTTATAAACATACAATTAATAATAAGACTAACTTTATTTAAAATATAAATAAATACTAAAGATAAAAATTTTCTAACTTACATATGTAACCGACAGTTTCAAATGTCAACTTTAATTTTTTTACTTTTTTAACTCTTAATAAAGAGTATTTTTTAATAACTTTATGAATTCACCCTTTTACATTTATTTAGAAAAGAAGAACCAACAATAAAATATAGACATACTGTATATATGTGTGTGTATGCAAGAATATTTATAAACAACCACTTTTTACACATTATGAAGATTTTTTGCCACACACAGCAACTACGTATTACAAAAAACAAACAAATCATTAAGCCCACTTGAAATCTTTAAATCATTTCTCAACGTCTTGTATGATTTGCTTTTTTTTGCCACACCACTTGCACCACTTGTTTACGATAAATGATTTGAACGCACGGATTTGCAGTCGCTCATACACAGTACACACTTGCTTTGCTTCGGGCAGCGAACAGTACGAACAGTATTTATTGTTGTTTTTGCACATGTTGGCTATGAAACACACACTTGAAATTCAAGTGTGTTTGCTTTTCAAATCATCTTGCGCAGGAGACTAGTGGGTATATAGATTCGGCCGAGCCGAATATAACATTCGCGCTCGTTTGAATTGACTAGTTCTCGCGATTAATCGAGATTTGTAAAATTAAAGAGGTTGCACTATAAATTGAAGCATATTTCGAAAACTACTTGTCTTATTTTATTCATACCCGAGATGACCAATATAACTCCATATGTTGGCTAAACTCACAAAAAATATTTAATGAGCCACACCTATTACAACGGCAGGGTGACCATTTTAATGAATAAAGTCAATTATTGAAACAAGTTTTGCCCGGACTGGGATATGAATATGAATTAGTCAGTAACGATCGATATTCGTTTATATATGGCTTATAAGATCTTCAAAACACACTAAAAGAATTTCTAAATTATGTAGGTTGTTCTAAAATAATTATAAATTTAATAATTACCATCATAGCTCACTAAAGTTTGTTCACTGAGTTGTGATTTATTGGAATAAATTAATGACAAGTTATATTTTAACGTTTAGTGAAAAAATTTGAATTGAAACTTATATGTAGTGACTTTTCAAATTTTGCACTATTGAGTTTAGTGCAAAATTTTTCAATAATATTTCTAATAGCTTAACCACAGTGAGCTTCGCTACCCCATTGTATTGATATAAAATAAAAGCATCGAAATAATATTCAAAAACACACAGACCAACAAACACAGATTCACTTTTATATAATTATCATTAAACCCGATTTTGTACTACTCTTACATAGACCAGATATAAAACTTGGAAGCCTTTTTATTTAGAAAAAACAAAATAAAATACTAATGCCCGTAATTTCAACAAGTAGATAACTATGGGTATAATTACCTATTAGATATCTTTAACTAACTGGTAAAATTGGATTGATAATTTCAAAGTTTCTACCGAACAAGTTATACATAAAATATGGTAGCATTTGTGATTTAAATGTCACAAAAAATTATTAAAATTTTATTTATTAAAAAATTTTTACATTTAATAAATTTATATTTTCTATTTTTATGTGCTTCTTTCAATAATTATAATGAAATATTTTTCCGTTACAAAAAATTATATGTAGAACTGTCCAAGACATCAAATAAAAGACAAACATTGTTGAAATTGCTGCCTTTTATTGGAATACTTTAATCGCACTGCTGTTATTTACAAACAAGTTTTTTCGTTCCTTGCGTTTTGGAATTTCCCGACCGTATATATGTCTTTTTGTCCATGTAAACATGCCGATGTTTGTAACGTACAGAAAAGATATCCCAACACCACCCACCACCGACTCAGAATAATTTTTTTAGTTGATTTAACGATGTCCGTCCGTCTGGCTGGCTGACCATGTAAACATTGTGCACAAAGTACAGGTCGCAATTTTTTTAATAATGACGAACGCTATTGAAATTGGTCATGATCGGTACATTATTACACCTTGTCCCCATATAAATAAAATTCGGTAGGAATAAGTTTTACACAAAGATAAATCGTTATGCAATTTCAAGAAGATCGATCCACAATTAGGCATAGCTCCCATATAAGGCCCACTTTCGAAAATGTCTTTACCTCAAAAAAATCGCACATAAATAACAGTATCATGGTATTATTTGGTACGAACAAGTTTAATATAAGCATGTAATTAATTAACTAATTCATTAGAATAGGTCCATAAATTGCCATAGGTCCAAAATATGGTCATTTTCCAAAAATTTCGGAAATCAATTACGTGCACAAACACAATGGTGTAAGGTATCACTTTGTCGGGATTGACCGACTATATCTTTCTCATTTTCTTAATGTTTGCCATAAATATTTTCATTGTTTGTGATGGGTCCATAACAGATTAGAGTTCCCATTAAGAACCACCTGCAAAAATCATTTAAAATTACACACATAAGTTTTATAAAATCACATGTATGTATAATTTTAAAATTCGCGAGAATATGTAGCCAATTGACCGCAGAGACTTTCTCGCAAAATATGCGATTTCCGGTAATATTTTAGGACTTAAAATGATGCATTTCTAACAAAAATTGTTATTATTTATTTACCTACACAGAGAATACAGTTTCGTTGTCACAACCGAATTTTTTGTCAATCGAATTTAGGAGGTCCCAGTAACTATCACATAATTCTATTATAAAATCCATATTTTTATTTTAAAATACCAAATTAAGAGTTGTGGTAGCCATTTTTAGAACAATAGTTTCATTGCCGTGACTGAAAATATCTGTTGGAACTGCTACCTGTAATAAAATTCGGTTCTCGAAACTGAATTATTCTATTGGAAGAAAATAAGATATATATATAACTTGAAAAAATTATTAATACATTCCACGGCGAATTGAATTCGCCTTGATTGATTTTTATTTTAAAATAATTTATGTACATGATTATCTACATAAACATACATATTTCTTAAATTTTTTTTCTTTTGGAACTCATTCTTTAATACGTGCTCAAGCATTTGACCACTGAACACAAACAGTAGTACAAAATATATTTCTTCTTGTGAATAATTATATTTTAGGAAAAATAAGATGAATTGGTTATTGTTGAGGCTTAACACGAAATTTGTAGTGATTCAATTCCTTAGCTTTTTCAATTTCTCTATGGGCTGCCGGTTTCTTTACATATTGTCACACAGTCTATATGATAATATTTTAAGATTAGTTATTATAATTTGTTCTTCTGTTCACCAAATTTTAATCATACCTTGTTTTACACATAGATGTCCTCGAGGATATTTATATATATTTTATTTTATGAACAATATTGCTTTAAAATATTAAATTCTTATGTATTTTTATGTATTCTATTGAATTTATTTTTGAAATAATTTTTTTAAAACGTCAAAAAAGTACTTAACCATTTTTTCGTTAGACCCAAATGAATTCATATAGGTACATACTTTTATTGCAACTGAATTCTTTAAATATTCATAATAAAATATTGAATATTGTGACTGAAAATTTGTTTATTAGTTTAAAATATATTTTAATAAACGAATAATCAAAGTATTGGTAATATATTTTAATATACATGATTTTAATACAATTGTCATTGATAAATTGTGGAACACATTTTAGGAACCATACAAATTTGCTGTATACACCAATTTAATGCTAACAGGAACCTTTTATCTGATATAACTAGATTTATGTAGTTACTAATCTAGAAAATCTTTTCTAATTACACAATTTTAAGAATCATAATGCAAAGTACTTCAATATAATCAAAATTATTTAATTGTAACCAATTTCCAAACATTATTTTTTCTGTGTGTAACACATTATCTAAACAAAATTTATGGTGTAAGAAACACTACTGTTATCTATTCGGTAATCCGTACCTAAGCTTTGAAATTACCAAATTTAATTTACACCATAGATATCTAGGCACTGAAAGATATCTATTTGTAGAAATTACGGGCATAAATGTGAAAAATTAAACTATGATTCTTAACTACCGTGGTATTCTATCGGTATTAAAAACAATAATCATTTTAAATATTTTAGTTACCAGTTTCATACATCTTAACGTTTCACATTGGGGTAAAAAGTGTCGAAAATGGCGATTAATTCAGGGAAAGGTAATATTAATATTTTAATGATCTTGTTTTATTTTTTATTAAATGGTAATGTCCTTCCGTCTATACATTAGAGCTAAATGTGTCGAAAATTATGGATAATTCAGGGAAAGGTGATATCAATACTTTAATGATCTTGTTTAATTTTCCTATTTATTAGTAAGTAAAACAATGCATTTTAGAATTATAAGATGTTTTTTGGTTAAATGGTAATGTCCGTCCGTCTGTCTGTACATTTGCGTTAAATGGGTCGAAAATGGCGCTTAATTTAGGAAAAGGTGATATCTGAATTTTGATGATCACGTTCTATTTTTTCTATCTAATAGTTAGTAAATAGGGATGCCAATCCCGAAATCCCGATCCCGAAAATCCCGGGATTTTTCGGGATTTCAAAATCCCGAATCCCGGGATTGGACGAAAAAAATCCCGGGATTTCATTTTCGAGATTTAGTGTCATAAATACAATCCAAAAAATTAACTCTAAGCAATACAAAACATCAAAATATTAACAGAAATTTTTCAAAAATATATTAAAAATCGATTACGAAGATTAGAACATTATAGGTCTGTTCGTTTGTATGCTATTCTTACTAGTATTTTTATTATTGTAAGTATTTTACTCGAAAAGCATTTCTGTGCACATAAAACTAGTAAAAGTTATAAACATTTCAAGAGAAAATAATTTTCTATTTTGCTATACATATTTTACTTGAATATTTTGTACGAGCAAGACTAGTAAAATATTTTATTTTCATTTTCCTATTGAATTTTAATTTAAAACGTTATTTTAATTATTAATACATATTGATTTGTATTAAATAATATGTATTAATAATATCTGGAAAGACATTTGTATGGAAGACGAAATAATGAACAAATGTTGGATTATACAAGTTCTAGGACCAAATTGCGTTAAATCATCTTCCAAAATGGATAGACATTAACTACTGATGATATTCAACAAAGCTAAAAATCATACTTATCATTAGCTAATGAAATTTTATAAGAAAAAATATCTGCAAAAGAACATATGCCCGTATTTTTGAGATATTTCCAAATTTCCGTTTAACACAAGTAAGAAAAAAAAAAAATAAATAATAATAAAAATTTAACTTTTTATTTACCCTAAAATTTATTTTATTATTTTCGGTTTTCTAACTTTTTCAAGTAAAAGCTTGGTTTTTAGATTTATTTTTTAAATATCTCTTTTATTTAACTAGTTTTACTAAAATTTCAAACGAACAAACCTTATGATTTATTTTTAATTTTAGAAATTTATTCGTATTTAAATTTCTTTAATTAAAATATGTATAAAAAATTGATTTTTTTCCATATATTTAAAATGTGCTTTTATATGAAATATAAATCCCGATCCCGAAAAATCCCGAAATCCCGAAAAATCCCGGGATCCCGAAAAATCCCGGGGTCCCGAAAAATCCCGGGATCCCGGGATTTGAAATTATAAAATCCCGAATCCCGGGATTTGCAAAATCCAGTCCCGTTTGGCATCCCTATTAGTAAACAAATCATTTTTATAATTCTAAAATATTTTTTGACAGAATGGCAATGTCCGTCCGTCTATACATTTGGGTTAAATGGGTCGAAAATGGCACTTAATTCAGGGAAAGGTGATATCAATACTTTAGTATTTAGATTTAGTTTTTATATTGGTCAAGAAGTAAAACAATAATATATTTTTGGAATTTTAGGACTTTTTTTAAAGAATTCTAATGTCTGTCCTTCCGTCCGTCTGTTTATTAATTTTTGCAAACTTTCCAATTTAAAAGCGTTTATATTCTGACTCAATGAAGATATCGACTTCAAATTTTCTTTATTCAATAGAAAAGTTTGTTCTTTAATAAACTGCAAAAAAAACATGATAAAATCGGTTGAAAATGTTAGGTTATATATGGAAAAGACTTGACCAACATCTTGCAAAGTTAAGATTGTTAAAATTTCAAATGAATATATCTCGAAGAATATATAAGAGAAATAGTACATGCAAACATGTTTTCTAAAGGATTTATGAAGGACTTTAAGGCGATATAAAAGTCTTGGAAATCGGGTAAGGAACAAAAATTCGCTAGTGGATAAACATTTTCTATGACATTAGTACCCTATTTTGAACCCTCATAGCTGAAGCGTATTTGGGATCCTGCTTCTAAACTCAAAATGTTACTATCCTCTGCTACGACTATGTGAAATTTTTTTCGTAAATCCAACCAGTCGATTGGAAGTTGCAGATTTATTTCGATTATGCCCCACTGTTTAATATTTTTTGTATGAAATCTACGAGGGTTTTTTCGAAAAAAAATAATTTCTCAAATCGGACTATATATGCGCACAATTTTTTTTTTATAATATTAAAGTGGACAATATGTACTATTTTTCAGAAAATTTTTAGAACAAACATCCTGTAACAATTTAAGTTGCAATCCATGAAATTTGAAAATTAGTATATTTAAGAAGAATTAAAAAAAAAAAAAATAACAAAAATATTAGGACAATATATAATTTACAAATACTTGAAGAAAAATAAACTTAAATACCTAAAGTTGATGGTTCTATTTTAAATTTTTACTTTAAAAGACTTTTTAATTAAAATAAATACACTGAAAATTGATGAAAATTAAATTTTTTTTACTCTTTTTCAAAAATGTAAAAAAATTTTAACTTTGATAGCTCCTTAATAAAAAAACACAACCTAGCTTAAAGATTTTAATTGATATTGATAGATAATTTTGTCCATTTTTATTTGGTACCCAAATTTGCACATTGAAGTTTAAGAGTTCATAAAATTAAAATTCGAACTAACTATTTTAAACCTTTTGGAGATTTTATTAATCTGATGGTATACTTTCGTTTCGCGTTGTAATCATTGAAGCAATATTTGATGACACAAAATTTGTGGCACAGTGTTATAAATTAATTATGAAAACTTACTGAAGAACATTTTTTAATTATTATTAATACCTTTTCAACATATGACTTACATTAAAGACATTTAAAATCATTTCAATTATAGTTTTTAAGTTACATTTAAAAAACTTTCCAATAATTTTTGGTAATTTACAAAAATGTTCATAATTTATATATTATGCTGCTGCACAAGTGCATAATTCTCCCCTTTATAGCACTACAACACTTGAAATCCGATTATCCCTTAAAACTTCTGTAATAATCTAAACGATTTCCCCCTTCTTCTGTTTAATAATAATAGAAAACAATAAAACATTTTCGTCGTATAATAATTTTTTTTTTTACCAAAAAACATTATTTTCTACTTAAATAAATTAACCTTATCAATCACTTATCGATATCGTATTTATAAGTAAAATGATCTCAAATTATTTGTTGCTCTTTAACAAATCTCTTTTTGCTTTTGATTTTTAAAACCGGAAGTAGACATATGTATACATACAATTGTTGTTGTATTGATACTCCCTATTACTCACTATATGTAGAAGTAAGGGGCAAGATTACACAGATGTTTTTGTGTGTTGGCATAAAAATTTATTTGAGTAATTAATTACTCACTGGTGAAGGTGTAAGTAAGAACAAACCGAAAAGTAAATAAATTTTCTAAAAGAAAATAAATAAAACTAAAATTAATTTACAAGAATCATCTAAGATTTTATTAGATATTTAGATGTTTATACTAAAAAAAAATACGAGTATATCAAGTAGGGGCTTAGTGACCTTGATTTTATTAACACTCTTCTATGTAGTTGCCTCAAAAATGAGAAAATACAAATCAACACATGACTAAATTAAACAATATGATGACTGGGAGGAAAAGGGAAATTTAAAATAATCTTCATCATATTTTGTAGAAGTACGAATAGAAAAAGTATTTATTCAAATAAAGTACAACAATGTTTTTAACAATAGGTGGGTTATTAGAACGTTAATTTAAAAAGTAAAAAAAAAATATTATGACGTCATCATTTAGCACCATTATGACTAGAAAATAAACCAACAAACCATTAAACCTTTTAATAAATTTTAAATTCTTTATATAAAGCTCAGACTTAAATTATTTAAAAATAATTTAAACAATTTTATTATTCTCTACTAATATTTTTGTTTGCTGGGTGTAAAGAATGTATAAATTTTTTAGCAATATTTATGGGTTTGTTTTAATAGTATTTTGATTCCATATTTTAAAATACTTAAAATACAATAGAATTTTTGTTGTGTCTCTTTATTGGGAGGAATTTACGTTAGAATAAAAGTGCAAAATTGAAAGACTATTAACGGTTTATTGTAAATATCCGCTGCCAGACAATTTAAATAGTTTGGAACACGATGTATAAAAAAGTTTTACTGTAAATGCTAAACAAATGCAAAAATAAATAATTACATATTATATCAAATATACAGAAGTAAAACTGGTGAAAATTTGAGAGTAAATAAAGCAATTTGAAATCATTTTTTATTTTATAAATCTACAAACTTTTTAAATCCATAATGTTCGAAGAGTTGTCCTTCAATTCAACAAATAAATTCTCTCATGTCATAAATTTTAAATCATAAAAAAATGTATTAACTTTTCTCTCTTTTAAACTTAAACTTACTTTTGTAAGACTATAAAAATATTTATTTATAAGCTATTCTTTTACAGTGAACTCGCGGTAATGTGAACATCCAATATAATGAACTATCCACTAATGTGAACACTCAGTTTTTTATATGGGCGCTCTAAATAGTGAACAATTTTTTTTTTTTTTTTTAATTTTTGGGGATTTTTTAATTTGTAGAAGCATTTATTTTTAATGTTGAGAATCCCCGAATTAATAAATACCATAGTATGCCATTATTTTAAAGGTATTTAATGCTAGTCGCTTTATGTAACTTGTTGCGTTAGGTTCGTAATTTATTTTTAAAATTAGTAATGTCTAAAAACAGTCGAAAGTTTCTATCCTTAAATGAAAAATGCGAAATTTTGGAATATTTAAAAAAAGGATCGAGTGTTACAGTGTTAAGTAAAAAGTATAAAGTTGCAAAATCAACGATATGTTCAATAAAAAATAAAAAAGACAATATTTTAAAATGTGTGAACAATACGTTTTATGGACCCGGAAAACGCAAAACATTACGATCTTCAGAGATTCCAAAAATGGAAAAATCGCTCTATAAGTGGTTTATTTGCATGCGGAATAAAAACCTCCCTGTAAGTGGGTTGATGTTGAAAGAGAAAGCCAAACAAATTCACAAAAACATAAGTGAAAACGGAAATGACTTCAATGCTAGCGATGGGTGGCTACAAAAATTTAAAAAGAGATACGGAATTCGGCTCCTTCAGATAAGCGGTGAAAAACTTTCTGCGCAATCTCAGTTCGTAAATCCTTTTAAAATTAAATTGAAAGCAAAGATAGAAGATTTGGGTTTATCCAATGATCAGTTGTATAATGCCGATGAGTCTGGCCTATATTGGAAACTTCTCCCACAAAAGACATATGTAACGTCATTGGAGAAAAGCGCTCCAGGTGCAAAAATGGAAAAGCAAAGGATAACATTTTTATGCTGTGCAAATGCGTCAGGATCTCATAAAATAAAACTTTTAGTAATAGGAAAATCGAAAAATCCTCGCAGTTTTAAAAATTTTATCTGTCCCGTAAACTACAGAAATTCAAAGTCTGCTTGGATGACTTCTTCCATTTTTAAAGAATGGTTTCACAACTGTTTTGTGCCAGAGGTAAGTAAACATGTAAAAATAGTTCAATTGGGATTCTTACTGTTTTATTTTTCATTAAGGTGACAGATTTTTTAACGAAGAAAGGATTACCAGTAAAAGCTTTACTCCTAATAGATAATGCCCCATCCCAACCACCAGAATCCGACCTTAAATCCGAGGATGGTTCCATAGAAGCTATGTTCATGCCTCCAAATGTAACGGCTCTGATCCAGCCTTCAAACTTCATTATAGGAACAGTCTTCTGGCAACAATTATTGCAAAAGAGGGGGATTTGCTTGAATCGATGAAAAAAATCACACTTAAAGAAGGAGTTTCTATTCTAGAGGCATCCTGGAACGGAGTTGGTAAAGAAACTTTATCTAACTGTTGGAAAAATATTTTGAATATGGTAAATGATGAAGACGATCCTGAATTTAATGTTCCTTTGAGCGTTTTAAAAGAAAAGTGGCAATCAGAGGTTAGATCTTTAGAAAATACAGCTGCAGATCTTCTACAGACATTGTGCCCTCAGGAAGTATTTACTGCTGTAAACATTAGAGATTGGATCAATAATCCTTGTGATGACGTCACGCCATTTGATGAAAATGATTTAATTGAAGAGTCCGACGATGATGACGACTGTTTTATTGAAGCGCCTGAAAACAACATTAAAGCCAAAGAAGCTGTCGAAATTTTTAACAAAGCTGTCCAATGGGCTGAATTTCAAATGGTCGATCAAACTGACATTAAAGTATTGAAAAAAATCAGGCAATTGGCGGTAAATAAGCTGGTCGAACAAAAGAAAAAACAGAAAATAATGACCGATTATTTCCATATTTAATTATATATGTATGTACCTATCTTTTTTCATTGTAAATTTTATTTATTTTTTTGTCGTAATATTTTGTTTGTTTTTTATGTACATACTACGTACCCAACAAACCAAATGATATTGTAATGATATCATAACGATATCATTTCGGTGATAAAGAATCTCGAGAATGATTTCATTTATAATTCTAAAATGATATAGGTTGCTTTCTAAAAGGTACACTCGAAAATGATATTATAATTTTTGAAAATAATGATATTAGTAATGATATCGTTAAATTTAAGCAGCGCGATAATTTAGCAATATATTGCAGAATATATACATACATATCTGCTAAGATTGGGTCAATATATAATATTCTAAATGTTTTATCAAAAATTAATAAAATAACCATAATAAACTAAAGTTCATCCTGCTCCAAACCATTTTATATGTAAAAATACAATTTCCATATTATGCATAACATACATAAAATATTCTTCTAATAAAAATATTTCAATTTAATTTTATTTTCCTGAAAAAGTTTGAAGTTTTTTTCTAAGGAAAAAATAATTTCGATATTTTATCATATAATTTAAAATTATGATATCATTAATGATACTGTATCGTTTCTTGGTTTGTTGGGTATGTACTCTTTATAAAATGGATTTTTAAAAACTTTTTATGTTCCAAATAAATTACAAAAAGTTTTTTTAGTAATCTTTGCATTTTCATTCCTTGCAGAAATGATTTTTAGAAAGAATAACTTAGTAATATATATAAAAAAAAATCACAATCGAAAATGTGAACAAATTCGAAAATATGAATTACCCCGACATTAATTAGTTCACATTATCGAGAGTTCACTGTATTTTCACTCTTCCCTCAATTTCATAAAACTAAAACTACTTAAGTTCATTAGATCATTTTGTTTATTATTTTAAATTCTTGACCCTATTAATTTCTTTAAACACAAAAAAAAAAAAAAAAAAAAAAAACAACTACAATCTTTATATAATTTTTAATTTTTGTTAAACATAATAATTTCTATGCATGTCATTCATAAATTAGAGACTTTGAATTATGACACTTTACATCTAATAATTACAACTATTTACATGCTGAACATATACATTTTTACATACACTAGTACTGTAAAGAAAGAAGAAAGAAAAAATAATTATACTGCAGTTCTGATAATTCTAAACGATTTATTGATTATACTAGCAACTAGACTAAATAATATACTAGACTATAAATTATACATTTGACTATAGTCAGTACTAAAGACTAATATAGCCTGCTCTATAGACTAGACTATAGTTTACAATATAGGCTACACTATAGACTTCTTTATAAGCTAAACTATAATCTGTCCTATAGACTAGACTATAGTTTGCTCTATAGCCTAGACTATAGTGTAGTCTATTTTTATAATAAATCGAAACTGGCAACCAAACTATTGGTGGAATAATGAAATTAATAACCTAAGAAGGAAGTGTCTAAAAGCTAGAAGATGTACACAACGATCCAGAGGTAAAATAAATTTTGACGAAAACTGTCTTGAGTACAAATAAGCAAGGAAAGAGTTCCAAAACTCAATCCTACGTAGCAAAAGAAACAGTTTCGAACTAATATGTCTAGAAGCTGACCCAGACCCCTGATGTAAAGCCTATAATGTAGTAACGGCAAGAATTAAAGGAAAAAAGTCGCCACAATCTACTTGCCCGCTTCTCTTAGAGAAGATAGTTGGTGTATTGTTCCCGGAACACCCACGTAGAGAACACCTCCAAAATAGGATAGACGATGCAGAAACAATACCATTTGTAACCAAAGTTTGCCAAATATCGCCCTTAAACTGGCAATTATGAAAGAGCCAAAAATGTTTACCGAAGTGTTTACCCAATGTTTAAGAGAAGGATTCTTTCCAGATCCATGGAAGATACAAATGTTGGTGTTAATACCAAAACCCAAAAAAACTTCTGGTGACCCGTCATCCTATAGACCAATATGTTTTAAAGATACTATGGGAAAAACACTGGAGATAGTAATTTATAATCGATTGCTACCAAGAGTCGAAATAAAAGAAGGTTTGTCAAAGAACCAATACGAATTTCGTAAAGCAATCTATATGGTAAAGCATATAACACAAACGGCAATAGAGGGTAAGGGAGCAAGAAAACAGTACATCAGAATAGACGTTAAGAATGTATTGAACTTGACGAATTGGATTCAGGTAATTCTAACGCTTCTTAGATTCGGGTTCCCAAACTATTGCACAAATATAATAAGTATTTATTTTGTTAATAAAAAACTGTGCTATTCCATGGGCCGGTATTGGGGTCCCTATCATGGAATATCATGTACAACGGTGTTCTTATGTTAGATAAGAGTAATTCCCCAGCAAAAACTTTGCTTTCCTGGTAAGCTAGCAGGTATAATTGGAAATAAAAATAAACTACTTATTTTTTGTCTCAATAACTAGTTATTTTTGTTCGAGTTGTCCATGAATTCTAGTAGTTATTTTTAGACTCTAGTGATACTAAAAAATATGTACCTAAACAAAAATAAAAATAAAAACAAAAAACGAAAAAATTTGCCGTCAGTGAGTTTTGAACTTGGGACCCTATAAACTAATCGTTTTTAATGACTAACGTCTAACTCAGTACACCATCTCGCACTTAATATTCAAAGCCAAAAACTTGTTTTAGCATAAAATATATTTTTAAAATATTTTGTTAAAAAAACGAATAGCATCAGAATGGGGTTGAACCGGCAACCTTCTGATTGCTAATCCTGCGCTCTAGACAACTGATCCATGTGATTGTAACTTACTCTGCAATTATACTATTGAGTGCTTATTTATGTAATGTAGAGAAGGCAAATAATAATGACGCCTACTTTCCAGGAAAGTACTTTAATAAGTAGTTGTCATTACCGAAAACCAAAAAGTTTTTGCTGGGTCCATTTTAAATTTAAAAAATTTTTAACCTAGATTACCGATTTAGATAAAATTCGGTGCATACATAATGGAGGACTTATAATCATGTAAAATGAATTTTATTCATTTTTATTTTGAAAACTCTGGCAACTCTATGGCTTTAAATGTGATAAACTGATTTTTTTAAATGGCCAAAACTTTTGTTGTATAAAAGATATCAAAATATTGGTTTTTTTTTGCAATAAATTTGTCAAAGCTTGTATTTTAAGATGTCATATAAAAATTTAACAAAAATTTGTTTGAACACATTTTTTTTTTCTAAAAATTATCTTTAAAGACGTTTATTTTAAAAAGTCCATCTTAATTTTTTTTATAATTTTTTTGTAGGAAGCTCTATCGGTAAACTTACTAAAGACAAAATTTCAGAGAGATCAAAATTTTAAAATTTATAATGGAATTACCCATAAACCAGAAGAGGCTACAATAATTGACATATCGATGATATAGAGAAGAATGTCGGACTTTAGTTAACAGAATATAAGACAGAAAAAGTTCTTAACACAAGCCGCCGCACAGTGTCACATTTGGCAGTTTTAGAACGACAAAAATCCAATTTTGGAGATATGGTCTGAAATTGTATATTCTGTTAGTAGATAAGGCCGTAAACATTCCCACTAAAAATGGGCGGGTAGAATCACTGCAACTCCCATACTGAAAAATATTAATTTATTTGTATGAATTTCCTGCATATTTTTGTAGATTTTATTAAAATAAAGGATATTTTAAAAGTAGGCGTGGCAAGATCTAATCACATCAATCATAGTGTAATACTTGTATAACAAATTTTTATTCATTATCCTAAGATGTTTAAATAATTCTTAAATAAATGCAAAAAATGAGGTACCTCATATTTTTTTTTTCTAATATTTTAAAAGATCGCAAAAAGTCGCTGCCAAAATTCTCAAATATAAATTTATAGATATCATTTTATATAGCAATCGTGTTTTTACATTGGAACTCGTTGGAACTTTTTTGTTCCAGTTCATTAAAAATGGAATTTCCCAAAAAATATATTTTTTAATAATATGATTTCTTTTAAACAAAAAGCAGTGCATTCAGTATTTATTTCTTAATCTAGCAAATTATAACAGAATAATTTGGATACATTTATTATTACATACCAAAAAAATCATATCAATATCTGCAGTATTTACTGAGATATATGAAATTAAACTTAACATACTTCTTTACAAAAGTTGTAAATAAAATAAAAATATTTTTAAAAATTGCAACTTTGAAAGTTCATAATTCGCGCTATAAACACTTACCAATACTTTAAGTATTTTTTTCCATAATATATGATATGTTTACTAATAAATGCGAGAAAAATTACTTCAATTAATAAGCTTTTATTTTCGTATTTTTGTCGTTCTAATTTGGATAAATGTGACACTGTGCGCCGGGCACTGGAAAATATTAAGATAAAAGTTGTAGTGTCTAAGCCAAGCCTTAAGTACTTAGGAATAATTGTAGATGCAAGGCTAAACTTTAAGGCACATTTTGACAGTATTTTCAAGAAAGCATCAAATGTACGTATGGCAATAGAGAGAGAGAGTGATGCCAAATGTTGGAGGTACCAGACAGTTCAAGAGAAGACTAGTAACAACTGTGGTAAGTTCTTTGATACTCTATGCCACTCCTATTTGTTCGGAAGCCCTTAAGCAGGAGTCTGCTGCTAGGAAAGTCCTCTCAGTATATAGGTTATGTATTTTGCGAGTGTGCAGCGCATTCCGAACAGTCCACAGTGGGGTCAAACGCAAATTTTTTGGTAATAAATCTGTATCTCCTAAACTACTGGTTGGATTAAATTGAAATGTATGAAAGAGTTGCAGAGAAGGACCTAGCTTTGAGAAAAACTATCTTGCAGTCACCCTGTGATAACACAAGAAAATCTACAGGGTGTCAAAATTGACTACCTCGAGTATGTAAAAGTTTAAAAAAATCGTATCTTATAAAAATGAAGTCCGATTTTAAAGATTTTTATATTTCTGTAAAGTGCTTGGCAAGATAAAGAAAAAATATGCTTACTCACCTAAGTTATCTCTTACAGTTAAAAAGATATTTTGACTTGAATTTTGAATTTTTGATTTTTTGCCTCGACTTTCTTTCGTTTTTCGGGAATAAGTCCTGGGATATATGAGGTAAAAATTTTTTAAAAATATTTTGTAATTTGCTATATATTTTAAAAAACATGCTGAAAGAATTTTTGGATTATCTCAATGCGTCTAGACGTGAAAAATATTCAAAGTCAGCACTCTGAAATTGGCTACTTTTTACAAAAATATAGTACAATTCTTTCACTTTTTTCTCAAAGTTCCGTTAAAGAAAAAATTTTGTTCTTTATATATTTCAAAAGACAAGGCTTCATAAATGGTTAATGTAGAAATTTTGAACTGATTTAGGCTTGCACCCTACATCAGGCATTGGTCGAAAATGCTGAATTTTGGAAAAAGTAAAATTTTTGTCGATTAATAAAAAAAATTTCACGGAAGTTTTTTTTAATTTTCTGATGATATTTCATCCAGAAATAGATTTAGAACAATTTGACACTAAACTGCTTCCCGCGCGGCCATAAACGAATGCAGGAGAGCAGATTTCATGAAAAAAGTAAATTTTTTAAACGACTTTTTGTAATTGCATAAAAAAACATATTATCATAATATTTTCGCCATTATTTCTTAAGTAGTGTATAAAATATATATTGATCTTTCACTCCTGAAAAAATTTTTAGAAAAGCTTTACAAATCAATTTTTGCCAATTTTTCAAAATTAAAAAATATAAAAAAGATATAAAAACCAAAAAAATAATGTTTTGTAAAACAAAACTCCGCCTATTTTCCAAAAACTAATAAAATATTACAAGAATATAAAAATAGACTTATTTACCAATTCATTGATGTATAATATGTATATATAGATCATTTTAAAAGCATTATATCATGGTCTCAAATCTGACAACTTAGGTCAACTTTCACAAAATTCATTGTTATACAATATTTGCATATGTGCGTATACGTAACACACAATTGTATTGGCACGGTTTGGTTGCTGAACGAGATAATATTCGTAATAATCGCTTATATTTATTAAATATTGTTTATTTTTGAAAAATTGCCAAAAATTTATTTGTAAAGTTTTTTTAATGATTTTTACAGGAGTGAAAGATCAATATATATTTTGTACACTACATAAGAAATAATGGCGAAAATATTATGTTAATATGCTTTTTTATGCTATTAAAAAAAGTCGTTTAAAAAATTGACTTTTTTCATGAAATCTGCTCTCCTGCATTCGTTTTTGGCCGGGCGGGGAGCAGTTTAGTGTCAAATCATTCTAAATCTATTTTTTGATGAAATATCGTCAAAAAATTTAAAAAAGCTAGCGTGACATTTTTTTATTAATCGATAAAAAATCTAACTTTTTCCAAAATTTACCATTTTCGACCAATGCCTGATGTAGGATGCAAGCCTAAATCAGTTCAAAATTTCTACATTAGCCATTTGTGAAGCCTTGTCTTTTGAAATATGTAAAGAAAAATTTTTTTCTTTAACGGAACTTTGAGAAAAAAGTGAAAGAATTGTACTATATTTTTGTAAAAATAGCCGTTTTTCATACCAATTTCAGAGTGCTGACTTTGAATATTTTTCACGTCTAGACATATTGAGATAATCCAAAAATTCTTTTAAAATATATAGCAAATTACAAAATATTTTTAAAAAATTTTTACCTCATATATCCCAGAACTTATTCCCGAAAAACGAAAGAAAGTCGAGGCAAAAAAAACAAAAATTCAAAATTCAAGTCTAAATATCTTTTTAACTGTAAGAGATAACTTAGGTGAGTGAGCATATTTTTTCTTTATCTTGCCAAGCACTTTACAGAAATATAAAAATCTTTAAAATCGGACTTCATTTTTATAAGTTACGATTTTTTTAAACTTTTACATACTCGAGGTAGTCAATTTTGACACCCTGTAGATTTTCTTGTGTTATCACAGGGTGACTGCAAGATAGTTTTTCTCAAAGTTTAGGTCCTCCTCTGCAACTCTTCCATACATTTCAATTTAATTTAACCAGTAGTTTAGGGGATACAGATTTATTACCAAAAAATTTGCGTTTGACCCCACTGTGCAGTCTTTGATGAGGCAGCGTTTGTTATAGCGGGAATGATAACTATAGACATCCTAGCCGGTGAAGCAAAACGCCTCTATGATTGTAAGAAAAAAAAAGAGCAAAAAACAAAAGCAATACGTAAACTAGAGGTGGACATATAAATTTATACCAAACATGGATATACAGAAAACATGGAGAAGTCAATTATTATTTAACACAATTCATATCTGGACATGGCGGTTTTAAAAGTTATTTACATAGGTTCGAATTTTACCAATCTTCAATTTGACCCCGAAGCCCAAACGTAATAGAAGATCCCGAACACGTGATGTTCCACTGCCCACGGTTTGATCTTAGGATAAGAACAAAAGAAACTAACGGGCATCTTCTGAGCGTAGAGAATGTAGTCGACACTAATCTAAGTGAAACGTGTGTTGAAATGTGTCCATATTGAATTAAGAAAGGAAGAGGAGGAAAGAAAACTTTAGCAAATAAATATGATGTTTGGCTAACTAAGCCTATCCCCCCCTGCAATGCAATATCCTAGTGGACAATCCCGCAGGGCGTATGAATGACGAAGGGGGTGGTTTTTGTCGGTAAGAATCCGACATAATCCGTTGACCGGTTATGCCTAATGGAAAAAAAGACGATAGTGTAGTGTATAGCATAGACTATTGTTTAGTTTACAGCCTAGATTACACTATAGACTAAACTGTAGACTTGACTATAGTCAGCACTATAGACTATAGACTATATAGACATAGATATGAAGTTTAAAAAACTCAAACGCAATCGAAAAAATAATACTCGAAAAGGCACACGTTTTGTTTTTGTTTTCAATGAAAAATTTTACTAACACATTCTTAGACTTATGTTTTTTTGATAACCGAATTAGGTTTTTGACAATAGAGCTTCATATCTATGTTAATCTATGGGCTAGACTACAATCTGCTCTATAGGCTAGAATATAGTTTGCTTTATAGGCTAGACAATAGTTTGTTCTATACTACACTATAGAATTGACTATAGATAGCACTATAGACTAATATTTGAACTAACAAAGCCTGTAGTTTGGTCTATACGCTAAACTATAGACTTTTTATACTGAAAATACTATCAATGAAATGTACATTAACATCATCAACACTGCAGGGCATTATAGTAAATACATGTCTTTATTAATGTAAATGTAATTTATATACATATGTATATATTTAGTTGCATGTTAAAACAGTTTTCATTGCATAACTTAATTACAAGAATCATTATTAATTATGTCTAATAGTTTATTATTTTTTTAACTTTATATTAAATAACCACTATATCTTACACAAATAGTAAAAATGTATGTAGAAAAAAAAAAGAATTCCAGCTTAATTAATTGACAAACATGAGAAGTTCAAAAGTGTTAATAGAATAAAGACCAAAAGGCGGTAAGTATAGTTATATTAAAATACATATTTATGAATCAAGGGTTAAACTTGTGAAATAGAGATCAAAAATTAAAAATAAAATTAAGTTTATCTTATCTAATTTAATAAAAAGAAACATAAAATACGTCATCATTAAATTACAATTGAAAAGTTTTTTAATGATTTAGATAATGTTTTAGTTAAGAATAGGGTAAAACAAGAGTTTCCTAGCCTTCAAAATATATAAATGAAATGTATGAAACTTATCAGGGGAACTTTTCTCTTATGGAAATATTGTTTTCTTTAATTTTTTTTTTTTTTTTTTCTACTTCTTATCACCATATTTCTCATAAAGTCAATATCTTATCTTAAAACAAAATTCACACTATATTCTAAAATTACCTAATCTACAGACATAAGAGTACCTAACCCATAATATTTAATCATTAAAAAAAATAACAACAAATTGTACTCAGCAAATTAATAAACTACAAGATTTCTGCAACTGTTTTTGGTATGAAAAATAAAAATTACAAACAAACACACACTACGGGTATCCGGAATTACTCACACCCACCCGAACCATTTGGAAAACATTATTTTTATCAAAGACTCTCTTTTGAATGACAAACTTTAGCATAATAGACGCTCGTATCTCAATAGAAAAAAAACCAACACTTTATAAACAATAAAACAAATAAAATAAATATAATAAGTCTTATCATGGTAAAAATAAGAAAATACTGGTAAGTAACCAAATAAAAACAATTCAAGTGGTGATGATAGAGGTACTAAACAATAAAATTGCACACAATAGTAGTACTCAATAATATTACAAGATTATGAGAATAAATACATAAAAAAGAGTAATAGAGGAGAGAGAGAGAGAGAAAGATCATTTATTTGTATTGAACAATAAAATAAATAATAATATGTTTTTTATTATTAAAGCAACTGTTATCGAACACCCTCATAACGGTTTATAAAGATGCCAGATTTTTAGCTTTATTTATACCAAAATTATGCTTACAAAAAGGGCCACGCCGTGGACTCAGTATTTTGCAATATCCAATAGATATATTCGCATATTGCCTAAGAGCAAAATGAAAATTAGATCCCTGTGAGGTTATGTACGAATGGTGATACTTATAAAATCTACACTTCCATCAGATCCACAAGATGGCTAAAGGATAGTGTTGGCCGTAATATATAAGACTTTAACGCGCTGAGAACTCACTAATTTGTTTTGTTGTTGTTTTCGAAATGGCTTCGTAAAGAAGATGTTGTGTGCTTAATACAGATTGTTTTAGCTATATTTGTGGTGAATATATATTTTAAAAATATCGAAAACCTATATCGGACTTTGTGAAAATTATTAATAGTTAAAAATAAAATTGTATAATCAGGACAATGTGTGGTATGTCTACGGTTATGGTCTAGTGGAAAAAGAGATGCAGTAATGTTCGTAACACCCATGATTTGGCGAGAACCTCGAAACTATCATGACGACTACTACTTCTGCGTTGTGAAAATAAACGGAATTAACCCTGGAAATCAAAGTAAATGGTCATATTCTAACTTATCTTCTGCTTAACGACCTCAATTCAAATCACGAGAGGTACAACCCAGCACAACTAAATCTTCTATGAACCAAATCTCTGTAATCCCCGAATCAAGTGAAGACTGTGATCCAGACTACTAAATTAGCATTTCAGAACCTCTATGATTTATTCAGTAAGAACTAAAGGACTTAGTAAGAGAAAGAAGCTTCTGAAATTTTATCATCTCGTTTAAAAGAAAAAAAAAATTTACTTCGGGTGAAAGATTTCATCAGGATCTTCGGACAATGGAAGAGAGTTATCACATATGATGTCAGACTACTGCTGAAGTTTGCAACGAAATCTATCTAAAGTCGTTAATTCAAGGAAATCTTATAAAAGATCAACTAACATAATAACAGATCAACCTGTTAGCAATCTTCCAGTATTTTTTCATAGTCAGGGCCAATAACAGAAAAAAATAAAGTAAACAAGAATTGTATTGAATAATAATAACACTATTATTCTTCTTCATTATCTTCTTCTTTTGGCACTATTCCGAAAATTAGTAACTTTTTTTTAAACAAAAATTAAAAAATAATAAAACCGTAAAAATCGTAAAAAAAAACAGAATGCAAATTTTTGGGGCTACTCTAATTTAGAATTTAACTTTATATGAGGGGTGTCTGGTAAAGTAGTCGGATCTCCGACCCTGCTAGTTTAGCGTTCCAGCTTTCAATAGACAGACAATGATGGGTATAACAAAAAAATTTCAAAATTAAGAAAAAACGCAAAAATTTCGCCAAGTCGAAAAAAAATCGTCAAATTGAAAACAATCATAAAAACGAAAAGATAGCACCAAAAAGAGAAAAAATGTCTTAACGGAAATAATCATCAAAAAGAAAAAAATCGCCAAAATAAAAAAATAAAAAAAAAAAAAATAACAAGATTTGCCAAAGCAAAAAAAAAAAAACCTTAATCTAAAAAAATATAAAAAAATCGCCAAAATAAAAAAAAAATCCAAAACAAAAACTCGTCAAATTGAAAACAATCGTAAAAACGAAAGGAAATCACCAAAAAGAGAAAAAATGTCTTAACGGAAATAATCATCAAAAAGAAAAAAATCGGCAAAATAAAAAAAAACCCAAAACAAGTCAAAACTAAAAAAAAATGAAAAAAGTTGCCAAAACGAAAAAAATCGCTAAAATGAAAATATCATCAAAACGAAAAAATCGCGAAAATAAGAAAATGGTCTAAACGGAAAAAAACTAAATTTAAAGCCAAAACACTAAGAAAACTTGAAAAAAATCGACAAAAAGAAAAAAAAATCGCTTGGAAATAAATTACTTAAACGAGAAAAAGAAAGAAAAGCAAAATGAAAAAAGGCAAATTCATAAAAAAACGAACAAAAACAAATGGACATTACGAATATAATTCGTTAATCTCGAAAACGAAAAGATAATTACCAAAACTAGATAACTGAGCAAAATAAAAGAAAAAAAGTTGGGAAAAAATCGTCAAAACTATCCAAAATTTTATACAAAAAATCGTTAAATTGAGAAAACGTAATCATTAAAAAATTTCCAAAACACCAAAACAAAAAAATGTTTTCAAAAATTGTTATGTAAAATTTTTCAATGTGATGTGAAGCGATTTACAAAATAAAATCAATTTAAATCGTCAAAACGAAAAAATCTCCAAAATTAAATAAAACGTTAAATTGGAAAAAAATTTTTGATCCAAAAAAAAAAAAAAACAAGCGATAATGTTATATTCGGCTTGGCCGAATCTATATACCCACCTTCAACTTTTTAAAATTTTACGTTTTATGGGAGGTGGGCGGTAAAGTGTGCGGACCATGCCCATTTTTTTTGTTTCCAAGTTTACATTGGAGCTTGAACTATTTGTACAAAATTTCGTTGACGTTTCACCTTATATGGGAGGTGGGCGATAAAGTGGGCGGATCATTTAGTTTCCAAGTTTATATCAACCCTTGAACTATCTGTACAAAATTTCGTTGTTGTACATGGTTTTTGATACCAGCAGAAAAGTATGAAATGAAGCTACAACGGACACCCTGTGTATCTAGTATTTAGCCCATAACTATTTTGTTTATTAACCGATTTTCAATACCAAACAAACCTTATATAAGATACATATTTTTACCAAATTTCGTCCCCCTTCGAGCTCTATCTTGCTTTCAACAGACAGACGGACGAATATAGCTAGATCGACTAAGAATCAAACTAGAACCCAAAAAAAATATATACTTTATGGGTTCTTAAATGATTTTTTCGACTTGTTAGACACGGAATAACCAAATCTATATACCCTTTTTTTATGGTGGGTATAAACAAATTGTTAATTTCCATTTAACAAAAAACGTTATCGTTAAAAAAATATGCAAAACGTTTAAATTGAAAAATAAAATGGTCATCTAACTTGTTTAAATATTCTTATATTTATTACTTTATTTTTTGGAAGACTGGTAAACTTTTATATAATTTGTTCAAATATATATTTTTTTAAAAATGTATTCCTTTTTAAAAAAAATACTAGATGTTTTTTAAAGTATTTTTTCTTTTATCATACAAAAGGATGGGCTGACGGACATCGTCCTAGATAATTATTAAAGAAATTACAAACGGAATGACAAAATTATAGGGAATTATCCTTGCCTCCTTTGAAGAAGGACATAAAACTAGTTAACCTCGAAAAAAAACCATTAATTAAGTAAAAGCCTTTAAAGATCTAAAATAAAAAAAATATAAAGTATCTTTTTTCAAAAGATTTCCTCAAAATAATATTTAGTTTTTGTTTCATTATTTTTAAAACAATTTATTTTAAAGCTAAATAAAATCCCTAAATAAGCAAGTATATAAAAATTCCTAATATCTATCGCATTTCCCTACACAATTTCTGGCAACCTTTTTTCAATATTTATAAATTGAGAGAACAGAGAGCTCTCTAAAGAGCAATAAAATTATGAATGAGATATTTTACTTTAAGTATCTGAGAGATACAAGCAAATATTTATTAATACTAAATATTTTTATTTACAGAGTAAAAAAATTCAATTCACACCATTAAGAGCACTTAGCATGAGTATGATGACCAAATCTTGGTCAATGTTTAGGGAGTTGTTAAGTGACTGCGTCAGTGATCGGTACGTTTTAACAAAACATCAGCGGTTGTAATAGTTACGCCAATAAGATAAAAGAAAACGAACGGTTAACGATAAAACCAAGAAAAAAATTAAATAAATTGTAAATAAAAAAATACAAGTGTTAAGATATTAAATCTTAAACACGTATATTTTTTTAAACTCAAAAAAAAAAATAAAAACAAAATTAAAACGAAAAAATAAAACGTGTTAAAACTAAAATAAAATATTGTTATAACATTTTTTGGGTGAAATTAAAGAAAATGTATGTAATTGAAATTTATGTTGTTTTTTTTAGAGTAAAAAAAATATTTAATTAAGTGCAAATAATTTAATAGCTAATTATTTTATAAAAAAGTGTGTATTTTCTTAAAGAAAATAAAAAAAAATTTCCATTTTATTATTTTCGATATATTAAACGTAATTGAAATTTGATTTAAAAAAATTAAGAGAGTGACCTTGTGTTTTTTGTTGTTGTTTTTTCTATGTATTTGTTGTTTATTTAATAGCAACAAAAGCAACTAAATTAATGATAAAAAAAGTTTATTTTAGTGAAAAAACAAAAAAAGTATCTGTAAGTACGTTTGCTTGTATTGAAATAAACTCTCCCATATCTGTGAGGTTGTTTTACCTGTTGATTAACGTTGGCCAACGAAAAACAAACAAAAAAATCAACAATAATAAAAAAACTAGTATTTAGTTTGTACACGAATATAAAAGTTGCTAAATATTTTTTTTTATATTTTGGAGAAAAAAAAGATGATTTTATTATTGAAATGTTTTATGTTTTCATGTTTATTTTAAAATAAGAAAACGTGTGCTGTTTTTCTAAATTTTAAAATTTTGTAACGTATTTTTTTGCCGCAAACGTCATCAACATTTCTTTTTTTTTTTTGGAATTTTTAAATGAAATGTAGAAGTGATATATATGTATGTATATTGATATAATCGTTCATAAAAAATAGAAAACTCTAAAAAATTCTCCTTTTTTATTATCATAAAGCTAGATATGTATATTACGAATAAAACGAGCTATATTTTATTAATAGTGAAACTATTCACAATTAAATGAAGGTATATCGATTAAAAATTTATAAAAAACGAGATAGAAAGATATAGTAGGTCAAGCCTGACCATCATCATCATGTGGATCAAAATTCGGGGAGGGGTCATATATTAAATCTGTGGCCAATTGTGAATAAAATAAAATATAAAATTTCTTTGTACCGAATATCACTAAAATATTGCTGTATTTAAGGCATTTATAATCGTTTAACCGCAATTCCGGGAGGACAATTGTGTGGGGGCTAGGTGAAATAATGGACCAATAATAACCAATTTCAATAGGCTTCGTCCATTTGCCAAAATAATTATTTGTGCAAAATTTCATCAAGATATCTTTAAAATTGCGACCTGTACTTTGTTCACAAGGTTTACATGGACAGACTGCCGGACGGACATCGTTAAATAGATTTTGAAAGTAATTCTGAGTCGAACAGTATACTTTAAAATTGGGGTCCGATAAGTTTTTCTGTGCGTTACAAATTCCGTCCTTAACATTGGCACCCTTTATTATAAGAAAAACAGTTTAAATTTTTCAAATGTATTAACCGAAAAAGAAATAATATTTCTAATTAAGTGTTTAATACCTCATATACGAATCGGGCCTCCCTAAAACATTTATCTTTTCATTCTCTTTGCTTAATCTCTCTTATTATTTTTTGTGATGTTTACAATTTTACATGCAAAAAAAAAAAAAAAATACAAATAAATAAAATTAAATAAATCTAAATTTAAATATTTTTTTAGATGACATTACTAATTTTTCGTTTCTTTTCCCCGTCACTCAGCCTGCCAGAAAAGTAGTCAAGTTTCTTATAATATTTCTTTAATTAATATTACACTCACATATCAGTTGTTTTATGCGCCATTTGGAATGTCTAATGAATCGCTGCTAAAGTAGTTTATTTTCTTCATCTTCTCCAGCCAACGAATCAACCAGCAAATAAACATTTTTATTATTACATTAATTCTTATGTGTATCTGTGTCTGTTTAGCTTCATATGTGTTTGAAAATTCTTTTCTTGTATTATGAGTCAAGATTTTTTTGAATAATTTGTATTTGTCCATATTTTTTTATTTTTTCACCTTATTTGTGTTTTGGGGAAAAATAACAAAATTGTTTTTCCTCTAACCAAAATTTTAATATTTTTACCAGTAGATTATAAATTAAATACTTTCCAAATGTTTGATTTGTGTTTACGTCAATGGAAACATAGAGTGAGGTATGTATGTAGGTGCACCAGAGATTTAAGGGAATTGAGAGTAATTTAATAAAATTAAATAGATATTGGGAATATATTTTTTTGGATAAATTAAAAATATAATTTATTTTACTAATAAACAAAGTTATCTAAAACAAAATAAGAGAATCAATTAATCAATAAATTATTTAGATAAAATTAAAATTTTCCTATAGAAAAGTAAAGTTACCGGTAACATTTCTTTTAGAAAAGTAAAATTATGGACCATAACTTTTTTTTATAGAAAAGTTAAGTTATCGACGATAACTTTTGTTATAGAAAAGTTAAGTTATCGATGATAACTTTTCTTGTAGAAAAGTTAAGTTATCGACGATAACTTTTCTTATAGAAAGAAACTTTTCTATAAGAAAAGTTAAGTTTTCGTCAATAACTTTTTTTATAGAAAAATTAAGTTATTGACTATAACTTTTCTTATAGAAAAGTTAAGTTATCGACGATAACTTTTCAAAAAGTGAAGTTCTCCACGATAATTTTGTAGAAATGTGAAGTTATCGACGATAACTTTTCTTATAGAAAAGTGAATATATCGACTATAACTTTTCTATAAGAAAAGTTAGGTTATCTACGAACAAAAGATAAAATTATCGATAAATTTTCTAAAGAAAATTAAAGATTGATAAATTCTTTACAGGAAATGAAAGATATCGATAAATTTTCGATAAAAATATTTCTTTTTTAAAAATAAATTTAAATTATTGATAAATGTTCTATAGAAAATAATAGTTTTATGGATAAATTAAAGATACCGATAAAAGTCATTGAAACATTTTCCAAAAGAAATTTGATAAATAAGTTATCGTTAACTGTTCTATAGAAATGTTAAGTTATCGATAACCGTTTAAAAAAATGTAAAACTTTTATAGAAAAGTAAATTAATCTATAACTTTTCTCTAGAAAAGTAAAGTTATCGATAACTTGTTCATAGAAAAGTAAAGTTTTCGATATTTTTATATAGAAAAGTAAAGGTATCTATATGACTTTTCTCTAGAAAAGTAAAGTTATCGGTAACATTTCTATAGAAAAGTTGAGTTATCGATAACTTATCCATAGAAAATTAAAGCTATTTATAACTTTTCTTAAAAAAAGTAAAGTTATAAATAACCTCCATAGAAAAATAAAGTTATCGAAAACTTTTCCATAGAAAAATAAAGTTATCGAAAACTTTTCCACAGAAAAGTAAAGTTATCTGTAAATTTTCTAAAGAAAACTACAGTTATCCATGACTTTTCTCTAGAAAAGTAAAGTTATTGGTAACATTTCTATAGAAAATTTGAGTTATCGATAACTTTTCAATAGAAAATTAAATTTATTGATAACTTTTCTTAAAAAAAAAGTAAAGTTATCGATAACCTCTATAGAAAAACAAATTTATCGAAAACTTTTCCATAGAAACGTAAAGTTATCGATTATTTTGGTATAGAAATGTAAAGTAATCGATCACTTTTCCTTAGAACAGTAAAGTTATCGATACATTTGCTATAGAGGAGTACAGTTATCGATAACTTTTTCATAGAAAAGTAAAGTTATCGTTATATTTTCCTTAAAATAGTAGTTATCGATAATGTTTATGTGCAAAACTTATGATCGACATTTTTCTATATAAAAATAAAATTTTTGTTTATTTTTTTTTTTTTTTCTTAAAGAAAATTAAAATTATCGATCATTATTTCATATTTTTTTAATTTGAATTAATTTTATTACTATTTTTTCTCATTTTTAGTGGCACAATAATAATAAAACTTACTACACTCTAGTGACTTAGAAACAAGATTTTTTTAACTTTAAATAAATTTATTTGTGCAAATATTTTCTTAAAATATTGTAGCTTTTTAACAAAGATAAGATTAACCATTATTTACCCGAAAACAAATTCCAATACACATGCATATAAGAGAATAAAAAATTAATCGTTTAACTTTTTCAACTATCAAAAAAAAAAAAAAACTAGAACTTTCCGTTTTAACACTTTTATGTTTTCTGAATTGAGAGTTGTTAAGTACAAATTATTAAATCTTATATTTTTCATAAAGAATTTTTTTAATTTGACGTCATTTGTTTAAAAATTTGCGGACTGTTTATTTTGTTATGCCACCCAAAAAGATTAACTGCATTTTAAATAAAAAAAATAAAATAAAATTATCGAGCAACTACTTAATACGAGTACTTTAGTATAAAATACTTGAATTTAATAATTCTAAGAAAAATTATAAATAAATACATAAATTAATGTTTGAACACAATTGTTTAGAAAGTTAATTTATTTTGAAGTAATAAATTATTTATTAAATGAAAATCGTATTTTTATTAACTCTCACTCTCTTTTTCAAGGGAAAATTAATAAAAATAAAAAAACAAAACACAAAATGTCAGCAACATAAAAACGGAAATACTTTATCATGTTTTTTTTTTTTTTTTTTTCAATTTTAAATTTTTTCTCCTTCTTTTTATAATATTTTACAATGTTTTTATTTTGTAATTAATACTTTTATTTTCTGAAACAAAAAACATGTAAGTAGTAAATAAAGCCCGGTTAAATAATGTTTTATTTATTATTTTTCTTATCTTTTACAAAGTCTTGAGTTAAATGAATGAGAAAGAAAAGAAGGCGTTTCTTGTAAATTAAAGATAAAAATATGAATGAAAGAGAAATTAAAATAAAATTCTGGGTATCAAATTTGGTCAGAAAGGAATATGGTGAACTCTGCTTTTAAGACAAACCGAAACAGATTTGGTGGCTAAATAACTAGATCTTATGACATTTTAAAGTAATAATCTTAAACAAACTACTGAAGAAGTGGAAAAATATTTCACTTTTAATAAAAAAATAATAAACATATTTATTTTTTTGTTTTTAATTATTACTTTAAAATAAAATTCATAATATTTGAAAATTTTTTTAAAGACTTTATTTTTGTCCCCTTTTTTAAAGGGTGTGGATTTGATAATGTTTTATTTACACTACTTATATATAAATATGGATTTATATCATATTACACTTCGTCGATGTTGTAGACAGCTAAAAAAAATGAATGCGTAATAAATATGTATGTTCATTAAACTTTATTTTAATTTCTTAACATCATCTTAATCAACAGAACTGTTAAAGAATTTTATAATAGCTTTTAACGATAAATTTATTTCTCATAAAATATATGAAATTCATTTATATAATATTGATTTTCTATAGAAAAAATCGATAATTAAATGTTTGTATAGAGACATTGCCGATAACTTAACTTTTACAAAGAAAAAATTAACGACTAATTTTTTATAGAAAATTTATAAATCTTTTTTTATAGAAAAAAATATCGATCTTATTTTTATAAAAAAATATCGTTTTTTTTAATTTTCTATTACTTTAATATCTTAACTATCTTTGTTTTTAATAATTTTATTTTTCATTTAGAAAATTTTCCACATTTTTTTTCAAATTTCTAATCTTATCCTTGATTAAACTCTTTTATAATATGTTTTAAAGAACATTAATCTTTCTTCACATTTGCTTAAGTATAAGTACAAAAAACCCATAAACTCTGGTTCATATTGTTTATAATAATTTGTATAAATTTATTTAAAAATCAATTGTTAAACTATAAGCATGAACAATGTAGTAAATAAAATAATAATAAATAAATTTATTATTATTTTATGTTCTTCAAATGTCAAATGTTTTGAACTTTGTTTTCTTTTTATTTCTTTTCAATTTTATTTTCTGTTTTGATCAAGTTTTATTTTCTTAAATACGTCGTCTGCCATTTTAATCATTTTTCATACATATTTGTAGAGCAGCTGAATGAGCTGCTTTTATTTAGTTCTTTAGATTCGAATATAATATTTTCTTATCAATTTTGATATAGTGGCAGCCTTATTAATTTTTCCTTCTTTATATAAATAATTTTTATGAGTTTTTCTTTTAGATTTGTTCTTAATCTTTTGTTAGTTCATTTGCATCAAGTGATTTTCTTTATAAAATAATTTATATTCATATAACACAAACTACATACATAAATAATAACTTCTTTTGAGTTGCTTTAATGATATAGTATATTTATATGTATTTTATTTGTATTAAGACATAATATTGAATAATAAATTTTAATGAAACCAGGCTTAAGAAAAGATTTTTATTTATTTAATCTAGTATGTAAATGGAAAGTTTGACAAAATGGAAGCCATAAAAATTATTTAAATGTGATTTACAAATGAGACATGATTATGTAAATATAATTTTCTAAATTTATAAATGTTAATATTCATGATAAAACTACAGAAGGTAGAATCATTAGAGAGAGTGCTCCCAATTTATTTTACCCTGAATTGTCAAACAATAAAAAGTGAAAACAAAATGTAAAAAAAATTAAAACAAAATAAAAAATTTTTTCTTAAATTTTTTTTTTTTCAATGGATAAATTATCTTCATGGACCGATTCTACGTTAACTACCAACAACTTTGAAGCCAAGTATATTCCTTGTCATTGGTAACTACTGGACCAGCCGGAACATCTATTTGCATCTCCACTTAACGTTCTTTTGCGACAACTCCATGGCAGGATATAGATGGCATCATTGGAAGTTGTTGGTGGTGAGGTAGTATATCCGGTGGCATTATGTTTTATATGCATATTGTAGTCTACACAACTTTTTTCGCAGATAAATTGCACAAAAAAGTTTCAATAAAAAACGAAATTAAAATATAAACAAAAACGTTTTTATATTTTTATTTCTTTATTCTTATTTTTTGTTTTTTATTTTTCTGTTATTTCACATAACAAGAATTAAAATTGAAAACTCTCTAATGATTCTACCTTCTGTTATTCTATATTTAGAAATAGATGGAGATTTTTTTTATTTACTTAATAATCCCAAAAGTTTTAATAAGTGTTGTCAAACTAGTTAGAAACTGAGCTTATCCTGTCTGTTGAAAACTTTAAAGTAACTACGTGTTACACTGCTTAGGGACAGTAAAGTCGACAAATGAATTTTTCTATACAAATTACATACAGTGTTGGAAAAAATAATAGGGACACTCTAATTTTTCAATATATTCTTCCTTTTTTATTTACTATTCCATAAATATTAAAATGTATATACATAAAATTAAATAACTTCAAATATTTTAACTTATAAAGCAAAAATAAAGAACTAGTTCTGCCAAAATATATATATTTTTTTAAAAATGCCTGGAAAAAATAATAGGGACACTTAATGTTTTGGAAAAAATATTTATTTTTTTTAACATTACCATCATTTTCAAATACTTTTTCAATACTTCGTTGAAGATCCTTTCATTTTTATAACCTCCTGACAACGGCGATTCATAGATCCCACAAGATTCTCACATACCTCGGGCGGAATTGAGTACCAGGTTTCTTGAATTTTTTCCCACAACTCTTGTTTATTTTTTGATTTAAAGCTACCAGTTTTATTTTTGAGGACTCCCCAGAGATGCTCAATGGGGTTTAAGTCCGGTGATTGGGACGGCCACTCCATTACAGGCACCTCATTCTACTGAAACCACGTTTTGACGCTTCTAGCGGAATGCTTTGGATCATTATCCTGCATGAATTCCCATTTTAGTGGCATTTCATCCTCAGCTAATGGAAGAATTTTATTCTGGATAATGTCTGTATAGTTAGCAGCATTCATTTTTCTCTGAATCCAAACTATTGGACCAACTCCAGAGGCCGAAAAACATCCCCATATCATTATAGAACCACCACCGTGTTTGACGTTTTTTTTGGTATATTTTGGATCAAATTTAGCATTTGCAGGACGACGTACAAATGATTTTCCGTCAGATCCAAATAAATTGACTTTTGTTTCGTCTGACCATAGTACGTTGTTCCAGTTTTTACGGCACAGGTGTCGCCTGGCAAATTACAATTTTTTTTGTATGTTTTTCTTGCTCAACAGTGGTACTTTTCTCGGACTGCGTCCCATTAATCCGACTTCCTGCAGCCTTATTGTTCGCCTTGTCACTGAAGCACACAATTCATTTTTAAGGCTACTTGATGACATAAAGGGGTTATTTTTGGAAAATCGAACTAAACGTTGGTCAAAACGCGCTGACGTTTTACGCTTTCTACCTCTAGTTTCTTGACTTTTTTTCGAATGAATACTTTAGATTTGGAACACTTCATTATTTGTGCAATTTTTGTAATTGATAACCCGTCCGAATTTAATTTAAGAATAACAATTTTTCAGATTCAATACAATAAACACCACGACACATTTTCAAATTTATTTACCGAAGAAATATGATTAAATTAATCACATAAACTTTGCTTTACGGATTTTTAATATGTATGTTAAAAATAATAATTTTTATTGACTAATGGTAACTTTTTGTAGTGCGTCCCTATTATTTTTTTCCAATTGAAATTACAACTTAACTGATTTTTTTTTTTTTTGCAAATAAATATAAAATAAAAGCGCAAAAGAGAAAAAGTAAACAAATAATGAAATTCCGTTATTTTAGGAACAGTTAAATAGCGGAACCCCAAAAAAAATTAATATAAAGAAACTGTTTGCATCTGTTTGCGAAAGTAAGGGTCGTCTATATATAACTAGTTGCTTATAGTTACTAGTAAATAGTATATTTTATTGTTCTATTAAGAAATTGCATTTACCCTTAACCAATACTTTTTCATTATATCTATTCTAAACTCTTGTTTACAGTTTAAATAAAGAATTTACTTCTAGATGTCTTTTTTATAGAAAAAAAAAAGAAAAAAACAATAACAACAAATGATGACTTAAAAAATTGTATGACAAATAAATACGTGTTGTACATTTTATTAGTGAATCACTCATATAAATTATAATTTAATAAAATAGAAAAAAATTATTAGTTACAAATAAAACATAAAATGTTAAATAAAATCAACCATGATTTGTGTAATAAAATCAAACAATTGAAAATTAAAACGCATGACAAAAAACGTGTAAAATATAGAAAAACCAAAAAAAAACTTGTATAAACAATAATAAAAAAACAACAACAAACACGAACAACTGTAAGAAAAAATCATGTTTTCGATTTTTTCAATACATTATAATAACAACAATAATAATGAAAATCAAAATAAACCTGTTGCATTCCATTGCACACACAGGTTTTGTTTTTGTTTTATTTTTGTCATTTAATATGTATGAATATGTATGTATGTTCGTTATTAACCGTTATTGGTATTCTGGTACTCATTTGTATTGTTTTTAAAATTAATAAAGAGTTTGTGTGTAATACTCCTCGAACATTGCTCTTTGTATTAACCACTTAAATTGGTCACGTTTAATTCTCACAGCATCCATATTAATAATTCATTATGTGTGTGTGTAAGTATGTTTGAGAGTTTATTTTATTACTTCCAAAAAAATTCATAAAAATTCCCAGAAAATTGGTGTATTTCTCCTCATTTTATTATTACTAATTTTAATAAAAACAAAACAACCAGTCAACAAAACAAAGCTTACCAAAATGAGTCATTCATTCCATTTACTACCTCAATAAAGAAAAAAAAAGAAAAAATTTAAATTAAACCAGAAAGATGCTCCACACACAAACCCAACAAACATCATCCTAAAAACAATTAAGAAAACAACAAACACAAAAGAAAGGCCACACACTAAAAATAAAAAAAGTTATTTGAAAAAGCAAAACAGCTACTCAGTTTTTTTCTATTTCATTTTATTTCTAATTTATTAAAAAAAGAAACTATAACTTTTAGAAAAAGACCTTATAAAGAGTCATCAGCTTTCAAGTTTTGTATTGTTATTTATTTAATATTTTTTGAATGATTCATCGTTTACATACGTCAAATTTTCACACTAACTAACAAATGTCATACAATTTGTATGAGTGCGTTCAATTTAAACAATTAATTAAAGTAAAAAAAAAAAAAAAAACACCTAATAGGCTGGTTATGTATACATATGTGTAATATAAATCGTTTTTAATTATTGTTGTAAATAAAAGTCTGTTTTTTTTTTGTGGAGAGGAATTTTTGAAATATTTTCAAAAACAGTTTTATTAAACAAATGTTTGTTGAATTTACGTACCAAGTGTAAAAGTATTTAATTTAAATATTAACATATCAAATAATGACGGGCAGACACATTTTATTAGGGAATTAGTAACAAAACATATTAAAATGGTCGTCAACTAGTCTACAGGAAATTTACTTTATTCTGAGATAATTTAAAGCTTTTAAAGCAAAGTTATCGATCTTTTATAAAAAAATATGTACTATAAAATAAGAAAATTATTTTATTTTCTATAGAAAACTTGTCGATAACTTTTATTTTGTATATAAAATATCTGTCTTCGATAGAATTCTCATTGAACTTTTATTAAAAGAAAAACCTATCGATAACTACTTTTCTATAGAAAAAGTTATAGATAACTTTTATTTTCTATAGAAAAATTATCTATAACTTTTATTCGCTATAGAAAAGTTATCAATAACTTCTCTTTTCCAAGGAAAATATCGATAATTTTTATTTTCTATGAAGAAATTTTTGATAATTTTATGTTCTATAGAAAAGCTATCGATGACTTTTACTACCTTTAGAAAATATGTCAATAACTTTATTTTTCTATCGAAAAGTTAGCGGTTACTTTTCTTTTGAAATGTTATTGATAACATTTATTTTCTATAGAAAAGGCATCGATAAATTTAGTTTTCCATAGAAATATTATCGATGACTTTTATTTTCTACAGACAAATTATCGATATTTTCTATTTTCCAAAGAAAAGTTATCGAAAACTATATTTGGATAACTTGACTTTTCTATAGAAAAGCTATAAATAACTTTTCGTTTCCACAGAAAAATAACTTTTGTATACAACGGATATGTCGAAAAGTTTTACTTTTTATAAAGAAGTTATCGATAACTTTAACTTTCCATAGAAAAGTTAGCGATAACTTTACTTTTCTACGGAAAGTTACCGATTACTTTTCTTTAAAAAGTTATCGATAACATGTTTTCCAAAGAAAAGTAATCGGTAACTTTATTTTCTTATAAAAAATTTATTAAAAACCCTAGTTTTCTATAGAGTTATTGTTTCTTTATTTTCTATAGAAAAGCTACTGATAACTTTTATTTTCTATAAAGAAGTTTACATTTTCTTTATAAAATTTTTCGAGAATTAAGTTTTCTTAGTTTTCGATAACTTTCATCTTTTACAGAAAATATTTCGATTTTTCATTTCATTTTTTATAGGTAAAGTTAATTATTTATTGAATCTGTAAATCTAGACAAATTCTTGCTCAATTTAATTTTTTTTTTATATTTGTAAATTATCGTTTGCTATTACCAAAGAATATACAATATACAGTGCTGTGCAGAACAAAAGCAACAACATTTATGTAAACCTAAGAATAGTTTTATTTTTTAGAATATTTGGTTCACAACAGAAATAATTTTACGAAATTATATACATATTTAAGGATTAACAAAAACACAAACATTAAAAGAACTTTAACTTTGTCTATTCACAAAAAATGGAATAAAACACTACAATCTTCATATAGGAATGTGGTACAACAACAATAGCAACATATTCATATTTTGTTTCATTTTGTTCTATATTTCACATTTTACGTAAAATTTAGTAGTTTTAATGCGATTAAATTGTTAATTGATTTCTCTGGAATGATTTCCATTTGAATTTGTTGACTAAACAACACTTTGGTCTGCACTAATCTTGAAGCTGCATAAAAAATCTTCCATATATCTTGCGTCTAAATAATAGACCACATGGTTAAAAAATGTTGAGCAAAAATTTTAAGCAATGACATTTAATCCAATCCTTCAAAAGTTTTAAAATATATTTCGCATAAAGAAGATATTTCTCTATGCATAACGAAAATTCTGTGCTTTTTAATAACCTTTTAACCTAAAAATATCAAAATTTCATTAGATTTCTAAGAAGGGGACATAGTTTTATGGCTAGAATTCAAGTACAGTCATTATTACATATTCCGTTTTTATAAGTTTTTATCTATTTATTTTTTATAACATCTGAACGAAGTTTTTAGCGGAAGTCCTTTTACATGCACTGAAAAGTCATAGTTTTTTAAATTGTGCTCCCAAAATAAATTTGTTTATCTTAATTAAGTAGTATTCTATAATTCGTATTATAAAACAAAGCTACTTTCCACTTTTCACAAATTGTCACAAATCATAATTCTTATTAAAAAAAAAACTATAAGTAAATGAAAAAATAACAAAAATATGTGTAAATAATGCTGTATTCAAATATTATTACTATAAAACTGTCATTTACTTAAAAAAATAGAAATAAATTTAAAAATTTTGTGTCAATTTTTAAAATTAGAAATTTTTTTGCTTTTGATATGTACACTTTCATATAGAGAACATACAATATTTTTCTCGTTTTTTGCGAAAAGAAAGAAAATCACATCTTCTAAATGTTTGTTAGTACTCAAATGTGTTAACAATGTTACGAAATTAGTTTTGTTCTAAATTTAATACTTTAAAAAATAATTCAACATTTAGGAAAACTTTAATTTTGTTGCTTATGTTCTGCACAGCACTGTATATATGATATATGAATATTCTTTGCTATTACTACATTGCTTTTGTTACTGCTGCTGCTATTTATAAATATTAATTAAACATTTCCCCCTTTTAATAAAGATTATCTTTATTGTTTTTGCCATTTGTTATCTAGCTTTCATACATAAATCTCGTTATATATATACATACGTATACATATGTGTATCTACTTTTTGTGTCCTTTAACATTTTATTGCCATTAATTGTAGTGTGTCAATTGATATTTTTAGTAACGATAAATTTGATACATTTAATCATTAACCATGATTATTTATAAGATAATCGATTGTTCAATTGATAAAATTTAACAAACAAACAAAATTTAATTTAAAATACTGTCAAACAACATATAATTAAGCTAAAAGAAATTAAAATAAATGTTGAGTTTTCATTGCAGTTTAAACTATCAGGATTAACATAAATAAAAAATATATTTTTTTAACTGATGTAGGAAATAAAAAGTTTAATAAAACCAAAATGTGTGAAATATTTTGCCTTTTTTCTGAAATTTTACCAGTATTTTATTAATTTTTTTGTAAGTTATATTATGCTTGTTAAGCAAAAAATGTATAATATTGCAAATACATTTTTTCTGTATAAAGAGGCAAAAAACATGCTTGTCCATTATTATCTTATCATTTGCTTTTTTATTTATATACAGAAAAAAAACCAACAAGAAAAAATGTTTTTTTACTCATATTCAAAGTCGATTATTAAATAAATTCCATTACAAAATATGAAAATACATGTAGTCTTATTAAAGAAGGGTAAAATTAAAAGAAAAAAAGTGAACAACTTAACTAATGATTCATTTACCTTTTTTATAGGCTCCGCAATAGGAAATGAAAAGTTCACACACGTACTTAATAAAATTGTTTATAGAGTGGAGTCATTGCCACATTTATAATAAGTATATTGGAATGTCTATTGATCTGTAGTTGTAGCTGGTCTTGATGTTTTAACGCTTTGTTTTAATTTTAAAAGACATTCATTTGTTTGTTGCACAAATAAGGATTTCCTTGTATAATTAATTATAAAGATTGGCGATTTAAAAAAGGATTAAACATTTTAATTTAAATTATTTGCTCAAAATTAAAGATGTTGGCGAAGTTTCACAAGCTTTAGCTTTTTTCATAGAACCACTTACATAAGTTTTTATAGCAGGACTTTTATATTTTCAAGTTTTTATAAGACAAATAACAAAAATGGTCAAGAGTCGAAAAATGTTGAAAAAATCGAAAATTATCGAAAAGTCGAAAACAGTCGAAAATAGAATTGAAAAAGTCGAAAAATCGACTATTTTAAAATTATAAAAGTCGAATTTTTGTTCCAACTATAAAACCTTAGTATTCACACCTCTACCCTGAGACCAAACGGTCTATTGTTATCCCTTTAAAATTAGAGGTAGAAAAAGAAAAACAGAATAGAAAATAAATAAAAAGAAGAGTGGGACCTAAACCCTAGCAATCAGTTATAATTGCCCCTGAGCCATCTTATTCCCATTACAAAACTTATAAACAGTGTGTGGCTCCCAAACCACTTCAGCTTTCCGTATTGAAGCCCTACACAATGACAGAGAATGTGCTGCATTGTCTCTAGCTCCTCTACATCATCGAACGCCCTGCAAAAGTCTGACGAGCCAATTTCCCATTTACTTATCATGTTCCTTATTGTGAAATTACCAATGATCATTCCCACCATGATTCTCAGACTACTACGACTCATACCCAGAAGATGTTCGAATCTGCTTGTTTAAGACTAAACCATAATGCTTTAGATAGCCTGCAGTTTAATCTATTCCTCCAGGCTCGATTCGAGTTGTCCTTTATGGCCCTAAAATAGGACTGAATTGGAATCCTAACAGATGTCTCCACGAAAGACCTTTCCAGTTCCGAGCCAGTTGCCGAGAATGTCGAAATGTCCCGGAACCCAACAGAATCTTATCATATAGACATCATTAGTCTTCTGAATTCCCTCTTGCATTCGAAATACTGTCAAACAATTTATAGAATCGTCCGATATTAGTTCCCATAAAGTAGTCCCTGCTCCTGTGCCTACTTCCATCTTTAAGCCGTCTGTAAAGACAGCACAACCTACATGGAGCTTTTCTGCTTCAACCCAGAGGTTCCTGCTAGGTATTTCAATAATATATTCGCCGTATTGTTGATTTTGTAGAACTTCTGTCACCTGTTTTAATTCGCCTTGGGCCTATGTATAGCCTTTCTCTAGAGTTAATTGTAGGTTTTTTTCAACCATTAATGGTAGTTACTTTTTACATTATTAGATGTTAATCTTATTTGCTTTTATATTCCTTTTTAAAAAATAATCGTAACAGTTTACATAATCCTTATTTAGCTTCAATAATAAGCCTTTATTTATATAACCCAATTTTAGCTTTAATTATAAAACTTACATCTATGTCTTTATGTAGCCCTTCATTGACGTTAAATCACAATGACGAACGAAAATTTCTTTCGACAAAATATAAGAGAAACAATAACAAATGTCAAAAATTATTTGTTGTTTTTTATATAAATTGTCGAAACGAATATTTCGTTCGACATCGTGGGACAGGACACAATTTTTATAAACTGCACAAAAAATCCAAAGAAAATAATTTAAATATATAGTTAAATATGGTAGGTCTTTATATAATTCCTGTATTAAATATTAAGTATATTCTTTTGAACTTTAAGCATAGGTTTTCTAAAAGACCCCGTTTGTATTTTTATACCCACCATCAAAAAGATGGGGGTATATTGATTTTGTCATTCCATGTGTAACATGTCGAAGGAATCATTTAAGACCCCACAAAGTATATATTTTCTGGGTCCTGGTTCGATTCTGAGTCGATCTAGCTATGTCCGTACGTCTGTCCGTCTGTTGAAAGCAGGATAGGGCTCGAACGGGACAAACACAGAGTGTCCGTTTCATACTTTTCTGCTGATATTTCACCAACAAAAGCATGTACGACAACGAAATTTTGTATGTGTAGTTAGGGGATCGATATAAACTCAGAAAACAAAAATTGGCGTGGTCCGCCTACTTTACCGCCCACTCCCATATAAGGTGAAAATCAACGAAATTGTGTTCAAATAGTTCAAGGACAAATGTAAACACGGAAACAAAAAATGGGCGTGGTCCGCCCACTTTACTGCCCACTTTACCGCCCCCTCCCATATAACGTAAAATTTGAAAAGTTGATGGTGGGTACATAGATTCGGCCGGGCCGAATATATATATTCGCGCTTGTTTTAGTTCCAATTGAATTTCTTATATAGTCCCTATTTATTTTCAATCGCAAGTCTGGACAGAGCTCTCATATACTTATATTAAATATCCATTTCAAAATTATGTTTTATTATTCAATAATTTAAATTTGTTGACTATATCATGTTTGGATACTTTTACACATTAAAGGGTTAATTTCTATTCTAGTCGACTGTTAAGTTTGCGGTTTTAAAATTTACTATAAATATGACTATTTTATAGTTAAGTGATTAATAAAATAACACTTTCTTAATGGGTAATTCTAAATAGTCATTTGCGAAATATGTATCATTTAATTGAATTTTATTTAAAAGCATTTTTTTATATAGATAGATCTTAAGACAATATTAAATTTATAAAAAATAATTCTCACCCTATATTTGCAAAATTATTTAATAATTTTTTTTTTTATAAAATTTTTATGAAAATTTTTAAATTCCTTGGAAAAACAACAATTAATAATATAAATAATTATTTTATTTTTCACAATTATTTTTTCTCACATTTACCACAATTATTACAAAAATATTTATGTTGAAAGTATTAAATACAAATAAAAATGAAAAGAAAAAAAAACAACAACATGAAAAGGTCATTAATCTTAAAATTGCAGCATTGAAATACAAATTTGGAAATATTTACAAAAAAGAAACAAAAAAAAAAAACTTTATTTAAATGACACTATTTCCGTTTATGGTAGTTTATTTGTTTTATTTTAATCTTATTTTTTTCTTTCAACATGTGTTTTAATATTTTTTTCTTATTTTGTTTTTCTTTGCAGTTTTATTTTGTTTTTTATTTAGTTACAAATTATGTCGAATAGTGTACGTCCTTTAAAGATCACCATAGTTGGTGATGGTATGGTGGGAAAGACTTGTCTACTTATAACCTATACACAAAATGAATTTCCTGAAGAATATATACCTACAGTTTTTGATAATCATGCCTGTACCATAAGTGTTGATGATAAAGAATACAGTTTGACTTTATGGGATACAGCGGGTCAGGAGGATTATGAACGTTTGAGACCTTTAAGTTATCCAAATGTAAGTATATAATTATTTGAAAATGGGTTTCATTAAAAAGATCCAGTTTAATTTCAGTTGTAGTTTTTAATGCTATTTAATTTTTAGCATTTTATAGAAACCATTTTTTTTTTTTGACCGAATTACTTCATATAATCCAATTTTAACGTTATTTGTAGTACTTTATATGTACTCCTTGTTTGACTTAAATTTTAGCTTTAATAGTAGCATTCTATTTCTAGAAAATTACTATAAAGGTGAAAATTTTGAAAAGGGAAACTCTTGAAAATGTGTTGAGAACCGGTTACACAAGCGAGGTTTCCGACTAGCTTTAATTGACTCTCAGGTGGTTCCAACCCTTCTCTTCTCTCTCTCAGTGGATTGAGCAGAAGTGGTGGCTCCATTTCTTATAGGATCTTTCCTACAACGATATAGAAATCCACCGGGACTTAAGGCCCAACCAGTCAACATTGCGACGCAACGTAGAATGAAGAAAAGTAGAGTGAAACATTTTGTACAAACAGTCAACAAATGTAAACGTATCATATGTTTTTGAACATTCATTGTATAAACAACCCTGTTCTTTGGTTATTTTGTGAACAAAATAAACTACAGGGTTGTTAAAAACTCACGCAGCTACGTAAAAATCTATTTTCTGTAGATTTCTGCGATACGCTACCAGGAATTTTTGTGTCAACAGCTACATACACACAGCTGCATAAAGCATGTTGAAACAGCTGATTGTGATACGATGATTTTTTGTTGACTGGTTGGGCCTTTAGACTGGAGTGGTGGCTCCGAACTCTTTAGCCCCTCCTCAATATTTTCTATTTTGGCAGGAGGTTATGTCTCCTCTGACCGCAAGCCCCACTCCATTATTTTAAATATTAAATTCACCGGGACAAGGGGAGAAGTGGTGGCTTCATCACAATACTGCCCTATATACGCACGTTAGCCTAACTACACAACAGTTTATTCATTTTTATACTGTTTTGCTCACACAAAATTTTGTCAGAATAACTTCAAAATATAAATAAAAATTTACTGAACCCTGTATATGTTAAACGGAACTATTAGTTTTTTATTAATATAAATAATAAATGTGCTAAATTTATGTAATATAATACAAAAACTAATTTAAGCCGACAAATAAGCCGCCGCCTATACGACCTTGTGAAAGTCGCCGCCGCCGACCAAAATAGGCCACGCAGCTTAACCCTCGCACTTTGGGGTAAAAGGAGTCGAAAATGGCGCTTAATTCAGGGAAAGGTGATATCAATATTTTTATAATCACGTTTTATTTTTTTATTGATTATTAGTTTAAAAAGTTCAGTTTTAGAATTTTACGATTTTTTTAGCAGAACGGAAATGTCTGTCCGTCCGTCTATACATTTGGGTTAAATGTGTCGAAAATGCCACATAATTCGGCGAAAGGTGATATCAAAAGATTAATACTTTCATTTGGTTTTCATATTAATCGAAAAGTGAAAAAAAAAAAAAAAATATCTTTCGAATTTGAAGATTTGTTTTAAGAATTCTAATGTCCGTCCATCTGTCCGTCTGTTTGTTATATTTTGCAAACTTTTCTATTTAAAATCGTTTAACTTTTGACTCAATAATGATAATGATTAAAAATTTTCTTTGTTCGAATTTTGCTTTTTTAACTAACTACATAAAATATAATAAAATCGGTTGATATGGAAAAATCTTAACCAAGATCTTGTAAAATTGAGATTTTTGAGAATTTAAATGTATATAACTCGAAAAATATAATATAAGATAAGTAGTATATGCAAGCATGTTTTCTAAAGGATTTATCAAAGACTTTAAGGTGATATAAAAATCTTGGAAATCGGGTAAGGAACAAAAAATCGGTAGTGATTAAACCTTTTCCATAACACTAGTTGTCTATTTTGAACCCCTATAGTTCTATATATATAGCTTCTAAACTCAAAATGCTACTGTTCTCTGCTACGCCTGTATGATAATTTCATGCAAATCCAACCAGCCGATTAGAAGTTACAGATTTATTTCGATTCTTCCCCACTGTTTAATGTTTAATAAAGCAAAGAAAATGTCTGTTTTTTCACAAAAATGTAAATTTCTAAAATCGGGCTACATATGCGCACGATTTTTTTTTTCAGAATATTAAAGTATACAATATGTTATATTTTTCAGACAATTTTTAGAACAAACATCCTGTAACATTTTTAGTTGCACTCCATGAAAGTTGAAAATTAGTGTTTTTTTTTTTTTTTTGGACAATTAAAAAAAAAAAAAAATAACAAAAATACCTGGACAAAAAATATTTTACAAATTCTTGAATAAAAGTAAACTCAAATACCTGAAGTTAATGGTTCCATTTTAAATTTTTCCTTCAAAGCACTTTTTATTAAAAAAATTCACCGAAAGTTAATGAAAATTTAATTTTTTTCTCTTTTTCCAATATATAAAAAAATGTTGAACTTTGACAGCTCAGTACACAAAAACAACGCAACCTAGGCTAATGATTTTTATTTTTATTGATACATAATTTTGTCTTTCTTTATTCGGTATCCAATTTTATTACAAAAAGTTAATTTTCAAAATTCAATTAAACACCACTCTCGACACCTTTTACCCCAACGTGCCTCGCTTAAAATGTTTAAAAAGAAAAACTTGAAAACTCTACGAGAAGGTAAAAATGAGAATTTCCTATAAAAAGAAAATTTTATACAAATTCCTATAAAAGCGAAATTTTTTAAAAATTCCTATAAAAAGAAATTTTTTATAAAAAGAAACTAAAAAAAAATATTTTAAGAATTAAATTTTTGAAAATTTGTATACAAAAGTAAAATTTTGGAAAAATTTAAGAACGAAATATTGGAACATTTTAAATAAATGAGAAGTTTTTTAAAAATGTTGATACAAAAAAAAAAAAAAAATATTTTTATTTTTTTATTTCCTATAAAATCAAAATTTTATGAAAATCTTCTTTAAAAATAAAATTTCCTAATAAAATTTCCTATTTTGTATTGTCTATAAAAATTGAGTATTTTAAAAATTTCCTATAAAAACGAAATTTCGGAAAATTTCCTATTAAAAAACTTTCCACGGAAAAGATCCTACGAAAACCAATTTTTTCTGATGAAGATTCAATATTTTTTACAAATTTCTATATAAATCAAAGTTTTTTGGAAAAAGTCCTTGTTTAGGCGCAATTCTAGCTCTATACAATAAAATGTTTGTTTTAATCAAAACTTTGAACTCATTCTGATTTCTTTTTAATTTTATGTTCCATTACAGACCAGTTGTTTCCTTTTGTGCTATTCCATCAGCAGTCGTGCCTCCTTCGAAAATATCAAAAGTAAATGGTGGCCCGAAATTCGTCACTATTCCAACAATGTACCTGTAGTTTTAGTTGGCACTAAATTGGATTTACGCATAGCTAATTCCGAAAAATTCGTCACCACTGCCGAAGGACGCCGTTTGAAGAAAGAAATTCATGCCCATTCACTGGTCGAATGTTCGGCTAAGAAAAAGGTTAATCTTCAAAATGTTTTCGAAGAAGCTGTCAGAGCTGTTGAAAAGAAACCTAAAAGTAAACCGCAATGTAGAATTCTATAGTTAAATGAACATTATAATATTTTAGTAATTTGGTACTAAATAAAAAATATGTTTTAAGCAGATAAAACATAATTTTTTTGAGCGTTGTTAAAAGTATTTATTTCAATACTTTAGTTTTAATCTAAAATAATTATCTACTATCTTAAATACTATAAAAATAAAAATTTATGAATGTAATTACTTTTTTTAAATTTTTTTACAACTTTTCAAAGGAAACTTTAAGTTTCTTATAAATTGTTTATTATTTTTAGATTTTGAAAAAAAATGTCTTTAACTTTCTTTTTTTATTTTATTGTAAATTAATTTAAGTGTTATTAATTATTTGTATAACAATTTTTTCTTTTTTTAAATTTTATGTGTATTGAACAAACTTTAATTTTATTTTATATATGTTTAAAAATGAGATTTAACTTTAATTTTGTTCTTTAATCTTTTAATTTTCATTTCTTCTATTTTGTTTTAATTTTTATCCATCAGATTTGACCAAAGTTTTTGTTTTTTATGTTCATATTTAAATGTGCATTTTCTTTTTAGTTTGTTTTTTTGTTTAAACAAAAATTTATTAATAATTTATTTAGTAATTTGTGTATAAAACAAAAAAATCTATAATAGCAACAAATAAAAATAAATATATATGTAATTATGTATTTAATAAGTAATTAATTTTTATTTATATATGTATATTTAATTTAATATACAATCAAATATATGTACTATATGATATATGTAATTATAATATTTAATAAACTAGTCATATATAAACAAAATTAAATCGTGTTTTGAATTATATTTAAGACAAATTAAAACTTGAATATTTTTTGATTGTTTCACAAATGCGAAAAAGCTTAGAAATTTAAACATAACCCATATATGAATTGTTGTTTTGAGAGAAGTTATATTTTCAATACATAACAGGTCGTAATATAGGTTGATTTAAACTTTTATCGCAGGTTTTAAATTAAAAAAAAAAAAAAAATTAATGTAGGTTTGATAACGAGTTACTAACTTTTTCTTATGGAAATTTACATACAAAAACTTAGTAACTCGTTATCAATTTATATACATGTATAATCTAATTGAAATATTAACAGCCGTATTTAAAAAAACTTAACACAGCTTAACTAACCATTGTTAAACATTGTCTTCAAAAATGATGATTCGATTAGTATACCTTTCGTAAAACATAGTTAAATGTAATTATTTTAAAATAGGTTCGACCTTACCTTAAATCTATTTTAAGATTATTTCGTTACATTTTGCAAGAAAAAAAAAAACAAGCGAGAATGTTATATTCGGCTCAACCCACCATCAACTTTTTCAAATTTTACGTTATATGGGAGGTGGGAGGTAAAGTAGGCGGACCACTTCCATTTTTTGTTTCCGAGTTTATATCGATCCTTGAACTATTTGAATATAATTTCGTTGAAGTTTTGCCTTATACGGGAGGTGGGCGGTAAAGTGGGCTGAATTTTGGTTCCAAGTTTATATCGATCCTCAAACTATTTATACAAAATTTCATTGTTGTACATAGCGTTTTTCGAGATTTCGATGTAGGAACACCCCTTAAACGATGCGTAAAAATTAGCTGAATATGGGAAAAATATTAAAACATTTTTTAAAATTGGTCTTCAGTTCCCTACCAGCGATTTCAAAATCATGGGTCCCATACATTTTGGTAAAAAAAAAAGTTTCGATTTTTTAATCGAAATGGGTATCAAAAAATTCGTAATTTTATGCTGGTTATGGAAAAAATATTTAAAAAATGTTTCCAATGGGATTTTCGTTCGCTAGAAGACTTTTAAGGTATTTTGATGAACAATTTTTTTAAAAAATCTGAAAAATTACATATTATCAACAGTTCTTACAACAATGTAATTTTTTAAAATTTTAGCCTTAAAAGGAACAAAATTATAAAATTCTTATTTATCTTTTTAAGAAAAATATCGAAATTTTTTTGCATGATGTACTAAAATGACGGTTTATGGACCAAAATTTTTGCGAACATTTTTTAAAATATTTTTTCTATAATTGGCTTAAAATTACAATTTTATTGATACCTATTTCAAGACTAAACTCAGTACTATTTTTTGGACGAAATGTTCTAGACCCGTGACATTCAATCGCTGGTAGAGAACTGAAGATCAATTTAAAAAAAAATTTTAATATTTTTCCCATATTTTACGCATCGTTGGAAATTTTTGTCTACGGGACACTCTATTGTACATGCTTTTGTTTAAGAAATATCAGCAGAAAAGTGTGTAATGGACACCCAGTGTTTCTAGTTGTTAGCCTATAACTTTTTTTGTTTATTAACCGATTTTGCCCATTTTCAATACCAAACAAACCTTATATAAGATAAATATTTGTGCCAAATTTCTTCCCCCTACGTTGGCCCGTTCGAGCCCTATCCTGCTTTCAACAGACAGACGGACGGACATAGCTAGATCGACTCAGAATCTAACCAGGACCCAGAATTTATATACTTTGTGGGGTCTTAAATGATTCCTTCGACATGTTACACACGGAATGACAAAATCAATATACCCCCCATCTTTTTGATGGTGGGTATAAAAATAAATAAATTTTAGGAATCATTTTTGACAAAAACGTCACGTTTTTAAATGTCTGGATATTCGTTCCGAAATTCATAGCTATTTTAAAACGTAATAAATGAATTCCGGAACAGTATAATATTAATTTTTAAACTACATCATTTTCAACACTATTTTCTAATTAAAATTTAGAAAGGAGCAGTTAAAAATTAGAAAATAATATTTTTCATTTAAATTTTAGAAATGAGCAGTTGAAATTTCTATTTTTCATTATGATTTCAGAAAAGATTAATAGAAAATTAGAATTTCCAAATAAAATTTGGAAAAAAAATCAATTAGAAATGAAGTTATCTATTTATAATTTGAAAATGAACAATTAAAAATTGGTTTTTTATATCAAATTTAGAAAAGAACAATTTAAAATAAGTTTTTTCATTTTAAATTCAGAAAAGATAAGTTTATATATTCATTCAGAAGAGAACAAATGAAATTAAAATTTTTATTTTGGAATTAAGAAAGGAACAATTGAAATTTAGAAAAATGATTTAGAACATTAAATGTGCTTTGAATGATAAAATAATGTAAGGTCAACTTAATTTATATTATATTTAAGCAAATAAAATTTAGAGATTGCAGGAAATCTAATTATAGTGCGAAGTTTCAATTATTTCATATAAAATCATTCCTTACGCAAACTTCATTCTGATTATATTTGTTCAGTTAAATTTTGAATTTCATTTAATTTTTTCTTAATTTTCTTTCTTTCTGAATTTTAAATAGAAACTCTTGTTTTAAATTGTTCTTTTCTAAAATTGAAATAAAAAATTCGAATTTAAATTGTTATTTTCAAAATTTTAAATGGAAAGCCAAATTTTCAAATAATGTTTTCTCAATTCTAAATATAAAGTCTATTTTAATATCTTCTTTTCTGAATTGTAATTGAAAAATCATAACTTGAAATGATATTTTCAAAAGTTGAATTGGAAAATCTCAATTTTAATTGCTCTTTTTCGAAACTAAAATAAAACAAGCGCGAATTATATTCGGCCCGGCCGAATCTATATACCCACCATCAACTTTTTCTAATTTTACGTTATATGGGAGGGGGCGGTAAAGTGGGCAGTAAAGTGTTTCCGAGTTTACATTGGTCCTTGAACTATTTGAACACATTTTCGTTGATTTTCACCTTATATGGGAGGTGGGCGGGACCAGGACCCAGAAAATATATACTTTGTGGGGTCTAAGACATGTTACACACGGAATGACAAAATCAATATACCCCCATCTTTTTGATGGTGGGTATAAAAAAATTAAATTGCTGTTTTCAAAATATTATTTGGAAAGTTCTAATTTTAATTTAAAAATCTTGTAGTTATTTTAAAACTATATATTTTAAACTATTTTGTATTAAAATAAACAAAAAGAGTCAACCCAATGTTCTTAAAAAAAACAGTCTATTAGTTACTGTAGACTAAAAACATTTTTTGAATACAATTTTCTTAAAAAAGATTTTAAGACTTAAATTTTTTATTAACTGTATGTGCTTTAAACATAAATTAAAAATTAAAAACTTTTTTTGAATACCCCAAAAATTCTATGTTATATATACACAGATGGACAAAAGTCACCGTCATTTGCCTTTATGTAAGTTTGAAGGGCCTCTGCGCCCATAAAACAAATGATATATAAAAATAGTTTAATTCTGCATAAAATATGGTTTATTTAAAATTTTTTTTAGTTAAAATAATTTTTCTTTCATTAACCTTATTAACAAAAATAAGTATTTATTATTTGAAGTTCATATTTCTTGTGGACAAAAGTCACCGTCACTGCATCTAAATTATAAAGAAACTTTAAGAAATTTCGCTCTTACCAACACTTCTATCTAAATTCGTGTAATATGGTAACTTTAAGACTGATCTGTCAAAATTTAATAACGGTACTTAATTTAAAAAATTTGTTAACGCCACTACTATTAAAAATGAGTGAAAAATGAAAAGAAACTACAATTGAAGAAATAAAAATTATTTTAAATGCGTACAAACAAAATAAAACGAGCCGGGAAATATGCACATTGCTTAACCATCCATGTACTACCATTGCTGGAATTATAGAACGTTTTAAAGACGACCCAACATGAGAGTATCAGACAAGAAGTGGACGACCGCCAGCACTATCTATTCGGGAAAAGAGGGAAATAGTAAAAATAATTAAAAATGAGCCTAAAACTTCATCGTCCGAAATTGCTGCAATGTTAAAGGAAAACACTGGTACAGGTGTTCACCTTCGTACTGTACGTCGAGTGCTAAATTCTGCAGGGTATAATGCCAGACTTTGCAGGAAAAAACCGCAGATTAGCAAGGTGAACCAAATGAAACGCCTTTCTTTCGCAAAAGAGCACATAAATAAAGGAATAGACTTTTGGGATAAGGTAATATTCTCTGATGAAAGTAAATTTTCCATATATAAATCAGACGGACGTGTTTTGACATGGAGAAAGAAGGGGGAGGCTTTGCAGGAAAAACACATTCAGTCGACTGTTAAACATGATGGTGCTGCTGTATGGTATGGGGTTGTATGTCGGCGGCTGGGGTTGGGGAACTAGTATTTATTGATGAAGTAATGGATAAAAATATTTATTTGCATATCCTTAAGGATAACTTGCATAAAAGTGCTCAAAAACTTGGCATTGAATCCGACTATTTCTTCCAGCAGGACAATGACCCTAAGCACACGGCGGAAATTGGTCGATTATAGATCTTATATAACACCCCTCACACTCTTAAAACTTCTCCTCAGTCACCCTACATCAACCCAATAGAGCATTTATGGGACCACTTGGATAGACGGATTCGAGAACATCACATTACTTCCAAAAATATGCTTAAAGAGAAATTAATGGAGGAATGGGAGAAAATTGATCCGGAAGTGACGAAAAAGTTAGTACATTCTGTGCAGAAACGTTTGCAAGAAATTATTAAAAATAATGGCAAACATACCTCATATTAAAATAATAAAAGTTTTTAATTAACTTTACCTGACGGTGAATTTTGTCCAGTAGTTATATGAACTGTTTTGTATATTTTTAATTTCTTTTTTAATAAGTATAAGAAAAAGGAGTTATTTTAACTGAAATAATATTTGAATAAAATATACTTTTTGTTTAAGTTAACCATTTTTATATTTCAATTGTTTTCTGAGCATGGGGAGCCTTTAAACATTGTACATGATAGATGACGGTGACTTTTGTCCATGTGTGTACATACTTATATGTAATTAAACTTATGCTTACAACTTAGGTTTTAATTTAGTCAATTATAAGTTTAATCTTTTATAGAGTCCTAATTAAGCTTAATTTTGTGTAGCTCCTTTTAAATGTATTAATAATAGGTTATATCTTGGAATTACTTCCGAATTGAATAGTTTGAAGTTAAACGCTTTTGAAAAAGTATGTATATTCCTGAGGAATATATACGGAAATACAGTTTGTTATTAAAAAATGCGTAAAAAGGCAAATTATGTTTGCGAAGCTCCTTTTGGACATACCACAGAGTTAGGGATCTCAATATAAATTGAAAATGTTTTCATTTTGACGTTTTGTTAAACTGCCAATTTTTGTTTTTAATCGATTTTTTGAACCCGCAGTATTCAGTTTTTGTATTTATTTATTACAATTTTTTTATTTATTTTTTTTTTTTGTGATTTATTATAATTGGTAATTTTTTAACATTTTTTAATAATTCTATAATTTTTTTACAGTTTTATGACTTTTTTAAATTTTTTGTAATTTAGCTCGTAATTCTCATTTTGAAACGGAAATTATAAAATTTTAAACACTTACCTTAAATGTCCAATTTTTGGTTTCAATTTTTATATATATATATTTTTTTTTTTTAGCTCAAAAACCTCCGGCGGTTCGACTCAACCGGCTTAAAGCCGGTCGGCGCAGATCTCTAGCTACTTTGCCTTATAAAGGCAAAATCATAACATCTAACTTTTATATATGTCATTTAACAACAGTTGAAAAGTCTCTGCTTAATATTGCTGTCAAAAAAATAAGAACAAGCATACAAAATATTTCATTGTTTTTTGTTTACGCTGTAGAAAAAATATATTTAATTTTTTTCGATAAATTTAATGGATAAATAAAGCACAAAATGTCCACGGAAAAAGAAAAATTAGAAAAGACTAAAATAAACACACAAGTTAAACATGTTCCCAAAGATGCCCAGGTTATAATGTCAATTTTAAAGGATTTGGGTATACAGGAATATGAACCCAGGGTAATCAATCAGTTATTGGAGTTTACCTATCGTAAGTTTGAAGAAATAAACAAAATAATATTTCTAAATAATTGTGTTTTTAAAATGAAAAGGTTATGTGACTTGCATATTGGATGATGCTAAAGTGTTTGCAAATCATGCCCGCAAGAAAACAATAGATTTGGATGATGTTAAATTGGCCACTGAAGTAGTATTGGATAAGGCTTTCACCTGCCCACCGCCCAGACATGTAAGATTTATTTTAGTATTTACATTTAAAGAAGTTAGTGGCATAATTTAGTTTGTTTTTAAAGATTATTTCCAAACTAGCTGAGGTGCGCAATGCTATGCCTTTGCCACCCATAAAGCCCCATTGCGGCTTGCGTCTACCCCCCGACCGTTATTGTTTATCTGCCTGCAATTATAAATTACGCGCCGCTACACAATCTAAAAAAATGACCAAATCCGCTTTGGACTCTAGATCTACGATAAAAACTCAAATAAAATCTGCTGGTGGTGTTGGTGTCGGAGGAGCTTCCAAACGACAAACTGTTATGACGCCCAAAACTCAAATAGTTACTATACCCAAACCCGTTATTAAATTTACCACCACCGCTAAAACTGTGTCGGTCGATAGTAAACAGGGTCTAACGGCTATGGTCACTAGTCAGGACTCCAGTGGAGGTGATGTTAAAATGGAAGTTGATGGTGATACTGGTATAATAACGGCTGGTTCATCAGGTTTGACTGGTGGTTCTAGCGGCAGTGGCGGAGGCGGCGGTGTTAAGCGAGAACGTGATGAGGATGAATTTGAAGTAGTTCCTTGAGTTTTGGATTTTTTGTCAATATTTCTTTTTTAATCAAATAAATTTAATATTTTATAAGTTTTAATTTACTTTTCTTTTTAAAATCTAAACTTTAGAAAATTTTGGGCTATTTTCTGCATTAGGACAATACACTGAGACCCCGTTTTGCGTCATTAATGGGGACGGAAGAACTGAAACGACGTAAGTCGAATAAATATTTTCCATGTATTTACACTGTTTTCTTAAAAATAAATTCTAGGATAAAAATATTTGGAAAGAAAATTAGTTAATCCTTAACGAAGAAGTAATATTTTTTGCCCAAAGTGGTAAAATTAAAATATGTACTTATATAAATTCTATTTTGATTTTCTAACTCAAAGAGAAATTTTAATAACAAATTTAACGAATCAACTAAGTTTTCACAAACATTTGCTAAGTTCCGTTAACTTCCAGAGAAAAATTATGCGACGCAAATCGAGGTATTTAAATTTGAAACAGCGACGCAAAGCGGAATGACACAATACAAAACGGCTCAAATCAAGGCCTGGGTGTAATAGTTTTTTAAATTTTTTCGCGCAGAAATATTTTTCTTTTTGTGTTTTAAAAATTGTTAAATGGAAAAAAAGAACACCGAATTACGAAAAGCATAAAATTACTGAATAAAAAGTTTCGCGAAAAAAATCCATAAAATAAAACACACTTACAAATGATATGTGATTTTTTTTTGTAAAAAAGCGATTTCTTTTGGAACTAAGCTATTTATTAAATTCTCCTAAATGCGAAATTTTGTAGAAACATTTTTAAATACTGTAATTTTTTTTTTTTTTATTACAAAAACTTAACAATTAAAATGTGGTGACAATACATATAATTAATTTTAGCACTTTTTTTTTTAACATGAAATCAAAATGCATGAGAGATTTAAAATTTAACTTGAAAGTATATATAACTTATATTTATAAAATGCTTTTCTGTAACCATAATATCCTTGTTGCTTATTTTCCTTGCAAAGCCAATATAATGGCACAGCCTAAATCCATAATTTGTAAATATTCTGAGCCACCATCTTGCAAACGGAAAGAACACTCCTAAAAATATATATATAAATAAAAAACTTTATTCCAATTGCAAAAGAAATCCAAAAACTTACCCCCAATTTATCGCAAATACGAGCCTTTTGCATATCAGTCAAAGAATTACATCTCAATATGTACTCATTAAATTGTTCCAACATCTGACCAATGCTATACGCCTCATAGGCTATATTACGCACATAGTCTTCCAATTTTGTATAGTTACCCGAACGACAAATCTCTAAATACTCTTTTAAATATGACTCGGGGATAATACCAGACATTTCCATTAAATCTGAAGATTTAATGGTATGTTGTGCTCCCTTTAGACGATAACATGACTGTAACGTAGTAATAGCACGTCTCATATCACCTCCAGATATATCCACTATAGATTTGTAAGCATCTTCATCTATGCTCACCCCTTCTAGTTGACAAATATGTCTCAATCGTTCTATAATTTGTGCTTCACCCAAAGGTTTAAATCTAAATTTGGTGCATCTAGAGGTAATGGGTTCTATGATGCGCGAAACATAGTTACAAACCAAACAAAATCTAGTACTACGACTTTCTTTTTCCATGGTTCTTCTTAAAGCTGCCTGAGCCGCGTGCGTCATTGAGTCCGCCTCATCCAGTATGATGATTTTAAATGGAGGACAAGGACGACCATCGGGTCTGGTTCCACTGGCAGTAAGTTGGGCAAAATTTTTAATTTTCGATCTAACTACATTAATGCCTCTCTCATCGGAAGCGTTTAATTCTAATATTCTTTCACGAAACATATCGCCAAAAATTTGCCGGGCGGCAGCCAGTATAGTACTAGTTTTACCGGTACCAGGAGGGCCATACAGCAACATATTTGGCAAATCAGCACCCTCTACACATTTACGCAGCACCGCCACTACTTCTCCTTGTTCCACTACATCATCAACACTTTTGGGACGGCTGTAAATAAATTAGAAATACATAATTAACAATGTGGCTTGAGAAAAAACATGCCAAACAATCTCAAACTTACTATTTTTCTACCCAGGGTGCTGGTGGTTTTCTGCGTTCTCCTGATTGTTGCCCTGTAGAAGTGCTAGCTTGATTTCTATCACTTGTAGTTGTCTTACCAGTTTTAAGGAATGCTTGCATATTTTAAATATTATTTAAATCTAATGCCAATTTAAATTGTACGTTTGCACTCAAGAAAATTATGTAGCAAAATAAAAGGCGGGTTGTTTAGTTAGTGTTATTATTCATCAGTGAATGTTAGAGGCAGAGAAGAAGTAGCAGAAAAATATACACTAGGAAGCATAAATCTGCATACGAACTATTAAACAATATCGTTTGTAATTTCTCTATTATATCTTTAAAGATTTTGATTTTTTACAGCTCTATATAATAGCTTAAATCCTTGATAATAATATAGTAAAATATTAAGTTTAAAAATACCAATAGATTCGCGGTTTTAAAAAAATATTTTTAAATTTTTTTTTGTCGCGGATTTTTTAATTTTACATGATTGAAATTGTTGGGTTTTAAATTTCTATTGATTACTTAATTATTATTAAAAATTTTGCAATAAAATTCAAGATGTTTTTCGTAATAATTCAGAAAAGAAATTAAATTATTCTTACCCTCATTATTGTAAGAATGCGGAATGAAAGTTCCAGAAATAATTATATAAAACCATATATTTGTTTAAAGAGAAATGAGTACTTATCAATATAATAGAGTCCCTTTTAATTAAATCGCATTTTGAAAGTATTTAGGATAAAAATTAATAAAAATATAAATATTCAGGTCATGTTATACGAATCAAAAATCGGAATAAACCGCTATATAAAAATTTACTAAATTATGAAGATCTATTTAAATTTAAATGTATTTTTGTTGAAATTATAAAAAAGATATCATTAAATATAAGGCTTTATGCTATAATAACACTAATATAGACTTACAGCCGTATTCAAAAAAATTAATGTAGGTTTGATAACGAGTTACTAACTTTTTCTTATGGAAATTTACATACAAAAAGTTAGTAACTCGTTATCAAGCATACATTATTTTTTTTGTGAATACGGCTGTTATGCTTTATTAAAAAATAAAACAAAAAATATGTTCACTGCATAAATGCGGAAAAAACAATAGAATTTCTAAAAAAGGTGTATTCTAAAATGATGCTAAAATGATCTCTAAATAAGGCCATTACACAACATATATTACGTTTATACGTACCATTTACTCGCAATTAAAAATATTGCGATATGAAAATTTTGCTGTATAAACAGTGAGTTAGTATCATATTTGTAAGTTAGTAACTCACGAAAAATAATCGTGATTAGTGAAGCTAATTGCAAATAAAACGTACGGCGTTGCCACTTCCTTTTACGTTCATAGAGTTTTCGATTATAATAGTTTCATTTTTCCGATCTGGCACGACAAATAAGAAAATATATTTCTTTGTGCAATTTGCATATAAACAGTGAATTATTTATTTGCAACCGCGCGTATAAACGTAATAATAGTAAGAAAATCGGATCATGCTATTAATGAAATAATCCCATTATAAGAAAACCTGGTTATTTTCTATTCATGTATAATATATAAAAATATTTTCTAGGTACAAGTATACCGCGAGAATCAAGAATGCAAACAATATTTTTGAATAATTCTATCTGAAATACTCTTACTTTATTCGAATTTAATATTTTTGTAAATTTTATAGCTGTTTTTCCCGATTTTTTCACGTATAACATGACCGCATTTAAATTTTTTCATTAATCCATGTCGTTAATTTCTCCAAAACGTGATTTAAGTGAAAATTACCCTATTATTTCGATTAATACTAATTTCTCCTTAGACAGACAAATGGTTTTCTATTAATATTTCTGAATGTTTTATTCAGCATCCTTACAAAAATTAAGTTCATACTTTCAGTAAGAATAAAGTAATTTCTTCTTTGATTTATTACGAAAACATCTTTAATTATAGTGGAAAATTTGAAACAACAATTAAGTAAACAACAGAAATTTAAAACGCAACAAATTTAATAATCTAAAGCTAAAAAATCCGCGAAAAATTTAGATTTTCCAACAATGTACGCAGACTTTTGCTATATAATTATATCACTTTATTTTAATATTTTTGGATAACCGAGAATCTATTCACTTTTCTAAAGTTGATGTTTTACTTAAATATTGTTAAAGATTTAAGCTATCATATAGAGCTATAAAAATTCTAAAAATCTTAAAGGATATATAGAAAACTTGCGTCAATAATGTCTTTCATATGTTCGTACGCAGACTTCTGCTTCCTAGTGTAAATATAAATTTGTATGGTAATTAACGGAATGTTATTTTTATCTCTTATTGTACATCAGAGATCTGCGTCAGCCAGCTTTACAGATAACTGAGTGGAGCCGCCAATTTTTTTTACAAGTCGCCACCGCTGTAAAAAATTCGGCTTAAAATGACTTAAATACGGTAGTCGATTCAATGTAAATTCAATGTAAAACCCATAAACAACAAAAGTTTGGAAACATATTTTATTTGGAAAAATTTTTCAAAAAAAATAAAATAAATAAAACGGTACACAATAATTTGCAAGGGGCGTTCTTGAAACATAAACATGCAAAAGAAGTAGTAAATCCATGAGTTCACGTGATGTTTTACTGGTTCATTTTTAGGTGAAACATGCATGATTTTAACATTGGAGTGCATAGGTTCACTTTAGAGAAATAACTCGTCATTAAAATGAGTGCGGACATAAATTTAACTGACGATTTTATCAAAAGAATTATAAACAAATAAATAGCACTAGCACAAGTGCTTGAGCTCTCTAACTCACTTAAAAACAAATATTTCTTATACTATTTATCCGATTGCAAAGATTAAGGTGTTAATTGAAAGCTTTTAAAGATGCATTTATAAAAATAAGGTAACAAATAGTAAAAGTTTCATTAACACAACTTTTTTGCAATTTCTAGTGATATGAGTTTTTATATGTTCACATATAATAGTTTTTTAGAAGCATAGGTAATATTTTTACTCGAATTTTGCAAAGTTGTGTGGAAAATTTTACAGCCAAATTATTTGAATTATTTCCCTCTAACAAAGGCTAAAATAGAAGAATGGATTGAGGGATTTAAAAGTCTTGGATTTCCACAATGCTTGGGAGCTATTGGTAAGTAATATTGCATTCAAAATATGCTTTATTTTGTTAACGAGTATTCAAAAGACGGATACCATATATCCGGCCCTGTATATTGGATGCTACAGATTACCGGAATTACAAAGGGTGGTACTCGACAGTGTTATTTGAATTAGTTGATTACAGGTGACATGCATATAAAAATCATGTCTAATTTTTTAATTTTAATATATTTGTAATTTAAAATATATCGTTTCATGTACATAAATGTTGGTTCTCCAGGAAGATGTAATGATTCAACTATATATGAAGATTCAAATTTAAAAAAATATTTAAACATATGTCCTTTATTGGATAAAATGCCGAAAAACATTTCTGGCGTAGACGTTCCAATTTTATAATTGGCAATACAGCATTTCGTCTAACAAAAAATGTTATGAAACCATATTCCTTTTAAGTAGATAATGAAATAAGAAAGAATAATTTTAACTACGCACTTTTAAAATCTCGTAGGGTAGTCGAAAATGCATTTGGCCATTTGAAAGCTCGTTTCAGAAGATTAGGCACCGATAATCGATTTACAAATTCCAATTGCATAATTAAGGCATGTTGCGTTCTACACAATTTTCTAAATGAAAATAATGATAGAATTAACTCCCAATGGCTTAAAGAAAATGTCCTAATCTCAAATGCCAGAAACTTTTTTGATGACGAATGGTAGAGGGGAAATAATAAGGATTGCATTCCTTATAATTTCTTCATTTGAATAGATTATACTGTTTATATTGTACAAAATTAAAAAAAAGTTAATAAAATCAATCAATCAATCCATCAATGAATTCAAATTAAAAAGCCTTCAACAGGTTATTTCTAATTATTTATTATAACAATAAAATTAATGAAAAATTAAGTGTATCCTAGATCATTTTTTTTACAAAATTTAGAAACGCATCTTTGTACTGCTCTGTACATTGAACAAATCTTTCCATTAATTTAGTTTTCTGGAGTTCTAGATTGTACATTTTGCTGTCTATTTCCTTCAGTTATATATATATATATATATATATATATATATATATATATATATATATATATATATATATATATATTACTCTAAAACAGTATGATTATTATGTTTACACACATTAGCTTTTGACTTGTTTTTGGGAAAACATAATGAAATTAAATATCACATATCATTTCATTGTGTTTTTCATCTGCCAAAATATTTTCACAAATTTTTTATTTCAATAAAAATTTCACACACAAACACTTCTAATTCTAATTCAAAAAAATTTTTTTTTTGAGCAAATAAAATTTATGAACAAATATAAATTTCATTCATAATTTTTTTTTGTTTCTATGTATTAAAAATACTAAAAATTTCTTGCCTGTATGGGAAAATTTCTCGCCTGTATGGAATCGAATCGAAAAGTTTTTTGGTTTTGAAATATATGAAAAAAAAAAAAAAATTTTTTTTTCTTTGTTTTTGAGAAAACGACTCGTTTTTAAAAAACCTTTATATGTGAACATAGCATTAGGGAAGTACGATTTTCAAAGAACTATATCTTCAAAGATATTGAATTGCATTAAAAAAATTTTACATCATTATCAATGATGACAAGAATCAAAAAATCGGAACTGAATCACGGTATTCAATTTATACCGCATCATGTTCCTAAATGTACTCAATATACTTATAAAAAATAAAAATAAAATAACATACTCGGTAATGTATGCTTTAACATAAACGTTTATAATTTTATTTAATTAAAAATTAATTAAAAAACGACCTTTAAATAGGTGTTGTAATTTAGGCATATATTCGGTTAATTTTATTTAATACAATTAACAAAATTAAAGTGTGTGGTGTGGTACCACTTTTAGATTCGAAACATTCTATACAAATTTTGAAATATTGTTTTAAGCTAAATTTTCTAGAAAACTAAAATTAGGACATCCTAAAAACTAGTTAAGAAAGAAAAAATTTAAAATATTTTTTACTCGAGTTATTCGATTAATCGGCATAATTTGCTCGAATAAATTGTTACTCGAAATTCTGGATTTTAATTTAATCGAACAGTTATTTGATTTTAATTTGTCGATTAATCGAACAAATAATATTCGAGTGAATACCCTATAAAATACCTTAAAAAACATCCAATTAGTTTAGAACTAATTATTAATTTGTTTTTGAACTGAAAGTACCTTTAAAGTTTCAGCTCTCCTAAAATCTTTTTCACACATATTACATTTATGATTGCATTTTCAAGTATTGTATGTATATGTTTTGTATGTACTAATTCCTTGTGTAATTTAAATTGAAAACAATTCCCAAAAGCTTATAGTTTTAACTTACAATTTAGCACATTCGAAGGAAAACTTTTTCACACATCTCAGATCGATGCTTCAATATACTATTTGTATATAAAATAATATCAAAGAATATTCATATTGTATATTCTTTGATAATATACATAACATGCCAACATGTATAGATGATTTTGTTGTAAAACCTGTCCATAACATGATTTTTATTTTTAAAATGTCGTGGAAAAACCGTCAGTAAAAATGCTGTTGAAAGATATCTGACACTTATCCAGTTAAGAGATTATTTTTTTTTTGCGTACGAAGAAAGACTAAATTTAGGAAGTAGTTTTAGAAAAATGGAATGAAAATGGAAAGAAGCGAACTTTAGCTATTATTCCATAAAATCATAATTTATTCCAAATAATGTCTAAAGAAAATGCATAAACGTCTATTGCCGCTGAAGCAAAAGAAAAGAGAAGCCACTATTTTTAGTTTTTTTTTTTTTGCTTTAAAATTTCCCTTAATGATGCAAAAATAGATAAATAATAAAACACTTTTCAAATAAAATTTTTCTTAAATGGAACAAATTTTATGACTGTTTTTGAAATTAATGTTACGATTATTTGACTTTTGTCAATATTATGAATGTGTGATTAAGCGGTTATACAAAATTTTATTTAATCTATCAAATTTAGTTTACAATTAAAGAAATGAAACAAAAATGCTAAATATATAATATATCGTCACCGAAAATGCAAATAACGTAACATCAAAATTTTCAAATTTATTTTTTTGGTGAAATATGGTTCATTTTTCCAAAATACGTGTGATCACAAATTTTTAGACTTGTAGCTCAAAAAATGACGATAATATTAACGAAACCAATAATTTTCTTAAGTTAAATCGCATTTGTTAAAAAAATAATTTTTTTTTTTTTCTTTTTTTTACCAATTCAGATTGCAAATTATTAAAAATATAATACCTATTATAATTTTGGAGTAAAAGTTACCAAAAATTCTTTTAATTATAATTTTTTTAAAATTTTTATTGATGTTACGTTTTTTTTTTTGGCTTCACAAAATTTAAATCTTGAAAAACGTAAACCACATAACTTAAAAAATATTTAATAAAAATTAAATTATTTATCATCAATATATTAAGCAATATTTAAGGATGTAATAACCCAAAAATCTTGTTTGTAACACAATTTGTTTAGATTTTATAAAGTTTTTTGTGCCTCCTGTAAAGTTGTGAAAAGTGATGTTAAGTTGTTTTGCATTTTCGGTGACGACATGTTATTTGGTGATTAAACGACCCACATTTTATATTTTCAAACGACTTTGCATGAATTTTTATATTTTTTTAATTATAAAGGAAAATTAGAAACATAAAAAAGAAAGTCAAATAAATTTAAAATTATTCAATTATTCACGATTTTAACTATTTAAATTCCTGATTAATTGATTAATCATAATTTTGAACAAATGAAATCAAAATTAATCGATTAATCATAAATATATTTAATCAAATTATTGAATAAATCAAATAATTAATTTAAAATTTGATTTTTACGTCACGTAACGGTCTTTTGCATTTTAGTTGACGATAAATATGTATAAATAAGAATATGTTTATTATAAGCTAATTCATTACAATCTATGTTGGATATTGAAATAAAAAGATAGTACCTATGATACTGAATTACCTCTTATTAATTAAATATGATGTACCATATTCCATAGACGGACATCTCCTGATAACGGACAAAATCACCGTGACGATCGCTGTCCGCATATGGAAGCTTTCACTGTATATGTAATTTCCTATAGTTGTTTCTTGGCTTGAGATTAATGTTGAATTTTTATTATACAAAAAGATTGAGTGAATGCGTCCATATTGGATTAACAAATAATTCATATAACTATCGACGATTTATGATGAACACGCTAAAGTTCTCAATGACTCCGTAGAGAGAGAAATGAAATGTATTCTATGATAATCTTGAAGACATGAGTCGTCATTCCTCTTCCTTTTTAAAGTGAATAACAAATTGTAAGACTCTTAAGATTATGCTACACATATATGTTACTGTTTAAAAAATGAATTTCTTTTTTAGTAGTCAAAGCATCATCATCATGAACATGGTTCTTAAAAAGTGTTCAACGAAGCAACAAAACATCTCGAAATCTGGAAAAATAGAACAAAAATTTGTATTACAAAAAATATAAAAGGCTTATAGTCGACAATAGAGCCCTGCAAACTGTGTCTTATAAGGCTGTACAAGCCACTTGATATTTTTCAAGTGTTGTTATCAGTGTGTGTGCGGAGTAATAAATACTGTTCTGCAGGCACTTAAAACCATACAAATACTGCGTGTGTGCTTCAACTTTATGAACAAATCATGAGTGTGCTATGATAGCGACCAAACAAGCCTCTCAAAGGCTTGTATAAAAAAAAACAAGCCTTTTGACCAGCGTTTAATTTTAAGCACACAAAAATTTTTTTCAACTGGCGACTGCGCTGAAAACAGTTTAAGTTTTCATTTTCGATCACATGCTTACTTAACAAAATTTGCTGCCTAAACACAAAACTGAAATAAGCAGCAACCAGTTTTTATTTTGTTCAGCAGTCAAATTAAATAAGCAGCGCACACACTCAGTTTTTTGCTCAGCCAAGTTGATTTTACGTCTTAGTCGTGTGCGCTCAGCACAACGTAGAAACATTTTTCAGCAACGTAAGAACAACTGGATAGTAAGACTGTATAGTTCTGTACAGTTGATTTACAAAGTTGTTTGGTTTTTGTTTATACATTTAAGAAGGAAAATGAAGTTGTTTTTTTTTAAATAAAAACAAATAGAAAACGGTGCAATAAAATACTACGAATTGTATTAAAGATATTTATATGTAGATTTATTAATTTTAATTAAAAAAAAACACAAATTTTTTATATAATCCATTTATTTACAATTTATTTAAGATGATAGAACTTTTATAAAAATATTAGATAATATTTAATACTAGTAGATGAGAAAATATTAACTAAATATTAAATGTTGTTTAAATTAAAGAAAAAATTAAAAACATTTTTGTTATTTGCAATAAGAAGAAAATTTTGTTATTTTGTATAACTTTCTTTGTTTTGGTCTATTACACAAAGTTGTTTTTGTTTTTAAATTTTAGAAGGAAAATGAAGTTGATTATTTTAAATGAAAACAAATAGAAAACGGTCCAATAAAATAATATGAATTTTATTGAAGATATTACATACATATATCATTATTTTTTTAATTTTAAATAAAAAAAGTTTTTCATTTAACAAATATAGAAATTTTGTAAAGATAAATAAAAAAAGACATTATATTTATTTGTATGTATTATGTTACCGAAATAATAAAGATTTGTTGTGATTTTTATTTATTTGTTTATTTATTTGATGATCAGCTTTAATGTCTTAATTAATTTTTTACTTTTATTAATACCTCAGCCGAACAATAAGACATTTGATTATACAAAAATAATTATAATAACAGTGCAATTCTCGACCGAGTGACAAAAAAAAAAAAAAATAAATTATTGTGATAGTAAAAAAACATGACAATAATTTTTTTTTTTTTTTATATTATATATATTTTGAAAAAAAAAATTTGTTTATATATTTTTTGGTGATAGTTGTCACACTCATAAAAGCATATAATAAGTAATTATTAATTAATGATAATTGTCATGAATTAGAGAATAGCACTGTAAGTAACATTTATATAATATTTAAGATTTACGTAAGTTATAATAAATTATCCGCTTTATAAAATATAACCAACTGCTGGAAAATTATATACATATGTAACTCTCTTTTAGTAAAATTATGTCACTATTTACAAATTGGAATTGAAGTTGAAGGGTTGTTGAGTAATGAAATATTTTTAATAATAACAAACGAATCAAAATTAAGCAGATCATCTGCTAATAAATAAAAGTTGAATGTGGTTTTAAACGAAAAAATATAGTCAATTAAACAATTTATCAAAGAAATATTCTATTTATTTCAAAATTTAAATCTTCTAAAACATTAACAAAATTTTATTTTTTATAATGCGCTAACTTTTATTTAAAAAGTCCCAGCAAAAAAAAAAAAAAAAGTAGAACAAAGTGTATATATACTTTTTTGTTACAACTACTTTGTTTCAACTTTTTTCAAATTTAATAATAATTACTTCCAAAAAAATTAAAATTAATGAATTTCTAGCGGGAAAAAAGGTTAATAATTTCTAAGAAAATTTAAATTTATAAATTTTAAATCATATTCATTGTATTTTGATAGCTCTAAAACAGACTTTTTGTTATAAAATTTTATAAATATTGTTTTAAAGGAAGTACTTCAAAAGAAATAAACTAGAAATATAGAAGAAGAACATCTTACCAATAACAATCATGGGTTAGAAAAAGAACTTCTGCAGCTCTTTTTCACCACTGAGTACTTCCTTCAGCTCTTTATTAGTTCCTTTTTTGTTGGGGTGCTACATTCCATGTTATATCTTTCGGAATAGTAGGTCCATATGTTAGGAAAAATTTTTAAATTTCATATAGTTTTTTTTTTTTTTTTCACTCACACGGATCTACTCTAAAATTAAAATTTTTATTTTTTCTACTAAATATGATCCTTAATCAATTTAATAAAAGTTAAGATATTTTCAATTTTGTGATTATTAATATTTAATAATATATATTTTGAGACTTGAAATTCCCTAAATAATAAAAAAAAACTTGGGCCATTATGCTCAGAATAATTTCTGTCCACCAGGGGGGTTATTGTGTAATTCGATTCGAAAGAAAACACTTTCGAATTTCAATGTATAAAGTATACAAATTCGAAAGATTTTCCTTTCGAATTTAGTTACAAAATAACCCAGGTTTTATAGTACTTTGTAATTTTTTGATTAATTTTGTTCAATATTTAAACGAGTGTACATTATAATTCGGGGAGGAGTCTTTTATTAGACTTTTAGTCAAATGTGGACCGAAACTCATAAGTGTAAAATAAAACATACGAATACAGAATAGTACGTTGATGCTGACATTTATGTGAATTTATTCAATTTTGGGTGATTCCCAAAAGAGGGCCTTATATGGGAGCTATGGTAAATTATGGACCGATCTTTGTAAAATTTGGCTTTATCATTTAAGTTTATATAAAAGTTATTTGTGTCGAAAATTAACTTGATAGTAGTATTTTAATGGGATTTATGCCCGTTAAAGTTATTTTCTGAAAGGGGTTTATATGGGAGCTATGGTTTATTATGGACCGATCTTTTTAAAAATCGGCACACTTATTTAGACTTATGTGAAACTTATATATTTCATTAAAATATTGCTATATTTAAGGGATTTATGATCGTTAAACCCTTTTCCGGGAGGACATTTGTATGGGGGCTAGGTGAAATAATGGACCGATCATAACCAATTTCAATAGGCTTCGTCACTGGGCCATAAGAAACCTTTGTACCAAATTTCATTAATTTTGGTTCAAAATTGCGACCTGTAGTTTGATTACAAGGTTTACATGGACGGACAGACGGACGGACATCGTTAAATCGACTCAGAAAGTGATTCTAAGCCGATTGGTATAAATTAAGGTGGGTCTTAGACCAATATTTTTGGGTGTTACAAACATCAGCACAAACGCATTATACCCTCCCCACCTATGGTGGTGTAGAGTATAAAAAGGCGACAATTTATTTACAAATATAAACAATTTTTGAGATAATTTACTCTTATTTGTATTAATGATCTATTCGCAAATTCTAACTTACTAACAATATCGATGAAAAAATACAGAAAATTCAACATAAATTTTACATACTTGTATAATATGAACATATATTTATTAGTTTCTCAGTTATTGCATTTTAAAAATGACAAAAAGCTCTTTGAACCACCCTTTATTTAAAATATATATATATATATATATATATATATATATATATATATATATATATATATATATATATATATATATATATATATATATATATATATATATAAAAAATAAAAAGAGTTTCGTATTACAATTTAACGTTTTAATTCAATTAAACATTGCTTTTATTGGGTCCAAAAGTTAAGCTTAACTACAATTTCTTTAATAGATCAAAACAAAGAAAATTATACAAAATAACTAAATTTTCTTCTTATTCAAAAGAACAAACTTTTTTTAAACAGTTTTTTCTTTAATTTAAACAATATTTAATATTTAGTTAATATTTTTTCATCTACTAATATTAAATATTATCTAATATTTTTATAAAAGTTCTACAAAAATTTTAAATAAATTGCAAATAAATATATTATACAAAAAAAATTTTTGTTTTTTTAATTAAAATTAATAAATCTACATATAAATATCTTTAATACAATTCATAGTATTTTATTGTACCGTTTTCTATTTGTTTTCATTTAAAAACTATACCACTTCATTTTCCTTCTTAAATGTAAAAACCATAACCAAACAACTTTGTATATTGACTGCGCAGAACTGTACAGTCTTACTATCCAGTTGTTCTTACGTTGCTGAAAAAGGTTTCTACGTTGTGCTGAGCGCACACGACTAAGACGTAAAATAAACTGGCTGAGTAAAAAACTGAGTTTGTGCGCTGCTTATTTAATTTGACTGCTGAACAAAATAAAAACTTGATGCTGCTTAAATCAGTTTTGTGTGTGAGCAGCAAAATGTGTTTAGTTAGTATGTGGTGAATAACTAAATCAAGTAAACTTGTTTCAGCAAGATGCTGTAAAAAAAGCAACTGTTTAGAAAATTACGACTGCTTTAAGCAGCCATTCGAAACACTGCTTTTGACCACTTGTTTGCTTCAATAAGGAAAAAAATTGTGTTTTCTTTTTTATTAAAATTATATGTGTGTGTGTGCGTTCATGACTGTATAAAGTAATTTCGTAAGTAAAACAGTCGTTTAAAAGTATTGTTTATAAACTTATTGTTATTTACGATCAAATAAATTATTAATGTTACTAGTTATAACAATTATTTCCTTTTAGTTTTAAAATAGAATGATTACTTAGTAAATATAAATTAAATGCAATAAAATCTATCATAATATAAATAAGTACAATTTTAAAATTTTTTATAAACATACAATTAATTATAAGACTAACTTTATTTAAAATATAAATAAATACTAAAGATAAAAATTTTCTAACTTACATATGTAACTGACAGTTTCAAATGTCAACTTTAATTTTTTTACTTTTTTAACTCTTAATAAAGAGTATTTTTTAATAACTTTATGAATTCACCCTTTTACATTTATTTAGAAAAGAAGAACCAACAATAAAATATAGACATACTGTATATATGTGTGTGTATGCAAGAATATTTATAAACAACCACTTTTTACACATTATGAAGATTTTTTGCCACACACAGCAACTACGTATTACAAAAAACAAACAAATCATTAAGCCCACTTGAAATCTTTAAATCATTTCTCAACGTCTTGTATGATTTGCTTTTTTTTGCCACACCACTTGCACCACTTGTTTACGATAAATGATTTGAACGCACGGATTTGCAGTCGCTCATACACAGTACACACTTGCTTTGCTTCGGGCAGCGAACAGTACGAACAGTATTTATTGTTGTTTTTGCACATGTTGGCTATGAAACACACACTTGAAATTCAAGTGTGTTTGCTTTTCAAATCATCTTGCGCAGGAGACTAGTCGACAATAGCTATTTTATTTTATTATTCATTTTATTCTTTTAAAAAATAAACTCTTTTTTTTAATTCCATATAGCACACTAAATAATAAATCCAAATTTGTTTAAATTTAATTTTATAAAAAGAAATTCAATTGAATTATATTGTTTTTCAAGTGTCTACATTCGTATTTACTATTTTATGATTCTGCTGACTGATTCTGCTGACTGTGACTGCACACAGTGGGGTCAACGCAAATTTTTTGGTAATAAATCTGTATCTCCAAAACTACTGCTCGGATTAAATTGAAATGTATGGAAGAGTTGCAGAGGAGGACTTAAAATCATATTGTAGTCACCCTGTGATAACAGAAGATAATCTACAGGGTGTCAAATTTGACTACCTCGAGTATGTAAAAGTTTAAAAAAATCGTAACTTCTACAAATGAAGTCCGATTTTAAAGATTTTTATACTTATATAAAGAGCTTAGCAAGGGTAAGAAAAAATAAGCTTACTCACCTAAGTTATCTCTTAAAGTTAAAAAGATATTTACACTTGAATTTTGAGGTATATGAGGTAACAATTTTTTTAAAATATTTTGTAATTTGGTATATATTTCAAAATAATATGCTGAAAGAATTTTTGGATTGTCTCAATGCGTCTAGACGTGAAAAATATTCAAAGTCAGCTCTCTGAAATTGGTTCCTGAGATATTCCATTTTCCAGATTCTACTGACCATTTTGGATGAACTGGATTTTCTCAGAAACTGTTCCGACGATTTTTAGCACGGAAAGCTTTTTTGAACCTATAAATAGTACCCTTCCATTTCCTATACAGTTTTTGCCCTGACACTGCCTGGTTCCTGAGATATTCCATTTTCCAAGTTTTACTGACCATTTTGGATGAACTGGATTTTCTCAGAAACTGTTCCGACGATTTTTAGCACGGAAAGCTTTTTTAAATCTATAAATAGTACCCTTCCATTCCCTATACAGCTTTTGCCCTGGCACTGCCTGGTTCCTGAGATATTCCATTTTCCAGATTCTACTGACCATTTTGGATGAACTGGATTTTCTCAGAAACTGTTCCGACGATTTTTAGCACGGAAAGCTTTTTTGAACCTATAAATAGTACCCTTCCATTCCCTATACAGTTTTTGCCCTGACACTGCCTGGTTCCTGAGATATTCCATTTTCCAAGTTTTACTGACCATTTTGGATGAACTGGATTTTCTCAGAAACTGTTCCGACGATTTTTAGCACGGAAAGCTTTTTTGAATCTATAAATAGTACCCTTCCATTCCCTATACAGTTTTTGCCCTGACACTGCCTGGTTCCTGAGATATTCCATTTACAGATTCCTTAAGGTATATAATTTTGTTATTAAGAAAAAAAAAAAATATTGTAATTTGTAAATTTTTTTAAATTAATTAATATTTTAAATATCTAAAACTTTATTGTAGTTTTTTATTAGATTTTTATTAAAATTTTATTTGAAATTATTGCAAATTTTGCGGTGTTGCCACTTTTCACTTCCGTCGTTGCTATCTTTTCGTTGCTATCTTGGCGGACGTCTTTCCAGCACTGCTTCTTACAGACAGCTGTTTGAGACAGCTGCCAAAATTTGTTGAAAATCTTATTTTTTTTAGTGATGTGTCAACAATTTAACAAAAGTTTATAGTTTCCTTTAAAATTCCTTTACATTTAAAGGATTTTTAATAAATTCCAACATTAAAATCTTATTTAAATACTAAATAAAACACTCTCCGTGCAAAATGGACATAACACACTTGTTTAAGGCCGGTGTAATGACCGTAAAACTTCAACGCAAAGGAGAATTGGATCCGAAACGAATATTGCCTAAGTCTTCGGCAAATTCAAATGGTCAACGGGATGAATTTTCCAAACAGGCCAAGGAAGTGTGTAACAAAATAACCACTTTGCGCAATGTCCTTATAGAAAATCGTTCGGCTTACATGAAAATTGGTCAACATTTGAAAAGTGCTGCACAAATGACTGATGAACAGAGGGATCTTATTGACCGGGAATCGGAAAAGTTCGTCACCTTTTATACCCAATATCTGGGGCAAATGCGCAACGATTGGAAAAAGGCCAAAAGAAAGCCCCAACAGCGGGAACACATAGAGGCTGTTATAGAGTTGTTATCCTCCTACTTAAAGGCTGTGCAAAATATTTACTTGGAACAGAAAAAGTATCGTGTACAACATGAGTTGGAAACATATCGCTTGCTAAAGTTGGCCTCAGACAAAAAGAAAATTCCCGTTAGACCAGTAGCGGAACAAAGGTCACGTAAGACTTCAACGGTGTCGAATAGCTCAAGCAGGGAATTACAATTGGATCAGGAGAACTCTTCAAGTAACGAAGTAACAGAGGGTTGGGATTTAGATGAAGATGATATAACAGCTCCCAGTGGTAGTCTGTTAAACGCCGAAGAATCTCCAACAATGCGCAACAGTTTGTCTACTGCTGTCATAACAGATTCTAAGGCTCAAGTAGCTTTGGATGAAGATATACAAAAATCTCAACAGCAGGTAGATGAAGCTGAGAAATCATTGAGTCCCGAAGATGTGCAAATGTTTGAGGAAGAAAATGTGCAATTATATCATGAACTACAGGGTCTGTCGGAAGAGGTAGAGGCTATAGAAAAGAATGTTGTTGACATTGCTACTTTACAGGATATTTTTACGGAAAAGGTAAGATTGATTTTTACATATAAAACAAAGCGTTAGAATTTACTATAAAAAAAATTGTTTCTTGTTTTCATTGAAAATTAATTATGTAAAATGGCACTAACAATCTACAATCCCCAGCAAAAAAAAGAACTGAAAAAGTCATGATTTTAACATTGTGTTGTCATTGAAAGGAAGTACTTAGTGGTGAAAAAGAGCTGCAGAAGTTCTTTTTTTTTAACCCATGATTGTCATTGGTAGGATGTTATTCTTTTATACTTATTCTTCACTGCTTTTAAAGTACTTCTCTTAAAACTATGTTTATAAAATTTTTAACAAAAATTCCGCTTTAGCCTTATTAAAAGATAATAAAAATGCTTAAAAATTTGTAAAATTTTAATTTTCTTAGAAATTATTCGAAAATTAGAAAAATTCATTTATTTTCATTTTTTTTGGAAGTAATTATTAAGAACTTCTAAAAAGTTCAAAATATACACTTTGTTCCACTTTTGAAGTGGTGAAAATGTTCTTTTTTTGGAAGCTCTTGATCGTTTTTTTGCTGGGTTAGATCCTCTTTACCCAAGAGGCTTGTACGAACATATTAAGGGTTCGCGGAGATCACTTATTTAAAGGCATAATTTAAATATTTTTTGAGTTTGAAAATCAGTTGTACAAATTTACATCTTTTTATTTTTGTATAAACTATTTTAGAATTTAGTAAAAATTTCAACGAATTGATGTTTTAAATAAACGCGACTTTCAAATCAATTGAGCTAAAATTTTCATTAGAAAAGTTAATTTTATAGCACAATTATACTGACTGAGTTCACACGTATTCTTACGATTCTTCTTTTAATCGTTGCTGATATTGCAAAAAGTACAAAATGCATTGGAAAAAAGTATGGAAATTAATTGTTTGGTAATCAATTTCCTTAATATTAATGTTTTAAGATAAAGTTGGGGGAATGTTAATTATATTTTTATGACAATATTAATAAATTTAAGTGTAAGGAAAGGGAAAGTGCATAAAAAATAAGTTTCATCTATATATAAAAAAGAGTAACGTGACTGACTGATTCATCATCCCACAGCCCAAACGACTGAAGCCAGAGGGACGAAATTTGGAATGTAGGTTGGTCTCCCTCTATATAGATCCACTAAGACGGAATTTTTGAAAATTCCAATGTTTAAGGTGTAATAAAGGGTAAAATCGGTAACCTTATATATTCTAACCTTGTTATTAATTTAAAAAATAATCGGACAGGTGTCTGGTACCTTTTTGAAAATCGGCTCTTTTAGGTAAAAATGTGTACAAACTGTATTTTGGTACTTTTTTGGCACCTAAAAATAAAATTTACATCGCACATTTGGGGGATAAAAATTGTACCTATTTTTGGTACTATTTTCATATTTTTTTATTTATTGACATAAACATGAGTATTTCAATATGGAATACTACTACATCTTTAATACTTTCATTGGCGAAAAAAGTACAAAAAACGGGGTAAAAGCGGAAAATTACAAATTATTCAAACTAATTGAATGAAGTTACAATTATATTAAACCTAGAGATATGAAATTCAGTAAATGTAGTCCTATATGAATAATAATTCACATTGTAGAATTTGTAGTACTTAAAGATACTTGGTCCTGAGGGTAAGAATTCAAGAGGATGGTACTTTTTAATTTTTGGCTTTGTGCTACTTTTTTGTTCTTCTAATAGTACTTCTTAATTTTTTTTTATAATATTCATCCTAGAAACATAAAATTGAAGATGTAAGGTCGTAAATGAATCAAAATCCTTAAAGAGGATTTTGTGGTACTTTTTCGTTATTCTAATATACTTTTTCTTTATCCTAATATTACTTTTTATTTATTCTAATATTAGAAACATCAAATTGGAGATATATGGTTATCTATAAGTGAGAATTATAAAGCCCTATTAGTCACATTCTTCTATACTAAAAAATAATAATAGAAATACTTTGATATTTGTTTAAATTTCGAACGTTAAAGATATAGAAAATTGGTACTTTATTGGCACCCTACGAACTTTCTAAACCAAAAACGTAGAAATAAATTTATATATTATCTTTTTTATCAGAAATATATCAAATATGTCTTTTGTACTTTTCGAAAATTCTATTATTTATTGTACTTTGTGGTACTTTTTTAAGTAAAATATTTAAAAAGTTTTTTGTTGTTAATGCCGACACAACACTATTATTAAAAATGTTCTTATGGGAGTTAAGAATCTTATTTTAAATTTGGTTTTTATAAAAAAATTCTGCCAACGAAGTAGCAGGTTTACAGCTCGTATAATAATAAAGCATTATGTGTAACTGACGTATTTCATTTGCTAAACCCAACTTTTCTTTGAGTGCATTTTTTCCACTCTCACAACTAAATTTTTAATCATTTACATCCCTAATTTACATTTCCAATGATGATAAAAGAAGATCAGTTTCTAAATTTTTTTATATTTGTTAACAATTTCAAATTTATAAAATTTGACAAACTTGTATTGAATTAAAGCTTTAATTTTCAATGTAAGCCCTTAAGTCGACAGTCGCAATATGTATTTATATTTTATTTCTTTTTTTTAATACGTAACGTGATTTAAAATTGTGAATGATATAAATTAAAGCTCTTCTAAAATGTTAAAGGTTTGAGAATAAATAATGAGTTCCCTAAAACGAAAAGGTTTTTTTTCACAAATTGAAAACTAATTTTTCAAATATTAATTCTTATTTATTTTTAGACTTTAGAACGATTTGATATTGATATCAAAATAAAAAAGTTACAGAATAACTTTTATTTCCGCTCAAAAAAATAAAAATCATGAAATATGAAAAAAAAAATCCTCTGACTTTTATGACCAAAGTCATGGCAGTTACGGTCCCTGGTTTTAAATATCCAAAATAAAAGAACAATAAAACTACTTTGGTGTAGAAAAAGAAAACTTTGAGCTACCGGCGACAAATCATTTGGAAAGTTTACTTAACTTATCAAACGCTATCAATGGAAAAAAAAAATGGAGGAATTATTTTGTGAACACGTTTGTGACTCGAATTTTTCGTTATTTTTAATTTTATGTAAAGCATTAATGACTTCTATACATATTATAATTTAATTGTAGTAAAATGGTGTCATTAATTATGGCCAATTCCTCATTAATATCGAGTTCCTCCAGATATTATGGAACTTGATTTCTCAATTTTCACAATTGAGTTCAGGTCCGGCAATTTTGCTGTAAAATCTCAGCATTTTTTAATGTTGCAGTCTAGCCACTTTACGGTATTCTTGCCCTTTGGGATAATATATTGAATAAATCGGGTACTGCGTTGTTTATTCCCAAATATTGGGCATAAATAACTACCGCTTTATAACTTTTGTTTAATATATTCATAATATGAATTTCATATCGCAAAAAAACAAAATATTTGCTAAAAAAATACTAAAATGCAACATTGAATTTAAATATTTTAATTCAAATTTAATTTTTTCTTTCCCTTTTACCAGGTCACTTTGCAACAACATAATATTGATCGTATTGTTAATGCTGTTGTGGGCGCTACCGAAAATGTTAAAGACGCTAATGAACAAATCAAACAGGCCATACAACGTAATGCTGGTCTACGGGTTTGGTCTTTATTCTTCCTATTGGTTATGTCTTTTGCCTTGCTGTTTTTGGATTGGTACTATGATTAGGAGAAATCTAAGTTCTACAGACGTATTGTATAGTTTCCAATAATAATGATAATTGCAATTTAATGTCCGTGTGAGCATAAATTTTAAGACAATTATAGTACGTGTGTTTTCTTTTTTGTTTTTGATACTGCTTTAGCTTTAAGTACAAGTACATAAATCAGAATTAAAATTATAATAATGTTTTGAAAATATTCCTTTTTATATAGACATATAAAAATATACATAACTAAAAAAATATATAACGAAATGCAATAAAAAAAATATTTGTATGCCCACTAAGGATTAAAATTTTAAAGAATTGGATAAATTTTATTTGTTTTGGAAAGAAGAGGAATAACGACACATGTCTTCAAGATTATCACACGTTACGCTGTAGAATACATTTCATTTCTCTCGGAGTCAGTAACAACTGTAGCGTGTTCATCATAAATCGTCGATGGTTATATCAATTATTTTTTCATCCATATTATGGACGCATTCACTCAATCTTTTTTTATAATAAATTAATTAATTATTTGATTTATTCAACAATTTGATTAAATATATTTATGATTAATCGATTAATTTTGGTTTCATTTGTTCAAAATTATGATTAATCAATTAATCAGGAATTTAAATAATTATAATCGTGAATAATTAAATAATTTTAAATTTATTTTACTTTCTTTTTATGTTTTTAATTTTCATTATAATATAAAAAAAAGCATGCAATGTCGTTTGAAAATATAAAATGTGGTTCGTTTAACCACCAAATAACATATATTATATATTTAGCATTTTTTGTTTCATTTGTTTAATTGTAAACTAAATTTGAGAACATTGAATAATATTATTCAAATTTGATTAATCAAAATCAAAAGTAATTAATCAGAATTTTTATTAATTAGAATTGTTGATTAATCGATTAACTGATTAATATGTGTATAGATTAAATAAAATTTTGTATAACCGATTAATCGCACATTCATAGTATTGACAAAAGTCAAATGATCGTAACATTAATTTGTTCCATTTAAGAAAAATTTTATTTGAAAAGTGTTTTATTATTTATCTATTTTTGCATCATTAAGGGAAATTTTAAATCAAAAATAAAAATAGTGGTTTCTCTTTTATTTTGCTTCAGCGGCAATAGACGTTATGCATTTTCTTTAGACACTATTTGGAATAAATTATGATTTTATGGAATAATAGCTACAGTTCGCTCCTCTCCATTTTCATTCCATTTTTTTAAAATTTCTAAATTTAGTCTTTCTTTGTACACAAAAAAAGAAAAAAAATCATCTCTTAACTGGAGAGAATGGGGTGATTTTCTACAAGATGTGTTTTGAGTGCTTTTCAATATGGTTACAATTTACTTGTCCATCCAATAATGACGTTGAAAACAGTATGACAGAGGACATTTAATTCTTTGACCAATTACTTGTAGGACCAATTTTTTTTTTTTTTTTTTTTTTTTGAAAATTTTTAATAATTTACATCATTTTCGTTACTCATTTTGGTCAAACTCACAACAAATCAACAGTTTGTCTTCAAGAATAATAACTGACATATTTTCAATGATAAAATAATTTTAAAAATTGCTTCGGAAAAAAGTTATGAAGCAAAACATGTGTTAAGATTAAAAAATATGAACTAAATACATACTTACCCAATTCACAAAGTATACTATTTGAGTTATTGTGTTATATGTTATTTAATATTATATTCAGACACATATTTTTTTTACTACACCATTTTTAAGTTAAAATAAGAACTTTCTATATGATATTATGAAAACTGCAATTTAAAATGAGGTTTATGAATTCAGTTTCAGAAAAGAACAAATGAGAATGTGATATTCCAATTCAAAATTTGAAATTACCATTTTAATTTATGATTTTTTATTATAATTCAGAAAGAAACATATTAAAATAATATTTCTCTTTCAGAAAATAACAATTGAAATTTACATTTTTCACATAAATTTCAGAATTGTTCAATTGAAAGTGAGATTTCTTATTTAGAATTGAGAAAAGATTAATTGAAAATTAGGTTTTCAATTTATAATTTTGAAAATAACAGTTTAAATTTGAATTTTTTACTTTAATTTTCGAAAAGAAGATTTTTCATTTAAAATTCAGAAAAATACAATTGAAATTTTTAAAAAACTAACTGCCTGTTTCTAAATGTTGAACGAAAAACTCGTTTCGAATAAATGTATGGAAAACAACAAATAAATTAAAACGAAACGAATTTTTCGTTCGACATAGAGAAACAGGCAGTAAATTAAATTCAGGGCTTCAACTTAAATAATATATAGAGTGAAATTTGCATAAAGAGTAAAAGTAATTCATAATTTACACTCCAGAAGAATTTGATACAATCTCTAAATTTTATTTGCTTAAAGTTAATATAAATTAAGTTGACCTAAGATAATGTTATCATTTAAATCACTCTTATTCAATGTTCTAAGTTTTAATGAATTTTTCTCAATTTCAATTGTTCTTTTCTAAATTTTATAATAAAAAACTGAATTTCATTTGTGCTCTTCTGAATTTAAAATGTAAAATTTAATTATAAATTTATCTTGTCTAAATTTAAAGACTTATTTTAAATTGTTCTTTTCTAAATTTGATATAAAAAACTTATTTTCAAATGTTCTTTTCTGAATGCAAAATAAATAATTTAATTTTCAATTGATATTTTCCAAATTTTGTATAGAAATTGTAATTTCAATTAATCTTTTCTGAAATATTAATGAAATATAGAAATTTCAACAGTTCTTTTCTAAAATTTAAATTCATTTTCAATTGTTATTTTTAAAAATTTAAATGAAAAATATAATTTTCCAATAATCTTTTCTAAAATTTAAATAGAAAATTTTATTTTCAATTGATTTTTTTTAAAAAATACCGTTAAAAGTGGTGTAGTTTTTTAAGAAACACAATAAGTTTAAGCATCACTGTTTATATATCATTTTTTTGTGTTTTTACCCAATAAACCAAACGATATTATAACGATATCGAAACGATATTATATAGGTGATAAAAATTATCACTAGTGATAATCGTTTTCGAATCTAAAACGATAGTTTTTACGGACTAAAGTGTACCATTCCTTATGATATCGTTTTTCCATAAAATTATGATATCGTTTTCGGTATCGTTATTTCCAAAAATAACGATAGTAAAATCGTCATGAGCCAAATTTTTTTCTGAATGCCATTAAATACTAAAAATTATGTTTATTTTCATTTAAATATTCTAAATATAATTATAAAGTACCATAATCAGCTAAAATATGATTAAAATCCTAAATAAAAAAAATAAAACATAAAAATCATCATACATGACATATTTTATGCAAATATTGTCAATAATATTTGCAAGCATGATTATTCCTTAGGGACATACATATTTCTGCAATTACATACCTGAATAACATGGTTTTACCACTAAAATTCTATAAAGTATTGATTTTTTTGTATTTGATTCCCAGCTTGTTTTTGTTGAAAAATTTTTAATTTTTGTATTTTTATTTGAAGTTTTTTCCAAATTTTTATTTTTTTAATTTTATTGGAAAGAAATATTTCGAAATCTCAATATCATAATAATATCGTTTTCTGCAATACAATATGATATTATAATCGGCACCTAATATGATATCGTTTCCGCTATCATATCGTTCTATGGTTTATTGGGTACTTTTGGCCTGTTTTTCGTTTGCCAAAATATTTTCAAAAATTGTTGATTTAAATAAAAATTTTACACACAAATACTTTCTAATTCCAAAAATAAAAAAATAAAAAAAATACAATTAAATTTATCAAATTGGGGTCAACGAAGTTGAAATAAAAGTTCCAATAAAAGCATGAAACTATTTAAAAATGGAAAAACATATTTTTTACAAAACGTCCCCAAATTAAACCCAAAGGATTTTTTTCTAAAATGAGTTCTTTTAAGAATCAACTAATGAAGGAATGTTTGATAAAGGCAAACATTTTTAAATAGAGAAATTCACTTTAATTTGATGAAACTATCGATTTTTCACATAAAACCTTATATTTTTGTAAATATTATATGCCAAGAACTTTTTGTATAAAGTCGTTTTAATACCATTTCTGAATTTTAACCATAGAATAAAATATTGTTGAATAAGATTGTTAAAATTTACTTGAATAGTGCGACTTCTCAATGCTGATTACACAATATAAATAAAATTTGATTAAGCGACTTTATAATTTGAAGTAGGAAAAATCCTTTCAATTTAAATATCGATAAAGTACCAGGTTCATTTAAGGAGAGAGCAATTATTAAAATTATACTTTAAAATAGTTTATATTTACATATTATAACTGATTTTTAAACAAGTCAAAGATATAGTGGGTCGCGTTTCCATTGTAATGTCAAAGGGGGTCGCGAAGTAAGATCTTGTGAGAATCCTTGTTTTATAGGTATTGTGGTTATCGAAAACGTCAAAAATACGACTATGTTCACAATTCTATTACAATTTTCGGTAAGATTTTTTCGCGCGAGAAGAAAACAAAATAAAATGGATTTAAACAAATTATAAGTATAATTTAAATATTTTACTTTATTAATTGTATTTTAATTTAAAATAAAAACGAGAGAGAAACTATAGTCGGTCAAGACCGACCATATGAGCTAAAAAATAGACCTGTGGCTAATTGTAGACCAACACTTACTCAATGTAAAATAAATTATACAAATACAGAACAATGCATTGATACTAACATTTATATGATTTTATGCCCTTTAGTGCGATTCCCGGAAGTGGGTTTATATGGGAGCTATGGTAAATTATGAACCGATTCTCATAAATTTTGGCAATGTTGTTTCTACTTATATAAAACTTATTTGTGTCGAATATTATGGACCGATCTTGATGAAATTTGGCACAAATTCGACACTTATACAACACTCCTCTGTACCGAGTTTCATTGAAATATTGCTATATTTAAGGCATTTATGATCGTTTAACCCCTATTCCGGGAAGACATTTGTATGGGGGCTGGTGAAATAATGGACCGATCATAACCAATTCTAAGTCGAACGGTATACTTTAAGGTGGGGGTCCGATAATTTTTTCTGTGCGTTACAAACATCAGCACAATAACCCATCCACCTATGGTGGTGTAGGGTATAATTACCAATACTAAATAATTTGAGAATATGCAGGATCTTTTGCATAGTTGCTGCAACTTTTGTGATAATTGATGTTTCCTCATCTTCAAAAGATAAACATAAAGCCAATCTTAACATTTTAATTATTACATTATTACATTTTAATTATACCAAAAATATTTTTAATGACTACCACAATGTTCGTAATACGACAACGACATTCGTAATGACGGTGAATACCTTTAAATTAAAAGGACTGCTTTTCGACTCATAATCATTACGAGAAAGACACTCATAAAGAATTCATTAAATTTTTGTTAATTCAAATCTTCTCCAAATTGAATGAAGATATTTTTCTTTTATTCAATTTATAATATTTTGTTTTTTTAATCTTTTACAAAATGAATTAGAAAATATTTTTTAAGCTAATTTGTAATAGATTTGAATTGAAGAAAATTTGAATGATTCAATATATTTTTTAAGCTTGAATTGTATAATTAATGAATGAATTCTTTAAGGAATTAATTCATAGTTTAATTAATTCAACTCATATGAAGTACAACGAATTTAATTCAAAGAATTAAATTAATTTGAATGCTTTAAAAGAATGACTGGGATAATAAATTTAATTCGATTTATGAAAATGAATTAAAGAATTAAGCCTTTCGAACCTTTTTTTTTCAAACAAAACAATTTATTTTTGAGTTTTAAATAAATTTTATATTTTTGTGTATATGTATTTATTGTTTTGTTGTTATTTTTTATTTTCTTATAAGAAATTTAAATTTATTATATTATTATTTTATTTTTTCCTTAGCAAAAAAGAAAATTATATTACAATAATATTTATTCATTTATATACATACATTTTTCAATATATAAAATGTTAAGTTTAATGGTTAAAAAGGAAACTTAGGATTCATACTTTGAGCCTTAAAGTTTTAAGTAAAAACAAAATTAACAAAAGAAAAATAAGGATCTAGAAATAATTAACAAAAATAAAAAAAACTCTTTCGTTTAAAAATTATAAACTTCACTTTAAACCCGTGATTAAGATTATTTAAAATAAATTATGGTTAAATCTTCATTATGATTAAAAGTGAGATAAAATAATAGAGATTTCTGGAACATTTTTGCAATATTAAAGAGTTTTATTAATTAAGATTTTAAAAAGAAAATCAGACATATTTTCTTTCAAACATTTTTGTTTAATCTATGATCCTTAAAATTTGCAAATTTTATTTAAATAATAAATAAAAGTATATATATTTAACATATCAAGTATAGCCTGCACACTCTTTGTAAAAAATAAAAAATAAATAAAAAACTGAAATTCACAACTAATTAAGATCTAAACAAATATTTTAGAAAAACAAAACTAAAATTTGTTAATTTAAAAAATTGATTTTTTTAAAAGATCATGGATTGCTATTAATTACAAATCAAGTTAAAGATTTAAATACGTTTATATTACTTAAAATCTAAAATTTAGTTTACTTAAAAAAAAAAAAAACAAATTAATGTAATCCAACAGTTATTAAATATTGAACTTGTTTTATCACGTAAACCTACTTCCGCTGCCTTTTATAGTTAATTGCTTGTGTAAATTTTTTTTTACAAAATTTCTCTTAAATACTACATGTTTAAAAAAATGTTCTACACTTTTTAAATACAATTTTTTGTGTGCGTTTCTTTTACAAGAATTATACTTTTTTATGTTATAAACTAAAAATATAAATTTTAAATGAAAAAAATCAACAAATTTTATGTGCTTAGTCCTGAGACAATAGTATTTTGCGTAGCAATATTATATACAGCGACAGTATTGTTGTCATTGGTGGTTATGGCGTTTGATGCCGAAGAACACATTTCACCGGATGTTGTAGATTGTAAATTTATATTTTGTTCATTTGTTATTGTTGTTGAGGATGAGTTTGATGTAGATATTGATGTTGTTTTTGTTGTCATTGTTTCTAAATATATGCGGGAAGATATTTCTGATGGTGGTGATGAGGATGATGATGACGATAATGTTGATGTATCTGATGCTGATGATGCAGTTATTAAGCTGGCAGCTAAAATAGAAATAACAAAAATATGATTATTAGTTTATGTTTGTTTTTTTTTGGATTTTTATTTTATAATCATTATGTATGTATGCTATTTTTGTAAAATGTACTCAGATGCTTAGATTATGGTGATTTATAAAATAATTTTTTTGGGATTTTAGACTATTATGAAAATGTTTATTTACTGCCTCATTCATAATACAATTTTAAATTTATCTAAACTTTTAAAAACGAAAAATACGTCCAATATTTCTGTGGCTTTTGACAAAACATCAAAACATCTTAGAATTTTTCAGTTAAAAAAAATCAATAAATATTGAAAAAAAAAAAAAATTTTAATAGCTTCTTTAAAAAGTAGATTTTATTGTTTTTTTAAAAAAGCTGGCAAATTGCATTATCTAAAAACATTTTGTCGCAGCTCCTTAGATTTGTTTTATAAATCTTAGATTAAATTCAAATTGTCTTTTATGAATAAAGGTTTCAATTACAATAAAGTAAAGCATTAAAAAAGCAATCATAAAAAGTAAAATTATATAAAAAAAAAAATACATTTTCCATAAAGTAAATTTGTTTTCATAATTTCTTTCTTTTCCAAAACAAAAAAAGTATTCTTCCATTCTTATACATTTCTTTTTAACAATAAATATAACAAAAAACTCATCATAATGAATTTTCTCTTCCCTTTTCCTCGCCTACACCTACCTTCTTCATGTTCTTTAGCATGAGCTTTCATAGCACTCTCTGTGCCAAATTGTTTGCCGCACTCTTCACACGAATTTGGCTTTTCGAATTTGTGTACCGTCAATTTGTGCAACGTTAACTGGGAGGGTCTCGGAAAACGTACTTGGCATATGTTACACTCATAGGGTCGACCCTCAGCATCGTGCGTTTCCATGTGCCTTTGTAATGCATTGCGCATACGAAAACTACGTTTGCAAATTGTACACACTAATGCCGATGATGTGGCAGCCGTGTTTACTGTCGATTGTGTGGCACCATGTGCCAAGTGATGATGTTTACGCAAAGCTATTTCATTTGTAAATGATTCCTCGCACAACAGACAATTATGAGAACCGCGTAGTGAACGCTCAACCATAATTTGTTCACCGCCATTGTCTCCTCTTACTCCTGATCCAGCATCGTCTGCTAAAACATTGTCCGGACTATTGTGGTTTAGGTTGTCATTATTATTTGTGGCGGCATGATTGTTGCTGATGATGTTACTGTTAAAAGAAGACGAAGTTGATGATGATGATGATGATGGGGAGGTTGCAAAGTGTGGTGTTAACTCGGATAATTGGCGTTTACGAAAGTGTCGTAATGTTGTGGTTGAATCTGGTTCAGTTTGTTCTGGTGATGGTATTGTAATATGTTGAGGATGTTGCTGATGATTATTAACACTTTCATTTCCTGCATATTGTTGTTGCTGCTGCAGATTGACTTCTTGTTGTATATTATTGCTGTTGTTGTATTGTTGATCATGATTTTTATTTGAACCACAGCAATCATCATTATCTAAAAGTAAATAAAAAAAGAAACAGAAAATAAATATTTATTAGCTGACATGAAAAATTATGAGATTTTATTTTAAAAATCTATGATTTTTTAGAGGGGAGAGGAACAAGTTTTCTATACTATTGGTAAATGAAAAAAATAAAAAAACTTTAAAAAACCAATATATTTTCTTAAATAAGTTCTTTGACATTAGTTTGAAATTGTTTGTTTTATCATTAGCGATCTTAATAATAATTCTAATAGGGAGTTCGGGGGTGGACAATTGAAATTTACAATATTTGAATTTAAAGTTGGTTAAAAACTTTTAAAATTTCATTTAAAGTCTTAAACTACGAATAAAAATTTATTTAATAATATTCGAAACTCGAACTTGATTTTAAATCTTCTTAAAATCATAAATATATATTTTAATTAATTTAAGATTTTTAAAATGAAAATTTTTAAATATTTCTGAAAAGTTTATATAAATAAATACGAAAATTCAGTTTTATTTAATTTTCCCTTATACTCGAAAATATTTAATTTTCGAACATTCTGCAAAAAACTTAAATTTTTCATTAAATTAATAAAAACAATATAATTTAAAAAATTATCAATATTTTGGAGTTTTTACACAATTTTAAATATTCTAAGTTGATTTAAAATGTTAAGATGTTTAAAAAGTGCTCAAAATTTTATAATTTTATGAAAAAATATATTTGTTAGTCGAAATTATCATTCTGACAAAATTTAGTTATGTTCGAAAAATTCTAACATAACTTCGAATTTTCGAACATTCCAAAAAATATCTAAATTATTATAATTTTTTATCACGTTCGAATACAGACAAAAATTCTAAAGGACTTTAGTGTAAAATTTAAATATATAAATAACACTTTAATTAATAATAAAAATAATTAAATAATAATTTTTGATCTGATTCGAAATTATAAACTGAAATGAAACCTTACGAATTTTAAAATATCATTATGAAAATATTTGAAGTAAAATATAACACTGTTTTTTTATAATTTTCATTAAAGTTTGAAAATTCGAACTTAAAACTTAAAAAAAATTAAAAATTTCAAAATAATGAAAATGTATAATATAAAATATTGTTTTTATAGTGTTTAAAGTACCTTTACACTATAATTTATATTTTTTATATCACTTTCTTTTTTTGTAATACAAAATCAAATTATTTTGAAAATGTATTATATGAAATCTTTTTTGTTGTCATAATTTTTTATTCTTCCAAATAAAACTTTTATAAATCAATATAACCAAAGGAAATTAAACAAAATCAAATAAATACAAAACAAAGAATATGAAGCTGCTTTAAGAAACTGCATTTTAAAAAGCATTAACGTTTTCAAAAATCGAGAGCATTTCAAACTGTAAAGTATTAAAGGTATTTATACTATAATACATTTCTTAATATTTCTTTGTATTAATACAAAGTATTATAGTGTAAAGCCACCTTTAATAACGTTCAAAAAATTCGAACTTAATTAAAATTTAAAAAAAAAAATCGAAAATATATTATGAACTAAAACTTCGACGTTTTTTTAATTCTATTTTGATTTAGAAGTTTCGAAAATATAAAAAAAAAAAAAATTTGAATGAAAAAATGTAATTGCAATTAATTTTCCATACCTGCATGGAATATTTTACCAACAGTTCTCAAGATTTTACATAAACTTATGATTGAAGTAGATACTTAGGGTAAACACTATTTTTTAAGCGGTTTTGAGAACGCAAAGAGAAAATCAATTGTCCCCTCCATAGATTACAAAGAGTTTGTCTACTGTACAAGTCTTAAACTTTAAGCTCACTATCATCTTGCTCACTTAAGTCTAATAAAAGACTCATAAATGTAAACGAACTCAAAAATATAAAAACTAAATTATATTACTAAAGAATACTATGAACAAGGTGTACATTAGAACTGTAGGGTTCTTTCCTTTTTCTTTTTGCAACTCTTAGAAAGGGAATTGAAATTTAAAATTAAAATTGCGGAAGTATTTCACTTATGTGTCAATTTATATTTAGATTTCCTGTTGTTAGCAGTTCACTAAACGACCTAAAAAATTGTTTTAAAATGCCGAAAAGATCAGCGGGACTTTGCAAGTCATTTCAAACGTTTAAAGAAATATCTGAATATCTAAAAATGTTCGAACTTCAAAATTTTAAATAATACCTTAAAACTATTTACCAAAAAAAAAAAAAAAAAAAACACATTTTTAAAATGATTAAAAATATATTTTTGAAATTACTCCTAAATGACATTAAGAGTTAGTTTTTTACTTATGAGTTAACTTTGGTGTAACTTGTTGTTAAATTAATCCACAAACAAATTTAAACGAGCTTTAACCAACAATTTTGTTTTTCAGTGCTAGATTAAAAGTGTCAATTGCCATACTGAATTCTGAAAACAGAGGTGATTTTATGTTAAATTTATGACAATGCTTTAAATTTAATAAAAAAAAGCAAACAAAATATAATAAAAATTAAAATTTATACTTATATTACTTTTGTTTATAACATCAAATAAAATATAATTTTTCATTATATTTTAATATTTGTTTTTCTATTCTGCTGTGTATGTTATGACAGTACTAACATAAATTTAACTGGCGACAGAATCTGAGTTAAACATAGATTATATACCTATAATCTTTTATTAAAAAACATCATTAATAGCTTAAGCTACGTTTAACCGATAAATGTATATAATCGACATCCTAAAAACTAGCCCTAAGTAATGTATTTATCTTTTAAAACTTACCACCATTACAATCTGGACAACATAATTTACGAGCTTGCTGCTGCTGGTGTTGTTGGATGCCAGGTGAGACTGATAATAAGTCAACTTCTGGCATAGATTGAGAAGTTTGTATATCAGCATCACCATCCAAAGTCAGATCAATGGCTGTTAGGAAAAGAAAGCAAAGTAACAAATATTAAAAAAAAAAAAAACGAACAAATAAATTAACAACAAAAATTGCATGCTTTTACACTTCTGTTTAAAACACACAATAAAAATAAACAAACAAAATAAATAAATTACAAAAGAAAAAGGAAAAAAAAAAAAAGAACAAAACAAATTTTATACTTACAACGTTTATTCTTATTTTCCCCAGTTACTTGCACATGAACATCCTCCACACGAACCAATCGTTGTTGCTGATTGTGTTGCAACAACTGATAGGTAGCTGCTGGTGCTGGTGTTGTTGTTGTAGAGGTGGAGTTTTGTTGTAAATGCTGTTGCTGCTGCTGATGATGAGATCTTCCCAAGTTGGCGTGATACTTTTGTAAATGAAAATCTAAAGTACGTTGAGCACAAAAACTCAAACCACATTGAGCACATTGATAACGAGAACCATGAACTTGGGCTACATGCTGTTGACGTTCAAAACGACGTGTAAAATGCATTGGGCAGTGTGGACAATTGTAGGGTTTTTCGGCAGGATGTGTATTAATAATGTGATTACTATAGTCAACATTATTGGTGAATTTAGGACGTTTGTGACAAAAGCGGCAAATGAGAGTTATTTTTTGTGTAACATTTGGTGAACGAGGTTGCAATAGTTGAAGTTGTCGCTGTTTGATTTGACGTTGCAATTGTTGATTGATACGTTGATGCATTGTTTGTGTTGACGGTTCTAAGTTCGGTGTTATAGGTACAAGTGTAGTTTTTGGAGAGTTTGTGTCATTGGTGGTGGTGTTATGACTTTGTTTTGCAGTATTGGTAAGATAGTTGGGTCTATTTTGAACTTGGCGCGCTTGATTGGGATGAAATAATACTGTTGATGTGGTAGGAGTCTGAACGGTTTGATTAAGATTGGCGTGAGTGGTGGCATAGTATTGGGGTGTACCACCCAAATTGTTGACCAACATTATGTATTGTCCATTATTTTGGGCTTGTGGCTGTGTTGGTTGCTGTTGTTGTTGCATATAGTTGTCATTATTATCCATGTTGGCTTTATTAAAGGTCTGATTAGTATTGGCTGTTGGTACAATGATGGTGGGATTTTGTAAAGTGGTAGCGGGTATACTGGCTTGATAGAGTTCACCATTGGCATTAATGAAATAGGTTGTAGTGCCATTGTTTGAGGTGGATATTACCGGCTGTTGGTTATAGTTACTAGGTGCATTAACAGTTGGAGACCAGTTAATTTCCGTTAAATGATTTGAGGGCGTTTGATTCGGTGCCTCCATGGCCTGTCCCAAGGTAACAAATTGTAAATTATTGCTGTGAGGTTTAAAGGAAGGTTCTATTTGTTCCGATGTTTGATTCATATGAGGATTGGCTATTATTATGGGTCCCTGATTGGTATTTGTAACTATATAGTGAGGTTGAGTAGTCATGTTATTGGCGTTATTGGTATTTTGCATTTGTATAGAAGGCTGATAATTAGTTGCTTGATAAGTAACTTGATTGGGTAATACCTCTGCGTTATTAACTTGCTGTTGAGAGCCCGTTTCTGTTGACACTTGAGTAGTCTGATTAGCTACGTAATCTTGAGAATTTTCTTTGTAGTCACTTAAATCTATATAATCTACAATTTCCCCTCCAGCTTTAACTTCAACATTGCCTTGAATATTATTTGGACAAGTGTTAGTATTTATGGCCGTCGGCAATTGATTGACTTCTTCTTCCTCAGTATATTCTCCTGGGTTACCCACAAATTCATTGTTATTGCCAGGATTGTTATTTATTTCAATATTTTCAAAACAGGGTATATCATTTTGAAAACCTATCAACTCCGATTGAGTAGTCTCCTCGAAACACTCATTATAAGTCGGAAAATGTTCACTGAAAACTCCCGTATGAGAACTCGAACTACCACCACTTCCACTTCCCATGTGAGAATTGCTGTGACCCATGCTGCTGTGATTACTTTGGGGCGTCATTGCATTATAGTCCATATTTTGATGTATAAAAGGACTTACCGACATGGGATTACTGTTAATAGTGCAAGGACTTTCGGCATAAAAACTATGCGCGGGCGTGGTAGGTGAGTCGGTAAGAGGTGAATACACGGAATGGGCAAAAAATTCGTCTGTTTCTCCCGATCTTGGTGTATACATATCTTTATCATGCATTTCACTTAAAATACCATTTAAAGTATCTTCCACATCGCGTATTTCATCGCTCAACTCTTGATTAATTTGTGGTCCCAAATGGGGTACCATATCACAGGATTCATCAATTTCCGAGGAATCAATGCAGTTATTTTGAAAGTCATTTATGAAATCGTTAATTTTTGAAGAAGCTGAACATAAGGGAGGCTCAACATATCTAACCATTTCCATTGATTTTTGCGAAGACTCTACAGTGCTAGAAGAGGCTTCGGTATTTTGGGAAAAACCCAATAAATCGCTTTGGCTGCTGGAAATGTTTGTTTGCGAACTATTTAACTGATTACTATTTAGCTCTTCTTCTTCTTCTTGTTCTGTAAAGTTTTGTAAACTAAATGTTTCCTCTTTACTTTCCTGTTCTTTTAATTCATTTTGAGTTTGATTAGGTTGTTCCTGTTGTGTGCTATCATTTTCCATATCGTTTTCTTGATTTTCTTGATCCATGGTTAAATGCATTCTCTTAAAATCTTGTGTTAAAGATGTTAAGGGTACTCTTACTATGAGTTTTTTGGGACTCTCCAAATTGGCCTTTTCTTTGTATAATTTATACATTTCTTTGCTGCATTCGGTTTGTAACGACAGCTGAGGTTTAGGAAAATCTGTTAGATGGGTGTCCTCTTCCAGCATATCGTTACGTGTGAGCAAAGGATCTCTATATACACTAACATTACTATCACTATCAAAATCATGATGATTATCTATGTCTATAGGATTTTCTTTATTCTCATCCTCCTCACTATTAAATTCGGGAACTTTTCTGCTTTCATTATTGAATTTATCACAATTTTCTCCTTCCTCCTTTAGTAAATCCTCATTGGAGTGTTTCAAATTATCATCTTCTTTGTGTTGTAAAGAAAATATTGATCCCATTTCTAATTTAGTTTTTAAATTCGTATTAGAAGTTTTTCTTCTTCTTTTGGGTGTTGTGGGTTCCAGGTTGTCATGTGTATTGGGAGTTTCGTCATCATCTTCTTTACGACGACATTTGAAACGTGCTCCTCGTTTACGTTGTATTATTAATTTCATACAACCTACTTTAGCTGGGGGCGTTAAGACTACTGCGGCCTTTTGTGGTTCTTCGTGATTCTCTTTCAATTCTTTTGGTTCTTCTTCATCTTCGTTTTCATTTTTATTGCAGTTAATAAATTCTTTTGGTGAATTTTCAATTATGGCATTTTCACTTGGTTTGTTGGCCTTAATTTGTTTTTGGTTAGCCTCTTCCGGCCATAAATTGTTGTTCAGATTTGGTGTGCTTTCATCTTCAGCGTCCTTGACTTGATTATCTGTTGAAGTTAATGCCTTATTTGTTAAACAATATTCTTCCATTAAAATATTATTGTTATTATTATGGCTACTACTGATGCTGCTCTGGTTTTCATTAAGGGTCTTTGAACTTGTGTCTGTTTCTGTAGCCAAACATGCTGAGCCGGTTAGTGGTGTCTCTGTTGCTGTATGTGGCAAAGATTTTGCTGTTATATTGCTAAGAGCTTTAACATTATGTTGTACATGTACAATATCCTCAGGCATGTCATTGGCATTTGCTTTCATAGCTGCTTTAGTCTTCCACATAAGACAAGACTTGTTTGAGGATATACCCTCTATAGATGGGCAGCCTGTTTCGATGGCATTTTTACAATATGAAGAAGACTTTATGTTTTCATGATTTCCACCAACTAGATTTGAAACAGCAGGTGTTGTTGCTGTTGCTATTGCTGTCGTTGTTGTTAGACTTGATGACGATGACGTAGTCGATGATATTGTTGAGACAGTAGATGATGTTTCGTCTTCTATTTGTAGGTTTTTAAATTGTTGTTTTTGTTCTGCTTGGGACGTAGGAGATGCACAAGTTCTCATAGCATTTAAACGTTTTAATTTATGTTTATTTTTCCATGATCTTTGTTTTCTCTTACCAACAACAATTCCCGACTGGTTTACCAATGTCTTTTTTGATTTAAAACAATAACCAGATCTTCTACCACTACTACTATAAGCAACATATTTAACAATTTTATGTCTTAAAACTTTCGTTCTAAATGGTTTTGTTGAACTGCTAGAAGATTTGCTAGTGGCTGATGAGGAGGAAGGAGTTGAGGAGCTTGAAGTTGAACTGCAAGTATTATCGTTAAGTTCACTATGATTATCACAAAGATGAGCATTATTATTATTATCATTGCTTGATTTAGCTTCTGAATTTGTAACAGTTTGAAGGCTACCTTCTGTTCTTTGAGTGGGCGGTATTGTGTAGGCTTTTAAAGCGGCTTTAGTTATAAATAAACTTTCAGTGTGAGCCTGACTAAATACCGAGTCTTGAGTTAATTTTAATTCTGGTGTTTTTCGTTTCAACTCAGTAGAAGTAGTATTGGACTTTTCTTCATCACTTTCCGTACTTTGTTTCAAATCATTTGTTTTAGTGGGGGATGTTGTTTTATATATTACATGAGCTGCTAGCAAATCTTCTTGATCTAAGCATAGTTTTTTATTGGCATTTGCTAAAGCATCTCCTTCTAATGCCTCATTATCACATTTTTGTTCCAAGGGCTGTTGTAAGGTTAAGGCCGACGATGGTCTTATAGAATTTAACACAGCCGCCTTCAATAGCGGTTTCTTTTCATCCTTATGCTTAAGACGCGTAAGCGTACCTTGGTCATGCGTTTCAAATGTTTTATCGTTGACCGCTAGGGCAGATGACGTTGGTGTTGTTTGTTTCGGCATTGTTTCAACAGCATTATTGTCCAGCAATGTTGCTACTTTACAATCCTTGTTGGTATTCCCTGCAATTGTTTCAAACGAAACCGATGACGATGACTTTGTCTGAATTAAGGCGGCTTCTGGTTCTTGTTGTTGTTGTTCTTGTTCACTAGGTTTATCGTTAACTAAATCTTGGTTTTTAAGCAATTCACAAGGTTTAACAGCTTCAGCTAGTTGTAATGTGGGTTCAGATTGTTCAATTGCAACTCCAATAGCTTCTGTTTCTGTTGTTTCAGTTTCAGTTTCATTTTTTTCTTTACTTTCTTGCTGTCTTTCATAGATTTTTTGTTCCTCGTTTAGCGCTCTCAATTGTGTTTGAACTTTAAGACATTTCCGCCGGAATTTATGTATCATATAGAATTGTGCCGTACATTTGGCACATATACGCTGTGGTAGACCATCATTACATTTTATCTGTATAGTTTGCAACATTCGTGAGGAAGGCACACGCACATGAAAAAAAAAAAATAAAGAAAACAATGGCACGTTAGTTAGGGTATAAAATTTCAATTTGTTTGTACTTGTGGTTTTTATTATACGTATGAATATTTAGATTTAATTTATGGTTGTTTAACATAGTTTTTTTTTTTTTTTTTTTTTTTTATATTTTCGTTTATGAGCCCATCACAATAACTAGATAGGAATTTAATGAGGTTTGCCTAATAAAAATGGTTTTGTTTTTTTAACGTTTTAAGATGTAATGGTATTTAGATGTTGTCAGGGTGATATTGCGGAGTTTATTGTTTAAGACAAGGATCTAATTGGCATTTTAATGGTCCTAACAAAAAGTTTACGCTGTATCTGGGTGGGATTTTGGGGTTACGATTTGTGCTACAACAAAAAAATTAAAGATTTTATATATGTATAATTTGCTAAGTTCTTGTTTAATTAATGAAGATTTAATTCATTTAGGTTTTTTTAATTATATGCTGAGTTGAAACAGTTTACTACAGACTAATTCATAGTCTTGACTATAGTCTATAGTTTTTGGTATATTTACTATATTTTATAGACAAATATAGTTTGTACTAAAATCTTGACTACAATTCGGTCTTGATAACAGTCTATCCTATTGTCTTGATTATATTTTTGTTCACGTCTTGATTATAGACTAAACTTTATATGTATGTATATTATTGAGTTAAGTTTGGTCTATAGATTAGTCTATAGTCCTTACTATAATATTATATATAATAATTTATATTCTTCATCATAGTGTGTTGTCCTGACTATAGTCCAGTCTATTTAAATCATAATAAAATCTAAAGTGCTGGCTATAGTCTCGTTTACTAAAGTATGTATATATAATTATAGTGTATAGTCCCGACTATAATCTATGTAGTCTTTAGTCTATAGTCCAGAATATAGATTATTTGGGGAATTTGTCAATCAATTACAAAATGTCTTTCAATTAACTTTTCTCTTAGAAAACCGTTAAATTTAAATTTATTTATACAAAATTTACAGTAGGAAAATAAATGTATTTTTTTTTTTTTTTTTATCAACATACCTATTAGAATGTAATTGGAATAAATCAATAAACAATTTACACAATTATTGAGAAGTAAATTAAGATAAATATGTATGTTAAAAAAATGGAATTTCTAGTAAGATAAAAAAAGAACCAAAGCTACAGACATATACAAATATTTATATAAATACGTTTAAATGTTAACATGTACATACATATGTTGTATTGTATGTACTTCTATTTATCTTATCTGTATGTTAAATAGTAATCAAATTTGTCATTTAAACTCTCTTTTGAATACTAGAGTGTATGTGTATAAGAGTTACTTAAGAGACTATTAAGTTATGCTTTTCGAGTTTTCGTAGTAAGAGGCTACTTAAGCATCTCACAGACAAAAATAAGATACTACTTATTTGAGTGTGACAAGTGGTACTTGAAAGCATGATTGGTTTTTGAAGGGGTGGAGCCCGTTTGTCATTTTTTTATTTTTTATTTTTTACAATGTCATCATTATCATTAGTGGCCTCCACATTATTACATACAAAATAGTCTTTTTTAATGTACCTCGTCGTTTGTATTCATCTAAAAAACATTCGTTCAAATAATATTGAATTTCATTTTAATTTTTATTTATTTATTTTAATTGTTGTTGTTATTGTTTCTTTAAGTAACCTGCTGCTTAAGTCAACAGTACTTAATTGTCAACAGTTTTTAGTTAAACAAACTACAAAGTTTTTGTTTTTAAGTGTAAGAAAATATTTTAATTTCCTTTTTTTTTCGCTTGCTTATTCTCATTTTAAGGGAAATAAGGGAAACAGAAATTAAAGTAAATTAAAGTATTTTATTTCCTTTTAAATATCACACATTTAGTTATGTTTTTGTTGTGTTTATATTATAAAACAACAACAAAATAGAAACATTATTTACATTAGTCTCCCTTTTGTCTAAAAGGCAAAAAGTAAACAGAGAAAATGAAGAAGCACATATTCATGCATACTTAAAAGAGAGGAAAAAAAAACATGAATGATAAAATGTAAATAAATAAAATGTTCCTCTTTTATGTATGTGTGAATTTTATGTTCTATATAAATTTTATCCAAAAAAAGATATACATCAAGCCACCAACAAGAATAACAACAGCAGAAATTAAAACATTTCCTTTATCAACAGGAAATTAAAAGAATATGTTGTTTAAAAGGAATTAACGAAAACAAAAGTGAAAAAGAGAGTTAAAGTGTTGTAAAGGTGCAAATGTTAATACTAGGAATATTTGAAATAATTGGGGCACATTTTTTGATATTTTTTTGTTATTATTTTAATCAGTTTAAGATTTAATGTGAAATTAACTTATTATTATATAAATTTGTAGGCAACAGTTAGCAGTGATGAAATTTGTACAATGTAAAAACTTCGGCAAATAGTAATAATAATAATATAAAGGAATATAATGAAATGTAAATAAAAAGGATAACTATAAATAAAATTAATAAAACAATATGTAATTAAAAAACCATAAAAACACTCTTTCAATGCTGATGCCTGTAATATTTTTTCAGCATTTTGTTTGTTCTTGTTATTGCTATACTTTTTACATTTCTTGCCATATATACATATACACCCAGATGTGTTAATTAGTTAAACATGATGTTTCCTACTCATACCGACTATAATACAATGCTTAAAGCACAGGCGGCTTGTTTACAAATTGACTAAACAACTTGATGGCTTAAAGGCAGACAGACACACAGTCAAAAAAAATCACTCAACCATACCCACCAACAACAACACTATTATCATCATCATCATCACGAAGAACAACAATGCAAAAAACCAAAAGAAGATATTTAATTTTATTAACTTTTGTGAGATTTTAATGTTAACGGTATTTTATTTTTCATAACCTTACTCATTGCTCTCTGCAAAAATAAAACCAGAACCATAAGTTTTGACACTTTAATCAAGCCAAGAACAAATGAAGTGAAAACTTGAAAAATGTTTTAACATTTTAAAGTTAATGTTAGGGTATATCTTTTTTTAACGTTTTTTCTCTTCTCTTTGAAAAGAAAGAAGTCTTTTCTCTTGTCTAATCAAAAATGTAAATTTATGCTGGGGTAAATTAATATACAAACATTTCTTTCTTTTTTTTTTCATTTTCATTTATTTTTTTATACTTCGTTGTCTCTCCATTAAATTATGACTTTACACTTTTAATGTTAGAATATAAATAATGTGCGTTTGGATTTTAGTGGTTCCAAATAATTTATTTTACACACTTTTTGTTATTGTCTATTGCTGTTGCTGTTACTTTGTGCATCCGGGAAATACAATTTAAATGCACAATTTTCACGTTAAAACGGTTAAAAATAAAGTGAAAATTAATTGAATTGAAGCAATTTGTCATAGCAAAAATGTGTATTTAATTATTATTATTTTTTTAATAATAAAATAAAATTATTTATAAATTTTAGAGAAATTCTAATGAAAATTAGATTTTTTAAGACTTTTTTTGCGTAACCGTTTATAAATATTGTAGTTAAAATGATAATAAAGCTAGAAATATGTAGTTTTTTTTAATTTAAAATAAACATTATTTCCTTAAATGTATAAATTACTTTATACAACTTAGCTTTATTATTTAAAATTTTTAATTAATTTCCTAACTTTTATTTATTTTTTTTCCTTCATCCCACTGTTTTGGCTGTTGTCTTTAAATTATTAGAAAATACGTGTATATTTAAATTGATTTTAATTAAAGAAATCCACTACGGTTTATTGTCAAAACAGGAAATTAATAAATATTTAAAAAAAAGACAAAATTAAGACACAGGAAATTTGTAAAAAAAAAATTGTTAAGTCATTAACTTTTTAACTTTAAATACCAATAAACATAATTAAAAATTAAATACCAAACAACATTATAATAAATTAATAATTTTTTTTGTATTTTTAGCAAAATTAGAGATATTTTTTTAGAAGAAAATAATCAAAAATACTTATTTGAAATCGTATGTTTTCTTAAAAAATAAATTTGAACAAATTAAATGCGATCATATAAAATACGCACTTTCTGTTCAATTCTGTCCATGTAATTTGTAATTTTTGTATTTAAATAGATAAATATTCCAGCATAATTTTCTTTTCATTATTCATATTTTATTTATTGCTTAAAGAAAATTATAAATTTTCCATTCAATAAACATAGCTAACGCTTAAAGTAATATATGGGTTAATACATTAAAAATAAAGCTGCAAGAAGTGCTGCCAGATGCTTAAGAAGAATAATAACAATAAGTTTTGAGGTTTTTGAAGCAAAATAGTAACAAAATTATATTGAACGCTATAAAATAAAGTTTTTAGTTAATAATTAAACTATATATTAAAACAAAAGGATATTTTATTAAATTTCAAATAGTCATCAATATTTTCAACTAGAGAATCTCTGAATTTTTCGTAAATAGGTCATTTTTAAAATGGTCTAAAATGTGAATAAAATAATGCGAAAATATTAAAGGGCTGTCAGATGTTTTAAAATAAAAATGAAAGTAAATTTTGATTGTTAAAAAAAGTTGGTAATAAAAAATTATAATTGAAATTTAAACTATTTTAACTTTAAATCAAACAAATTATGAAATATTAATCACAAGTTAACTAAAAGTTTTAAATAAACTAATATTTATATACAGTTTTACTGATACGTTTTAATCTGACAGATTATGAAATATTATATATTAGTTAAACAAAAGTTAAATTTAAATTTATATTTAGAAAGTTTTTCTCTCTTTTAAATTCAAATAATCTATTGTTATTATTTAGCTTTATAAATTAGAGTTTAATTGATCCGTAAATAAAGTTAATTAATCTTTGTCAGTTTAGCTCTTTAAACTCTTATTATTAATAAAGTTTAAGTTTTTATTTATTTTTTTTTTATTAATAAATTGTTTAAAAGGTTTTAAATTTGTTTTGTTTTCAGTCTATGATTCATAGTTAATACGTAGGTACTTTTTTTTTTATTAAATACTTTTACGGTTTAAAATTTTTGTTAAAACATCATTTTGTTAAATATATAATTTATTAATTGCAAAGATTTATAAGTGCATTTTTTTGTGTGAAATAATTATCTACAAATAATGTTATTAATTTAAAAGCAGTTAGATAAACACAATTTTAATAATTTTGGGTATTGTGTTTTTAAAATGAATGATATTAATATTGTTACTTTAATTATGGAAAAAGAATAAATAATAGAATAATAGAATAGAATAAATATAAATTAATAAATTTATCATATTTTTTTGCTCTTAACAAGATTTAGTATTTTTTTTTTTATTTCAGAAGTTTATTTATAGTTAAACTTCAAAAAAAAAAAAAGAACATAAAATATTCCTTGAATGTTCCATTACTTATAAAAAATATTTCGTTAATAATAAAATTTTAAGTTATTAGCATTTAAAGAAAAGTTCCAGTAAAAAATCTTATTTTGCATAATGTATATTGATCTGGCATCACTTATTTAATGGTGAATTTCTTAACTGTGCGTTCAGACTACACAATTTTTTATTTTAGAATTAAAATTTTTTATTTTAGAATTAAATTAAAGTATAGAAATAATTTAATAGTATAAGACAAAGTTGTCAATGCTCAAAGCTCTAATAACTTTTGTTTGATAAAAGACGATTTTTTCACTTTTAAACCTTGTTTATTGTAAGATATGTATGGTTTTCCCTATAGTTGATAAAGACTATTTTCTGTAATTCACACAAAAATTTAAAGTTCATCTTAATAAAATAAAAAAATATTAGTCTGTGCACGCTACAATATTAAATTTAAATTATAAATATTTCTCGATTATGGACACCAAATTAAATAGTACCTATATTTAAAAATGTACCATGTATGTTACCTAATTTTCCTATACACAATTAAAAAAAATTGATTTAATAACAAATTTTATGATTATTTGTACTCCCCATAATAATTATAATTCCCCAATGTTATTTTTAGAAATCTATAAACAACCATAAACATTTTTTTTGCCATTGATAATGACACTAATTTCAAATAACGTTAACAACAAATAAAAATAATAATTATTTGTGTTTGTAAAACCGTTCGTTCATAACACTGCACATAATAGCTACATTTAACTTCTAGTACAGATGATAATCTATTTAATTAATTAAATTAAAACACACATAAAAAACCATGCAGACATAACAAAACATGATGAGAGGTGGCATAATTTCCCGCTTTCATTTAATATGTATAAATATTTGTACAATATAAAATTTTTCTTTTTAAGGTTATGGGGACAAAATTTTTTGTAGCGTTAATCAACGCTTGTGTAATCTATGAATAATAAAAAAACAATCCATCACTAGTAGATGTAGTGATGGGGGTAATGAGGAATAAAAGTGATTAGAAAAACAAGTGTAGGTAGTTATAGTTAAAACAAAAAGTTTTTTTTTTTTTTTTGTTGAAAATTCTATTAAATTGATTAAGTATTTAATATTGATGATATCTATTGGGGGATATTTATGACATCACTACGGTTCATTGTATATAATAAATAATATTTTAATGTTTATTTAGCTGTTCTAGCGTAAAAACCATAAGCGTAATAAATAAATGCTACTACTACTACTTAATCATTGATTGGTCCTAACTAAGATATATTTTTACGAAGGTGATAAGGAAAATCAATCAAATAATAAATAATACAAAGTAGCAATTATCTTTTTTTTTTTTTTTTTTTTTTTTGGTTTTTCATATAGGAAACATTTTTGAAAAATTTTAATAAATAAAAAAATCTTTAAAATTTCATATATTAAATTAAATTTGTAGAAGTTTAGATTTTTGTCATTTAATTATCATTTTAGTATTACATATACAACCAAATCTGGCAGCCTTGTTTACTACCCAGCAGAAACTTTTTGGTTTTCGGTAATGACAACTACTTATTAAAGTACTTTCCTGGAAAGTAGGCGTCATTATTATTTGCCTTCTCTACATTACATAAATAACTACTCAATAGTATAATTGCAGAGTAAGTTAGAATCACATGGATCAGTTGTCTACCAGAAGGTTGCCGGTTCAACCCCATTCTGATGCTATTCGTTTTTTTAACAAAATATATTTTATGCTAAAACAAGTTTTTTAGCTTTGAATATTAAGTGCGAGATGGTGTACTGAGTAAGACGTTAGTCATTAAAATCAACTAGTTAATAGGGTCCCAAGTTCAAAACTCACTGACTGCAAATTTTTTATTTTAATTTTGTTTAGGTACATATTTTTTAGTATAACTAGAGTCAAAAAATAAATACTAGAATTCATGGACAACTCGAACAAAAATAACTAGTTATTGAGACAAAAAATAAGTAGTTTATTTTTATTTCCAATTATACCTGCTAGCTTACCAGGAAAGCAAAGTTTTTGCTGGGTATATAAACAAGTATGATATTCCGAGCTGCCATATAATTACAATGAAAGTAATGATTTTTACTACAAAAGTGTTTGAAACACAAACACGCGGATTATTATTTCTTTTTTTATTTGAAGATTTTATTTATATTATATCCTTGTCACAAGTTTCCACGTCCTTACCAAAACCTAAATGGAATTGTTGCCCCTCTTACAGAGCATGTTCCCAATCATTAAGCAAAATGTGTTAGCTGATTCGCTACATTTACGCTAGAGTAACGGAGCCTTGACAGGTCCCTGCCAACATTTTCTATCGAAATTTAGTCTAACACGTTACTACAAGTAGTTCTTAATAATTGAATATAATATAATTTTCTTGTCGAAAAAGAGTCACCGTTCGGAAAAACGTGCCCCAGTTTTAATAGTTTTAAGATGACACTTTTTTGTGCTTTTTTGGAGTGTCGAATCGTTGTTATTTAGAAGTGAAGAAGAGTACAGTAGGAAAGTATGTAAAACCTAAAAATATCGCTTTTTTATAATAAAAATAAAGGGGAGAAAATATAGAACAATATGATATTAAAAAAAATGATAGAACTAAAAAAACATAACTTATTTTTATATAACAACACTTTATTAATTTATTAAATTCAAAATTAAATACAAAATATTAAAAAAATGCTGAAATTTCAATGAGTTATTCTCTAATTTAATTTATCCGTCACTATAAAAAATTGCATTGAACACTTTAAAAGTTGTACATTTACTGAGCGAATCATATCGTGATCGTTCTCTTTTCTTTGTTCTGGAAACTAAACAGTAGCCTAAAACAAGATTTTTGGATCATAATTCGATGGTAATGTATTTTGTTATTGTAATTTGTATATTTTCTGCTTTTGAACGTCTAAAAGTGACTAAAAAGACAGTTTTTAGTAGAAGAATCCAAAAACTCACTTTCAATTGCTGGCAAGGGTGGCAGCTGTAAGAATAGTGTTGACAGTTTTTTATTTCAATATACTAAGTCTGCGTAAAAAATCGCTGTAAAAAGTTTATAAATTGGACAATTTGTTCTGCTATTTTCTTCACTAAAAAAATTTAAAAAAATTTAAATAAATTTTTTGTCATAAAAGCAAAGTTGTCATTTGAACAACAAGGGAAACAAAAATATTAATTACGTTTTTTGAGCAACCATCCACTTACGTTCCGTTTACATTTACATTTTTACAGTTACAATTACGGTAGAGTAACGGAACCTTAAATGGCCTATTTTATACTTCAGAGCATTGTTTTGCTTTTTTTTACACTAAAGACCATAATTTTGCGTTCAAGAGAAATTTTTTACCTAATTTTTCAAATGAAAAAAAAAAAAAACACTTGGCGTTTTTGTCGCATGTTAAATTCGTCGTTTTCGATCACTTGAGGAATTCATAAAAGAAACTTAAAAATAAAGGAGAAATAGTCAAGACCAAAGTCAAGATATCGAAGTATTTAGGTCAAAAGAAATTTCTAAGATATCATTTAGAATTATGAAAAGAGAGAAATTTGAAAAAAGGGGCTAATAACGCAAATATACCAAATAAGCCATTTTGACTCAAATATGACAATTGACCTTGAAACTTTGTTCAGTTTAATATAATTATATTATTCTTTATAGTAAATAGTTTAAAAATGGACTAATAAAATTTATTTCGTTCATCAATATAATTTATTTTTCTGCTTTTTTAATTTAAAATATTTATAAAAATAATAATTTTATTGTTTTTATTATGGGCCCGTCTTACTCGTTTTTTAATGAATAAGCTAATTTTTTATTGTTGAGATTAAAGTATTTTTTATTATTATTATTTTTTTTTAATTACATTTGCTACTTTGTTGAATAAAATGTTTATTTGCTGACGATAAGAATTCACGTGTTGCTAACAAATACAATTTTTTTTTTTAAATTTTTTGTTTGATT